>VZRZ01001925.1:925441-1195300 GCA_013398175.1 Climacteris rufus | reverse complement strand
AAAAAACCAAAACAAAAAAAACCAAGAGGAGAACACCTCCCTTTTTTTTCCCCCATTCCTTTTAGGAACAGTTTTGACACACCTGTGCCAGAAAATTTCACTGACAGAAGAAATTCTGCTACCTGAAAATCCACAGAAAATCTGAGAGAAACACTGCATATTTTTGCATTCAGACATCACTTTATTGAAAATTCCCTATTGTTGGACTAAAATAGTGCACCTGTAAATTGTTGCTAGTTTTGAGCTGGATTGCTTATCTATAACTGCACTGAGGAAGGGTGTGTTGAAAGGCAAGCACTGGTGTATACAAACTGAAGATGGATTGAGAAGGCACAGCATGAATTTAATTTGCAGGAAAATACAGCAGAACAAAGATCTGAGCACTCAGGGTTGGTCCCCGAAAAGCAGAGGCTGCTGTAGCCATTGTCTGGTTGGGAGCAAAGGGGGAAGGAGGCCTCAGAGTTGAGAAAAAAGCCGATTGCATGACTAAACTGTGGTGAAAATGAGCTGTGATCCATCGGGAGTGAGTCTGGCACTTGCCTCACCTTCATCCGTGCTGTTTCCTCTCCTGCTGCTTGAAGATAGCCAAGAGCTTCCTTTTTAATCAAGGACCATTGGAAAGCACCAGCGGGCTCCCACTCACAACACATTGATTGGCTTCCAACCGCAGTGACAATTGCATCCTGTAATCAAAATAGCAATCATTAACGGCACAATTATTCCCCCCTCCACACTCACACACACTCACACACTCCTGCAGCAGGAGGGAGGACTCTGAAATGCAGAACACAAACAATGCACCAGCTTCTCCTGGCTGGGCCTTGCTCCGGCAGGATCCTGTGCCCGCGGCTCCGGGAGGGCAGGTGTTGGTGGCAGAGTCTGCGGATCAAGAGGCTGATTGGAAATCAAAAGGCAAATCTAAAGGAGTTGAGAGGGAATCCAGGCTGATGCAATTGTCATTTTTCCTCAGTGCCCCCCCCAGTTCCATCCCTGCTGTTTGAGCATCCCTCCTCAGGCTCTTCCTGAGCTGTTTGCCTTGGGCTGGAATTACCTTCCCGCAGGTTCCCTTCCCCGTCACTTACAGAGCGCTGTGGCCATGGGGGAAGGTGGAATTTTGGGGGTGTCTGACATTCTGAAGGGTTGGGGTAGTTTATTCTGGAGACACCAAACCTTGCTGCTACATTCCCTTTCCTTTTTACATCCTCTCCTGATTCCAGCTCTCTTTCAGAGGTTTCATCCCTCCACAGGCTGTTCCCTCTCCACACCCAGCACATGGACAGGGTCTCTTCTCCCACCCTCCTGTGCTCTCTCCTTTGGACATCCACCTCCATCAGTGCTTCAGACCAGTCTCTAGCACTTTTTTTTTTTTCAGTATGAAATAAATTTCCACAGAAACACATCCAGATGAAAGGTGACTTCTTTTAACCTCTGCACTTCCAAATCAGAAGGAACTCAATTTTTTGTTAAAGTTGGGTGGACAATGAAACTCACAGTTTCCTCTAAAAACCAGGAGGAAAAAAAAGAGTTATGTAAAATCTCTGTGTACTTTACTTTGAGTTATGTTGGATGAAATAAGAATGAAAACTTTTTTCACCAGCCAATATCTGGTATTCCTTTAGAATTTGGCTTCATTTGGCTCCCTGATGATTCAAAAAATATTTGCAACGAAGGTCAGTTTTTAAAGGCTGGTACTTTAGAACTGAGTGGTTGCAAAGTGGTGTTCTGAAATGTCAAAAAAGAAAAGTAATGGCAGCCTCAAAATCCACACTTGTACTTTCTTCCTTCCTGCCTAAAAGATGCACTGATGTGAAGCTTATTTTATGTATCATTTTCATCCCTTGGTTGTTTGGGTTTTTTTTTTTTTTTTTCAGATTTATTCCTTGTAAACAGCCATCCATTCTTTTTTTCCTTTATAAACACTGTTACCATTCTTGTGGGAGTCAAAGTCTAGAGGAGTCCAGCTCAGAACAATTGACACATTTCTCTGTAATTAGAGATGAGAGGTGCTCATGGAGCAGTGAAGATCCAACTAGCAAAGGATGCCTATTCCCAGTAATCATGTAGGGATTTTGTACCTTTTGTAGGGTTTTGCCAGTAGTGTGAGGTACCTTTGGTGGGAGCAGAGCTATGGACTGGACGAACAAGGCCAGGTTGGATGGGTCTTGGAGCAACCTGGGATAGTGGAAGACGTCACTGCCCATGGCAGGGGGTGGAATGGGATGAGCTTTAGTGTTCCTTCCAACCCAAACCATTCCATGATTCTATCAACTTCCACCAGATCTTCTCCTTGCTGACCTGCTGTTGGGTTGGAAAAGGAACCTTCTGGCATGGCAGACAGGGAAATCTTCCAGTGTAACCTGTAGGCAACCAGAGGACAAAAACCCATGGGCATGACCAGCTACAACATCTCACCAGCACCACATTGACTTCACATACACCTTTGTAGAAAACCAGGGAAGAATATTCCTTTGTTTTCCATTTCTGGGATATAATGAAACATGTCTCATTTACGAAATGTTACTCGTGAACAAATCTCTGGACAATAAGAACATAAATTCTGTTTATTCTACTACAAAGCATCTTCTGGAAATGCTGCATGGTATCATCTCCTGACTCTTTCCCTTCTCACCTGATTTCCAGGTTTTTTAGAGGTGTAGGAGACTCTTCCATAAAATAATCAGTATGAGATACAAACACAAGCCCCTCATATTGGGAACATTATTTCCCTGTCAGCCTGCATCAGGCTGACTTATTAGCAAATAATTAGCAAAAAGCAAATCTCCAGAGTTTCTCTGGAGATTTTTCTCCAGAATGGAATTTATTTCCATTCATTCCAGATAAATATTTAAATGTGTTTGTCTTTATTGCATTTCTCTGGGCTTATTCTAATGTATTTGGCCTGGAAATCAGACTGAGGATTTTGGAGTCTGAAACAGCTTGACAGAGCCCACAAACTAAATGCAGAATAAATTAGTGGTGCCTGATGGTTATTTTGGTAGCTCACCAAGGCATGGTGTTTGAAAAATCCCTCAGATTTAGACCCTACTGAGGAAGAAATTAGAAAAGTAAAATCATAGAATCACAGAATAAAATGGACATTAAAGTTCATCCAATTCCACCCCCTGACATGGGCAGGGACACCTTTCTTTAGCCCAGGATGCTGCAAACCCCATCCAACCTAGCACTGGACACTTCCAGGGATCCAGGGGCAGCCACAGCTTCTCTGGGAATTCCATTCCAGGGCCTCCCCACCCTCACAGGGAACAATTCCTTCCCAATATCCCATCTAACCCTGCCCTCTGGCAGTTTAAAGCTATTCCACCTCATCCTGTCACTCCATACCCTTGTCCAAAGTCCCTCTCCAGCTTTCTTGTAAAAGGAATTTCTTTGCTGTGGAACCTGCACCCCTCCTGGTCTTCCTCTGAGCTGCCCTTCTTACAGGTGATGTTTGCTTCTGCTCCAAGTGAGACCAAGGGCAGGAAAATCGAACCCAACTTTTCAGCCCAATAAATAGTTCAAGCCAGTTTTGAGTGTCTCTTTTGTTACAGCTTTTTCAGCTGCCTCCAGAGCCCTGCACCAGAAAGGAGGACTTCAGGTTTAGGAAGAGAAAAAGTCTTTCCCTGCTTGATTCTATTAATAAATTCATTTATTTCCAGGCACACACTTTCTATTGTTAGCAGCTCGTTCTGACCTATACCAGGGACTTCAGCCAAGGATGGCTATCAACCAGGGCACATCCCAACTCTCAAAGAGCAAACAGCTCCCTAAGCCACAATTTTCCAGCAGCTGGATTGTTGGAAAGAAGGCCAAGATCTTCACAAAAGCAAATACTGCCTTACAGAAGCTTTGCCTTGAGGGGAAACTTACACTGTTACAACCCACTTCAGCCACAGGGTTTAAGGCAATTCCCAGTGGAGGAAAAAAATTTAGCTGGCTTGTCTACTAAACAAACAGACACAAAAGCACAAACATGTGCAGCACAGCCTTTTCTAGAAGTGCATTATTATTAACTGGAAACAGCAGCCAGATCCATCATGTTCAGCATGCCCCACATCACTGCTTCGCTAAACACCACAGATTATTTCCCTGTAATTGCCTTCCTGAGCTGTCTAGCAGCCTCGATTCATTTCCATTAAGGCTTGGGAGGATGAGATAATTTAATATTTCCACATCCCCTCTTTTATTTTTCCCCTCTTTTTTTTGTAAGTTTGACAATTATGTGATCATTGTCACTCTCTGTCACTAAAGTTAAGCACTTGGTGTTGCAAGGGAGCATCTGAAACAAGTGAAGTAACAACTGTAGTTTTCACCATGTGTTTTTTCGCCTGAACTTGAGAGGGAAATACATTTATGCCCTGCCCAATTTGACAGACAACAGCTTCACTTCTGTCACATCCCTTCACTTTGCACAGAACAACTTGGTGGAGCAGACACAAGGAGTGGAAAGGAAGCAGAAGAAAGCCCTGTAGCCTGGTATCATCCAAGAGCTGCCACCAAACTGATAAATCATCTGCTGATTTTTTGCCTTTTGTAACTGCAGAGTGTTAATTAAAACTATTCTGGATGTAGATTAAGTTTCTGCACTCGGAAGTTATCATCAATGCCTCACCTGCCTTGAATAAGAACTGCACATCCTCTGATAAATGCAGTGAAGGCTTTGCCTGGTTTCACTGTGTGTCTGCAGCTTCCTTCACAGGATTTATTCCTCACAAAGTCTGTGTCATCTCCTGTGCTGCCACTGAGCACAGAGTGTGGTTGTCCTCCCGTGTGAAACAGCCTCCACCTGCTCATAGCAACAGAAACACTCGGATGGCATCGGATGAGATTGGATCTGATGCCAGGATCATCTCCTCATAGAAAAATTGATATTAAGTGAACAATCCTTCCATCAGACACGTACAAATCCTTGAACTTCTGCCAGTCTGGAAGGACTGCTAGTGTCTCTATTACAGTTTCAGTGCTGGCTTTGTCTCACCGGTGCTCTGCTTTTGAGAACAGGATCCAAAATGCCATGTTACCATTTCTGTGCCTTTTCCTAATTTTCTGCACACGAGTTTTTCATTTCTGATTTTTTTTTTCTTTCTGATAACTGGTAATCTCATAAAGGAGCTATCAGATATTTCAAATCTCTCCTGTTCTGGTAATTACTACACTTTGATGCAGCAATCTTTTGATGTTGCTACAACCTCATTTTTTCATTCGTTCCCCATGTCACTGCTGTCAGAGTCTGACCTGATCTGACCCTGTGCTCCCCCAAAACATGAGCTGCCAGACAGGAGCCCAGAAAGCTTTAGACAGAGCTTTTCATCCTTATTGCCTTGCTGGGCTGTGGCAGCACCAGGTAAAACTTGGACCCACACAGACTGTGCTCATCTAAGCTCTGACACACCCTGTGCCAGCTGATCAGATTCAGAAGTAGAAGCTCACTCAAAAGGTCTGCTGAGGCAGCTTGGATACCCTTGCATAATTCAGAGGATCCCAGTTAGTGTGGAAATGTGTATTGCACATTGACAGCTCCATGGGGACATGAAAAGCAAAAATCTACACACTTTTGGTATATGAAACAGCATGGAACAGGAAATATGATGAGCCAGAAGGACAACTCATAAAGTAGAGCAGCCCCATGTTATTTTTCAAGACTTGGTCTCCAAAAGCAGCTCTGGGTTTTTTTTGGTTTTGTTTGTTTGTTTATTTGTTTTGTTTTGTGGGGGGTTTTTGTGGTTTTTTTTTAGCTTTACTGGTTTTAGCAGCATTTCAGGGTTTTGCAGCATTACTGCAACATTGCTGGTCTCTCCCCCAGCTCTGCTGGGCCACAGAGGTTGTGAGCATCACCCTGGGCCCTGCTCTTCCACTGCCTGCACTAATAGTGGCTCAGCCCCAGCAAGGGAAAAGCAGGAGAAATGGGAAACAGGGGGGTTCCTGGGTTCTAGGAAGGACTACAGTCAATTTGCCTCCAAAAGTAATTAGATAAAAATAAATGGCTTAACACAGACTTATGCAACACTTGGCCAGCTCTTAATTTTGATTTGAGGGGCCTGTCATGATTTACATCAGCTGGATGTCTATCTCTATATTCCTATATTAAGATCAGACAGAATTACCAGTCTGCCATTGCGAAAATACTGTGGGCATGAGGAGGAATTCAGATATAACAGAACTAAAACCTCCAACTGAGCTGCCTCAAACTGCCTCTGGGAACCCCCAGAATGGGAAGCCACCCTCCAAGCACAGAGCTGCACATTATTTGGGGAGCAGCTGGGTGAAGCATCCTTGAGATTTCCTTAGGGTCAGACCACTAATAACAGTGGTGAGGGAGTTATTTAATCCAGAGCAAGACAGAGAAACAGGAACAGGCACGTTGACATTTTTCAACACATCCACTAATGAGAGAAAAGCAAGACTTGCTTCATATGGGGTTAAACACACTCGGGAGCTGCAGGAGACTAAAAAGCTGGAAAGGGTTGCCTGTGCCTGAGCCCCATGGAGATGGGGGGGGAAGTTTAAATGTGACCATCACATCACCAAGCCATGGTGATGCTCAGGGCCAGCCAGCAGCCACAAAACAGCTCTGAGTGCCACAAATGAACTTCCTCTCCCTGGGGAACCTGAGGGCTGAAGTTATTTTAAATGTTTGGCTGCAGATAGCACCTGTTAAGGTAGGCTGAGGTGGGAATATGCAGCTTACCTGTGTTCCCTGCCCAGGGCAGACCTCAGAGTCATCCATGCTTGAGGCTGAAAAGGGGAGCAGATGAGAGGGAAGGTGCACCCTGCTTCCCTGGGGCCTCTCAGCCACACAATCTCACAATCCTCCAGGGCACTGGGTGTTTCCACCCTTGTCTGACCCCCTAAACTATGCCATCCACCCTTCCCCACAGCTCAGGAAATTCTGGGATGTGCTCCTAGAACAAGCTTCTTTGCAGCCCTCTGCCTTGGTGCTGCTCCCAGTGGACCGAGAGTCCCAAACTCAGTCAGTCTGACTCATCTAATGACTACCAATAAGGAATCATTTCCACTGCATAAACCCTTTTATTTATTTTTTTAAGGCAATCAATAAGCCCCTAATTAAAATGTTCCCTTCCTTGACCTTGTTCAGATCCGTGTCAGCCTGGTAACGTCACTGAGTGGAACAGATAAATGTTGTACAGGTCCTTCAGGGTTGTTATGCCAAAAGAGGAATTGCCACATATTCACCCACAAACAGCTGTTAATGTTTAATTTTTTATGTAAAATGCTCTGGAAATAAAGATGCAATACTCTGAGCAGCTGTTAATGCTCTGTTTTCCTGTGCACTGGCTGCAGCGTGGAGGGCAATGCTCATCTGCAGCATCACCACTGCCACACTGGAGTGAACACAGCAGCACAGGATGAGGGCCCAGCTAAAGCCTTGTTCATATCAGCTCCAGATGCTGGGCTTGCACAGGGTCCTGGAGATTGGGTTCACATTGCAGAGAAAATTCAAACTTAAACCTGCAGTAAAAAAAAGAAAGAAAAAACCTCACTTCTTAGCAGGGAATGCTTTTTGACTTCTTTTGTTTCTGCATATCAAAAACAGTTGGAGTTTGTTGGCCATATCATAGGAAGGCAAACTGTTTTTTCTGTTTACCTGCATGATGTCTGATTTCATCTGATTTCACCTGATTTCACAGCTTTCGAGGTGAGGGCCAGTGGCTGAATGAAGCTGGACCTTGCCTGCAGTCTCCTGGCACAATGGACTTTCACCTACTCCTCCAGCAGCACATATGAAATCAAACCTTCAAACAGATGAGAAGCAAACTACAGATATCAAGAGGTCAGAGGAAGTGGAATTGGTCACCCTTTGAAATATGGAGGCCATGGCAAATGAGAATAGTGGGGTTTGATGTCAGGAGGAGAAGCTGGCAGTCAGGCTCAAACTCTGATAGCTCCTCCTCAGAACCTGGCTCAGCCTGGCTTTCATCTCTCAAGGTCTGGAACAGCTCTGTGCTTCAGAAAAAGCCTTTGAGGCATTTCTCTGTTGAAAAAGGAAGGAAATTGAGAAAGGCAGTCACAAGTCCAGCAGTGCTCAGCCTGTGGAACTGATGCCACCCAAAACCTGACATGTTCTCTCAGGGAATTTGTGTATTAAACCTGGAAATGGCTGCTGATGCCCTTTCTCTAAGAAGCAACTCTTCCTGCTGTTGTCTTGACACTACTTGAGCACAGCCCATCTCAAAGGACATGGCAAATAGATTAATTAAGCTTCCAGTAAATAAACCTGTAGGGAAGGTTTATCAAACCAAGGCACAGAGCCAAAAGTGATTTATGCAAGGCTGTGGCTAAGGCTCGTCCCCAAGTCCATTCCATGAACACCACTAGACAGTGTTTTTTTCTCACAAACACTGCCACCAGTGCTTTTGTACCACAAAGCTCAGCCAGCCCATAAAACTGAATAAAACAGGTCACTTAACACACAAGCACTCTGGACAACTTCCTGCTGGGTTTCTTCAACTAAGAGAGCAGAGTTTGGCTTTGATGCCTCGGGGCAGAAAGCTTTGAGTGTGTGCATGTGAGTGTGCATGACACCGAATAAATGTGATCAGATGCAGTGTGACAAAATGATCAGGGACACATTTGCATTGCCATTTCTGCAGCAGGCTGCCCGGTGCAGAGCAGAAAGAGAACATGTTCGGGGTGTCAGGCGCTGCCACACCACGAGTAATGGAAAGCGACGTGTGAGCTGCAGAATAATCACAGTCATTAACAGAGACATCCCAAACCAACAGGGACAGTGCCTCCTCACCAAGGGCAGCCAGAGACTTTTTCTGCTCTGTGCCTCCCCCAGACCAGGACAGCAGAAAGGGATCTGCAGCCTGTTTATTCTCCGAGCAGCTCAAAATGCACCTGGAAGTCAGAATAACAGATTGTACCCCCTTGTGAGCAGGCACTCGCTGAGATCAAGGGTGATTATTTTAGGATGTGACATGCTCTAATAGTTCTAGGAAATTTTAAGTGTATTGCCTTTTTCCTTCCACTTTTGCACCCAATTATGTGACTGGGGAGAGCGGTTTATATTACACCCAAGAGACTTTCTGAATGGAGGAAACCTGGAGAATTAATTCATTCTGCACACCTCTATGTCAGCTAGTTTGTGGTGCAAGAGCTCTCTTTAAGGAAAGAACTGTCAGACTTTCAAACCTGAGTATTTTGCATGTCTTTAACTAGTCCTTCTTTTTTATTTACTCTTATAAATACAGTAGGATTTGTCAGGGAGAACTTCAGGATGGAACTGAGTAACAGCTCTGAGGGTTTCTATGAACTGAGAACACCCAAGCTGACAATGTACGTCTTCTTTGTCAATTCACTGGCTGGGCCCGTGCCAAGCACTCTGCAGTACACTTCCTCTCCATTTCACACCTAATCAGGTGCAGTGTAAATCCCACAGATCAGAGCCTGCTCACAGGGCTGAGGAAGGATCAGTCTGGGGTGTTTATCCTCCGATGTGATCAAGCTGAGACAACTATTCCCCCCTTGCTCACCCTCCAACATGCCAAAGGAACCTCTGTGAGGTGAATAATCAGGGTTCAGCTTATTTTCTAATTCAAATGCAGAGCACCTGGACATCCCCATTTGCTATGCTGCCCACCACCTCTTCCCTTTCTGCTTCCCTTGTAAACAAGCTGCAGGTGAATAGTGCTGCTCAGCACTTTTCAGATTTTATCCCCCCTATTTTTAAGTACAGCACAAATGTGATTAGCACATCAGCCTGATTATCTCCAAAAAGATTCAAGAAGAAGACTGCCAGACAGCTTCAAGACTTTGGAAATCCTATTAAGGTTAAAGAAAACATTCACAGGAGCGAGCGGTGGTGCAGAGGGTACTGCTGTAGTTGTGGAGAGGTGTGGAAAGAGAAAAGCTGCACCATCACACTCTGCCTCTTTGTGTCACCCCAACAGCACAAGTCATAGCAGAGAATTGTTAAATCTGCCCTTTCCTTGATGAAAAAGGTAAATATTGTACTAGAAGCTCACTGAAACGCCCTCCCTTGGCCCCATGTGCCACATTTTGTCCTTTGTGCTCAAATTACATTTTTCACATGTTGCTGGCTACCTTTCTGCTCTAGTGGACACTTGTCCAGCTTTTCAGACACTGATAGCCCAGGCAGGGCCGCTGCTCTCAGCCAGTCTGGACAAACAGGCAGGCACAGTTGTGTCTTGTGAGAGCACACACCAACACTTGCAGAGGTATTTGGGTTTGCAGAGGCCCGAAATGTGTCTGTTTTGGATTCAGTGGGCTGACTCTGGAAGCGCAGCACAGCATCTGCATTTCCATCTGGGAAATGGGGAAGAAATCTGGACAGACATATGGGAGTCACTGTTTTTATATTTCCAACATTGATGGATAAGAATCTGAATTTTCAACAGTAGGCAGCTCAAAGAGTCAACAGAGTTTGCTCTTTGTGGGTAAAATAACAAGTTTTCCAGACCAAAACTCCACCAAACTTTCACCAAAACTGGTGAAGAGTCAGAGATCCTGTGTGTCAAGAAGAAATTGCACTCTCTGTTGGGAGGCCTGTTGGGACTCCCTAGGTTGCCTTCATTCACTTGTGTAAGAGCCTGGATTCAGCACAAAGGCTACAAGTGCTTCAGTCACACTTGGGGCTGAAAAGTCAGACCAAAGTGTTGACAAAGATGTGAAAATATCTATTTTCAAGTCAGTTCCTTTTTGCAGAACTTAAAAATAAGGTTTTTCATCTTGCTGTTACCCAGGTGTGGCTATACACACACGTATATGCTCATATAGGCATATATATCCCCTGTGCAATTTTTTCACATCCTTGCAATCTCCTGGAAAATTCCCCAGCAGGCATTAAACCCCAGAAATCTCCAGAAAGGCTAATAAATCATTCTAAGTATGATGCTTGCAGGGGAAGGCATTTTGGAGATGATAAAAAGAAGCCCATTTTCAAAATGTCAATGAACCCACAGGAATGGTGAGTAGCTTTTCAGATATCTGCCCACTTATTAGAGATGTGCAAAGTCAGGTGTCCAAACTATTCGACTAGAAAAAGCTAGAGTATAAACGACTGTAGCCTTTTGAAGCCCATAAAAAGGGAGGCAGGGATCAGAAATGATTTGGGGTGAAAAAAAAAGAATCTCCTGCAAGCCTATTTTTCAGAAACCAGAGTTCAGCTTGCTCCTGAGAACAGTAGGAAGCACAGCATGGAGAGGTAATTGCCCATGAGAAATTCTCTTTGAATACATAGGGCAATATTGCTGGGCAGAGAGGCAAGAGGAGGAACAAATACCAGCTCTATGTGCTGCTCAGGAAGCTGTTTGCACCAATTCCTACATATTCATATATTTCTATTACATTAATTAATACGTGGGGGAAAAGTCACCCAAGCCAAGGGCTTGGTGTGTCTATTGTGACCTGCCAAATCCCAGCACCCCTCATGTGCTTATACATGGGAGACACAAGAAAAGCTGAATGTAAACACATAGATAACATCTAATTGCAGAAATGAGATGTGATAATTGCTATATAGACACATTGATTATGTTTCTGCTTTTGAGTACGACTGGCAATAGGATGCCCACTCCCTCCCCAACCATCACAGAGCATTTTACAATAGGATTCTACCTCTATTTTTTTTTGTCACTGGTACAGTAACCATTTGGAAGTGAAACTCCTGCAGCCTTTCATTCAAGAAGATGGGAAGCCAAGAAGGTGGGGGGATATATGGCATTTTAATTAAACATTAGACACAGAGTGGTGGCCACACTACAGTGTGTTAGAAAGCTCTGAAGGATGTTCAGCCAACCTGATAACTTGATAGTGTGAACATTCAAATACTTCTTTTTGGGAAGGAGATGTGGGCTAATGGAGCAGCTAACAGGACATGCTGCTGGCAGCTGAGGGGTTGATTTTTGCAGCAGAGCTATGGCTGATAGTTTTAGTTTCCTACAAATATGGTTTAGTATTGTAAGACAACTGGAATATTCACAGCTATTTTCTAAACTGCCCAGGACCTGATTCTTCTCCCACATGCAGCACCAGCTTCAGGGAATTTGTGCCTCATTCATATCAGTACAAATGAAGAGAAATTCCAGCTGTGTATTTCTGTATATGAGCCTCCTTCCACAAGGTATTTAAGCACAATTTTAAATCAATCCCTATTCAGCAAAGACTGACGCAGATCTTAGGCTTTCAGCAAAGAAACGTGCTTAAAAGCTTTGCTTAATAGGAATGAATGACAAGCCAGGGCTTTGGGTTAGTTCCTGCACCTCTCCTGATGAACCTTGCTACAGAGGAAAGTCATTATTTCAAAAAGAAGTTATCAATGGTGTGAAGCCATATTATCTTGAGCCTGCAGGGAAGTTTATTACTTGGCTGCAGCATCTCAGCAGAAAAATACTTGATATTGATACTCATCTACCAAATGCAAAAAGAAAGAATAAAATAAAAGAAAATAATCACCAAAAAACTAAACAGTTAAATGGACTGAATGACCTTTAATGGTCCTTTCCAACATAAACGATTTATGATTCTATAATTCTATAAATATTAGATTGCAATTTTAGCATTTCTTACTTACATCTGCCAAAATCTGCAAGCCTGTCTGTGCTCTGAGGGGACAGTCCTCACTGAAGCAGGAGTGCCCCTGCATGAGCTCCAGGACCTACAAACCTTCAGCAAACCCCCCCACAAGCACCCCCAGCTTTTGCACAGCCAAACAGTACTTGTGAATTTTATAGATGCAGTTAAAAAAAGCCATCTGGAGACTTTTTTTCACTGTGTTCCCCATTAAGTGCTTGTTGACTGTAATTAAAATAATTTATCTTTTGCAAGGGCAGTTTTGTCCCGCTCTTCCTTCCACGCAGGGCCACGAACTGCAGCAGCAATTAGTGAGAGATGAGTGATGGAAGTCATGGTTTCAAAGGTCAGAGACAGCTTTCCTTGCTCAGAGCAGCTGCACACAGCATCAGGTCTGAAAGGAGCTAAAATATCTACAAAGGGTTCAGGTTTGTAGCAGTCATGTTGGACCCAGGTAGATGGAAAGGGTACCAGCAGAATCAATATTCTATACAATACCACTCATTGATTCTATAAAATGCCCAGGCCCTGATTCTATACAATATCCAGTCCTGGCTCGCTGGGAGCAGCAAATGGAGCCTGGGAGGGTGAGATGTGGGGAAAGTTACTCTCCAACACAGGCCAACGCAGCACGAGATGGGAGATTTCCTTTGGCCCCACGTTAAAATAGAGTTTTCTCCAATGCAATCTGCTAAGAGTTCACCAGAAAAACAGCTATAAATGCACACACAGGGGTTTTTTAAGAAGAAAAATCTCCTAAAACAAATTGGTTCTACTGAGAGGTAGTTAGGGGTTAGAAAATCTTGTATTATACTTCTCCTCGTTCCGTGATCACAGCAGCAGAGAAAATCAGAGCAAGAAGTCTTTGGCTTTTCTCGTGTTTTCCTCTATTTATTTTTATTTGAACCAAAGTTTTCCCCATTTAAATCTCAATTTCCTTTCCCCTCCTGCAATGGGGTCACCACGGCGGGGGTGAAGGCAGCACACATCTGGCTACACCCAACAGACAGCAGCCCAGCAGAAATAAAAGAAAGCATTCACCACATAACTGTAATTGTTAGTGCCAAAATGCAGCGACCTAAATGGAATTTCACCTTGGGAGTTTGGGCTGAATTGAGTGTAAACAGAGGTGAAATTCCCCAGGCATATGGCGAGTCCTCTGGCTGGTGCAGTCGGAGCCCTGGAGCACTTCATGAGGCCTTGGGAGCCCCCCATTAGCTCCACAGAGTGCTGGGATCAGGGGGAGCACAACAGCTGTAAGCGTCTCTAAATGCCAGTGGGGAGCTGGAGAGTGCTGAACCACTGCCTGTGTAATAAAAAACAGGAATGCAGCTCCTCTGCAATAGTTTAGACCACTGAGGTCTGTTTGTTTCAATTATCACTGGTACAGTCAAGTCCCCTGAAAGATCCCATTAGCTCCCAACTTGTTCTTTTACACACAGGCACCTTTCCTAATACCTCTTGCTTTAATGAAACTGCCTTTTTTTATAGCTCACACTGGAGCAGATACCAAAAAGAGAGTGGGAGCACTTAAGAATAAATGGGTCAAATGTGTCCCTGGTTTAATGCAATAGGTGTATTGATAATTTGTTTAGATCTAAACTGTTGAACAAGTGAAATGGTGGGGGGAAAGGGACAAGAACAAACAACTGAAACGAAATAAAGACCTGTCTTGTCCCCCTTTCCCTGGTTTCCCTTCTACAGGTCAGTACATGGTGCTTCTCTTTCACAGTGAGGTTCTGTGGATAAAGAGTCACATCTGTCATTTCCTATCTGCTATTTACAAAACACCTTCCAGGGAAATGGTTAAAATCATGCCTGGTGCCTCCATTCATGCCTACACTTAAGTAGTTGGGAATGAAAATAATCTCCAAAAAGGAGCATAGTTTTCTGTTTCTTTTCCCTGGCTGCTGCTACTGCACAGGGAGAGTCTTGAATTTGTTTAAAATGCCCAGGACTGCAGCTCAATTAAAGTTCAAAAAACATCAAATAAAGGCAAGAAGGCAGAGGTTAAATGTTCTGGTCCCTTAGTGCCTGTGACAGTTCTGCAGCACGCTGCTCTTGGCCCTGGGGAGGACAGGCTTTGAGCTTAGCCCAGAAGGCAGCAGGAAGGGGAGGGTGCTGTGGGACTGTGGTTCCGAGGCTTTGACAGCAGCACGAGCATCCCTGCACCCTTGGTTCCTGCCTGCACGAGGAAGAGAGGTTCTCACTGAAATTGGATGGGAATTCTTTTCTTTTAAGCTACCAAATCTCATTATACACAATCTGCTTGCAAGCCCACCACCAGCTCTGCTCGGTGATTTTCTGCTAGAAAATGCTGTCGTATTTCAAGGCTGAATTTCTCCACATTCATTTTCCAGCCCTCTTGTTAGGCTCTATTTTACAGGGTCAAAAGGCCCTTTACTCTCAAGACTCCTCTCCATGTAGATATGCTTAAAACTAATGATAAAAATCTCCTCTCCCTCTTTTAGTAAGATAATGAATAGAGTTCTTAGTGCTTCAGGTCATGTAACTCGTTTCCCGTGCCCTGAATCATTTTCATAGCCTTCCTTTGAGCTCTGTGTAAGATCTTGCAGTCACTCCTGAGGAGTCAGTGTCAGAACTGGGCAGGCATCACTCAGTCCTCAGGACAGAGGTGAGGTTACTCCCCTAATTCCACTTGATTCTTTCCATGCACACTCAGGGATGTCCTCGTGCTGCAGAGCTGGGAGGTCCCTTTGTGGCTACTGCCCACAATGACCCTCAAGGCCATCCCAGAGACATCCTCTTCCAAGACAGAATCTGCCATTCTGTGGTTGCAGCAGCAATTTTCCTTCCCAGGTGCAGCAGCTGTATTTTACTGTATTTTTACTGTATTTTACTACAGGTGTTGTGACTGTACCCCTACACTCAACACTAGAGAGGCCACACCTTGAATTCTGGGTTTGATTTTGGGCCCCTCACTGCAAGAAGGTCCAGAGCATATCCAGAGAAAGGATGAGAGAAGTGTCTGGAGCACAAGCCTGATGAGGGAGCTGGAGGGGGCTCAGCCTGGAGAAAATGAGGCTCAGGGGGCACCTTACAAGTCCCTGACAGGAGGGTGCAGCCAGGTGGGATTTGGTCTCTACTCACAATTAACAAGCAACAGAACCAGAAGGAATGGCCTCAAGTTGCACCAGAAGTTTAGATTGGATATTAGGGAAAATTTCTTCATGGAAAGGCTTGTCAAGCACTAGAAAAGTGAGAGAGCTTATGCTTACTGTTGATCTCTCGTTTTTAACTGGAAAGTGAGGAGTCCTCAGTGTCCCGAGGGCTGGAGGAAGGGGAAAGTGCAGCACAAACCAATACAAACACACATACAGCAAGTCTGAAGGAAGTTTTAGCAAACATTTCCCTTTTTCTGAGATTTCTTTTTAAAGAGAAGTGAAGAATAATCTTGTCCTTCAGAGGAGATCTATTCCACTGGATGGAGGATTTTTTACAATAGCTGATGCCCCTGCCAGCCCAGAGCAAAGCAAAGTGAGTGATTAGAAGTCTAAAACTATTGCTGGAAGTGAAAAAGGACAGGGAGCAAGGACAGTTATTTTTAAGCTGTGCAGCAGCACGGCCTGCTGATTTAACAGCACCAAAGTTACCATTTCTTGTTGATCACCCTTGTTTTTTCTCTTCTCAAACCTATAGCCAAATTTGCAACCTGTGCCCTATGAATTACTACAGTGGCTACCAAAGGGAAAGAAGGGACCAGTTAAAAACAAAATTCACATGTTGACATGAGCTCCTGGGAATTGCACCTGAGTGCAAAGTGTATTTGCAGATAATGATGAACGAAAGGAAGTCCCAGATGAGGGCAGGAAAGTCCAGATTATTTTGGCTTTACAAGGTATCTAGAGAAGGGGTGAGTGCATGTGTGAGCACCAGTTAATGGCAGTGCATTCCATGGGTGGCAGAGCCAAGACTCTCTGTTTATCTCCCTGGATCCTCCAGCCAAGTGCAGTGGCCAGGAAAGAACCTGAAAACAGGTTTCAGGAGATGATAAAAGTTTAAAAGGAGTGGGAGGCAAGAGAAGATATATCCATTGGTGCTAAATGGAATAAAGAATTATATACAAAGAGCACAAGCCTGCAGCAGCTGCAGTCAAGAAAACAAATCAACCATTTATTACTTCTCCTTCAGTGTTTTTAAATATTTATGGAATGCCATCAATAACCAAGTTAATTGTGAATGGCTGATGGTGTATTTGCAAAGCCTTCTTTCACCTGCAAGCAGCTGAACTGCCGTGAAAGGGACTTTTCATCAATGACAATAATTATATGGCCCCTTAACAGCTCTCCGTGTGCTTCATGGCATAATCCAGTGCAACTACTCACAGAGGGCTTTGCATGGCATTATTGGTGAGTGGAGTCAAGGGATATCAGGGGAATGGGCAGAACACAGTTCTGTGTGTGTGTGCATGCAGGATGAGTGTGTCCTGGACAAAGAAACCAGCCCCATTTTGCCAGGCAGAGACTCCTGAGCACCCACAGCTGAGACAAAAAAAAAAAAATGCTCTGTCTTCCCTGCCATTTACCCAGGTACAAATTAATCCAGAGTGCCCTCATTCCTGCTGGTAGCACTTTGCTTAACTCACTATTTAAACAAAAACAAGAACGAAACCCAACCTGCATGCTTGTGCAGTGACCTGGTGTCAGAAATGAAGAATTTGTTTCCAGAATGATTTAATCATATCAGAAAGATGGATGCCAGGATTCATTACTGTGACAAAATATTTGTTGTTTAATCACATTATCTGCCAGCCTCTGGGTAGGCTGAGACAGGTTTGTGTGACAAGGACCTGCCATGGGGATCACAGGAGCTGCCTCCTGCTCTGCACCACACACGAGGTTTTGGGATGTTCCTGCAGTCCCCAGGTGAGGCTCATACCTGTAATTTGCACCACACACCTTCCTTTACTGCTAATCTGGCTGCTGGGTTTTATTTATTCCCCTCCTTCCATTCAGCTGGCCTGTATGGACATGGTCTTTTCACCCAGGGCATCAGCAAACAGGTACCCCATGAAAGAGGGTTTCTGATTCCTTTCCAGATTGCACATTTTTATGTGGAATTCTGTTGCTTCCTGAAGATGAAATCCAAAGAAGTATTAATTTTTACTAATTCACAACTTTTCCAGGCTAACCCCCATCAAGGTTTGCCAGATTTATTCAGTCAATATAAGCAAGAAAAAAAAAATCTTTTAAAGGTATTTCTGAAGCATTTCCCATTTTGGTGACATTCAACAGATTTTTGTGTTCTGCTCAGCTTTGATGACAAATACAGTGAACAAAGCAAGCTTGTGGTTTGGTCTGCTGCTTTCACTGTGGGTAGCATGTGTTCTAAGAATCACAGAATGGTTCGGGTTGGACGGGACTTAAAAGACCACCCAGTTCCACCCCTGCCATGGGCAGGGACACCTTCCACTGTCCCAGGTTGTTCCAAGCCCTGTCCAACCTGGTCTTGGACAATTCCAGGGATGGGGCAGCCACAGCTTCTCTGGGCACCCTGTGCCAGGGCCTCCCCACCCTCACAGGGAAGAATTTCTTCTTGAGAATCTTCCAGAGAAGCGGGAAAATGTTGGGTCCTGCTCCCAGGGTCCCAGCAGTGATTCCTGTAGCTGGTGAGCAGAACAGGGATAACTCTCCTGCAGACCCTGCTCATCAAAGCTGTAAATACACAAACATGTTGTGCAGACAGCACAGCCCCAAGCTTACAGCTCCTTGTTGTTACCACACATCTTTCACAAAGACATTTAGCCTCAAGCTAGGGATTTCAAATGATGGAGAACCCACCTTGCCACCGGGTTATTTATTTCAGTGGTTAATTACTCTCTACTAAAAATGTGCACCATATTTCTAGTCTGCATTTCTCCAGCAACTGCTCTAGTGCAGGTTTTCAAATGAGTTCAAATGCGTGCTGGAACAGGACTGAGGGAGTTAATTAACACTGTTTGGATAGCCAGACAGTGGAGACATGTTCAATAAAGCTGACATTTATGTATCACTATAAATTCACAAAGATGAAACACTGAATTCACTTGCAAAGCAACAGGCTTGTGGATTTTTAGACATCTTAGTAGAATTTCAATAAAGTCATAAAGAATAACATACTTAATTTCCACAAAACCCTCTCTCTATGATGTAAGGGTAGAACAGTTTTATTTCTCATAATTTAGGGGGAAATATTCACTATGTAGTCCCTTGCAAGCCTAGCTGAAAAATATTTATCTTAGTATTTTAATTTTTTTCTCCATGATTTATAAATGCTGCTGTCTTTCCCTGGAGATGGGTATGAGGTTTGGATTCCTGACATTGATTGATTCAAGGGGGAAAAGTATGTAACATTTGATCTGACAAGGCGAGTACATGCAATCCTTGGACAGATGTACCAGGGAGAGAAGGAATATTTTTATCTTGAACAGAGTTCTGGTCAGATGTTATCTGAGTTCAGATTCTGCAGGAATTTATTGTGAATAGGCAAAGCAAAATAATGTGCTGAGAGGAAAAGTCTTCCCAAGTACTGCATGAACTGGAGAGCTCTGGCCAACTCATTTATGACAATTCTTCTTGAGATTCACACCTTGCCTAAAGTGAACTGACAGAACTTTTCCAGGGCTTCCAAATCAGTCAGACCAACAAATCTGGGGCACTTCCTGAAAAATGCCAAGACATGCAAACTTTCTGCTATCGCTGCAAAGACAAATCTCTTCTTCCTCCCCCTGCCAACACGCAGACATCAGAAAAAGCAAAATTTTAAGGGATTTCACACTTCCAGAAAAAATAACTCACAAATCACTCCTGCTAGCTGTGATACTGAGGTGACCACTAAGAAGGGCCACAAACTGATTTTTTTCTATCCCATGAAGAATGATGGGAGACATCAGCATTAAAATCAACATAAAGCTTCTAACTCACACCAGTTTTGAAAACTCAAGATTTTTGCCTTTTGTGGTTTGAGTATTTTCAAATATTTCAGTTCAATTTAATTTGAATCAGCTCAGTTCACTCAATTCCTTTGGTTTGTTTTGCTTTTTTAACCATATTATTATTGTGTTTAAGGACAAATGAATAAACCCAAGTTATTTTATGCTGGAAAAAAAGCAATAACTAAAGCCTAGAAATTTACACTTGGATTATTTAAAAAAAAAATCAATACCAGTTTTTCCTGTGAATGACTTAATTCACTTTTCATGAGCTGAGACATTCCAAATGAAATGGAATTTTGTTCAAAAAAATTCCTAACCAGCCCCAGCAAATATATTTCTTGTGTTTGTAAATCCTTTTTCTCTTCCTCTACAAGTACCTGTGGTGCTTCAATGAGAACCTTGTATCCTACCCAATAAATTCAATATACCTATCTCCAGATGTGGGCAAACTGCAGCCTACCAATATGTATCCAAGTAAAAATTACTTCAGCAAGCGTTTCTCCTCTATTTTACTGAGAGCAACCTGGCAAGCCTTCCAAGGAGCTGACCCTGAAGCAAAACAGATGTACAGAGCCTTGCAACACCTACATCTTCATTTCAAATGTTTTGCTTTTAGAAGAAGGGTAGGTGTCTAATGGAGCTTGGGAAAGCCACATTTTCCTTCAACTACACACTCAAAGTAAATCAAGAGTGTCGAGTAAAGAGAAACTAATTCTATTTTTCTTGCTTTCAGTAGGGAGGAGAATTGTCTCTCCTCCCCTTCTCGCCCCAAGCAACAGTCTTGGCAGCAAAGAATATTTTTTCATAAAGCGTAACGCAGAAGCAGCTCTCATTCACTCCAGCAAATCCTGTTTAATCCTTGGATTTGTATCGTTTGCTGACTAG
Organism: Climacteris rufus; assembly: GCA_013398175.1. NCBI lineage: Eukaryota > Metazoa > Chordata > Aves > Passeriformes > Climacteridae > Climacteris > Climacteris rufus. The sequence goes on along the minus strand of VZRZ01001925.1, from coordinate 1,174,929 downwards.
ACTGAGAAATTTGGCTGCATCTAATCCTTTGGCTTCTGAAGAAAAATGGCTTATTTAAATATTTAGCTGCACTTTGTCAATAGCAGCAGGATGGGGGTGATGGATGACAGCAATTATGCTGGGTGCATCTCCATTAACATGCCACTTCTTCCAGGTATGGAGTCTGCCTCTTGTATGGTTTGTTTAATGATCAGGACTGAGGAGGAATTTTAATGACCCCCTTAGCAGCCTGTGCTCACTCGAGGTTGGATATTATGCAGTGGTGTAGGAGTAGCTGGTGAGTTGGGATGATCAGAGCAGTGGATTAGACACATCTTCTGCAAACAAGTTGGCTCAGCCTTCGTGACACCCTGAACTGCAGCAGGTAAAACGCACCAGGACACAACCAGAGGCCCAGCCATGAAAGCTTAAGCAGCTCCCAATGCTCTGCAATGCAATTTTTAGTCCAACATAATGAAAGCATTCTGCACTTCTCACCAAGTTTCTGCCAGCTATATCTCTCTCTCATAAGTTTTTTTTTTTTATAGATCAGTAAGGAGACAGAGACAGAAAGAGTAAAGACAGAGCTACCTCACTCACCTGTATCAGATGTCCTCAGGACCCCAGGGTTGGGCACAGCAGTGATGTGCTGGTGCCACAGACATCAGGCAGGGTCTGCTGGGTTCAGAGAAGGACTGACCAGGATGTGTCCATACACACCCCATTCTCCTGGCTTTCCAGAGGGTGATGGAAGAGCCCTTATGCTCCAGTGTGGAGCTGCAGACTTGACCCATGGCTCTGTAGCACACACTCAGCTGGGCACTGAAGAGAAGTGCAAACAGTCTAGGCTCCTCTGGGTGCCAGGAAAACTGAGTCAAGAATAGATCTGAAGCCATTCCACTGCTTTTCATCCTTGGCATGATCATAATTTTTAATAGAATGGAACCAGTTGCTCCTCACTTGCCTCTGTAAAGGCAAATACAAAGAGCCTGTGAATCAATGACAACAGGACCAGACCTACCACAGAAACCTCAGTTTGACCTTCGGTTCTTTTCCCCCAGACCAAAATCTTTTCTCCTTCTGTCTGGGCCGGGAGTCCTGTTTTTGCTACTATTCTCTATATACTATTCCCAAGGTTTATACACGTAGAGTGAATTTATTTGACTGTTACTTTTAATGTGGTTTTTGTTTTTTTGTTTTTCCTATGTGCCTGTGCACACAGAGACCCCACATGAACCATTTCCTTCTTGGTCAGTGCAGTACATAAGAAAGAATTACCTATTCTGGATGGACTATTGCATGTTAATATTGCTATAAAATACATGAGGTAAGGTGTGATGATCTAGTGAATCCCAAATTCTTCTTGTTTCATGTTCATTTGGTGTAAATCTCAGGTATTCAACTGGGTGCCCAGAGGACAGACAAAGGTAACAGAAATGTTTGAATGTACTTTCATTCTCAGGTGAGAGACACCCTTTAAAAAATATAGCATGCACTATAAATTATGTTCTTAAACTGAAGTATTGAGGGCAGTCCTAACAGGGCAGTAACAAGGGATACCTACAGTAGTGCTGTTCTCTCCATCCTTGGTGTACTTAGGATTTGGAGTCACAAAAGGCAGCTCATTGTTTCTAAAATATTTCAGAAGGAGAAAAAAAATTCTTTCAAAATCTGCCTCCTCACAAATACAGTCTGGACCAGCAAATTTCCCTATCTATTTCTCCTCTACAAGGTATTATTTGCATTGGAAAGATCCCTGTGCAGAAGGTGTGATGGGCAGGTTTAATCAGTCAGTCCACAGACCTGACCTCCATGTTCCCCCTCAGCTTTCACTGCAAAGAAATATTCAGAGGCCACCTTAAAAAAATAATTAAAGGCAGACCACACAAGGGATCCAAACAGTGCTGCCATCTATTAATGGAAATGATGGATGCTCTGTATTAACCTTGCTACAGTTGCAGCCCTACATACAGAGAAAGAAGCAGCCTTGTGAGTGATTCAGTGAGGTAACCTCCTGCAAATTGTATTAATAATTCACTTGTCTGTGTGAACAAATCCCTCCTTCCCAGGCCGAAGGGTTGTACTAATTTAATGGTGTAAGGTTCAGATATCCGTATGCTCCTCCAGGCAAAGCAGAAGCAGAAACCTGGAGGTTGGCAGGCACTCTTTCCTGGGCTTTGTGCAACACCCAGGTGCTGCCCAACCTTTCTTGTGGGGTGTAGTGACAGCACAAGGGGGAATGGCTTCAAATTGACAGAGATATTAGGAAGAGATCCTTCCCTGGGAGGGAGGTGAGGCCCTGGCCCAGGCTGCCCAGAGAGGCTGTGGGTGCCCCATCCCTGGCAGTGCCCAAGGCCAGGCTGGATGGGCCTCGGAGCAACCTGGGACAGTGGGAGGTGTCCCTGCCCAGGGCAGGGGTGGGACTGGATGAGCTTTAAGGTCCCTTCCCACCCAAACCAGTCTATGGTTCTATGGTGGCAGAAAGCAAAGCTGGGCATCTGCAGCCTGGCTTTATCAAGTGCAATGTGATCCCATACAAATCCCTGGAAAGGACCTACCAGTCCCATGGCTGTGGGCATTTTCTGATGGCAGTGGCACTACAGGTGCAGGTTTTCTGTGATTTGGCAGAGATCCCCTGTGCTGCAAACCTACCAAAAGTGTGTCCAAAATTATTTACAAGAAAATGAAAGTATCATCTGTATTCTTAAAAAAATTACTTTATGTTTGCTTATTCCCCATTTCTTGACTGGCCGTGTTGATTTCTTCATGTCACTTCATGAGATGGAAGAGAGAGGGGAAGGGAAAGCAAGGGGATGAGAAAGTGGAGAAGCAATCATAGATTGTCCTGAGCTAGAAGGGATGTACAAGGATCATTGAATCCAACCCCTGGCCCTGCACAGACACCCCAGCAATCCCATCCTGTGCCTGGGAGCATTGTCCAAACTCTCCTGGGGCTCTGGCAGCCTTGGGGCTGTGCCCTTTCCCTGGGGAGCCTGGGCAGTGCCCCATCACCCTCTGGGGGAAGAGCTTTTGCCTGATATCCAATCTAAACCACCAACATTTGACAAATGCCCCAGATCTGAAGGGGAAGAAGAGCGATGGATTTCAAGATTACTTTCTTAAGTGTTTGAACTCCCTTGTTGAACATCACCAATCTTTTTTTTATGGCATTCGGTGAAGTGTTAAATTTCCTTGCCTTTTGCCTACCTACACAGTCTAATTTGGAGTTACCTGCTAACAGCCATTTAATCCACTGCAGAGATTTCGTGCCGTTTTCACTTCTGGAGCAGTCACTTGACAACGTGTCAAGTGGGAGCAGCACGCAGCCAAGGCTGAGAAACCCGGCTGTCCACGGTAAATGTGGGTGGCAGAAGCAGGGAACCTGGAAGGACCCAAAAGAAGATGGTAATTGCTCAAGAGCAGAGTTCATTGAAGCAGATGAGCCTCACACAAACCTTTGCAATTGCATTTGCTTGCCATCCACAGTGCAGCTGCCTCTCTCCCAGAGAGACACTCAGGGCACATGGTTACCTTGAAGCCCAGATCTTGGGGTTTAATTCGGAAGATCAAAAACTTTGTGGCTTTAACTGGGAAGGGTTTAACATGACTGGAAACTGTAAATGTTATGGCTTCCCAGCAGTACTGCAACCATCACTGTGAACACATAGCTGTGATACCAGCTGTGAGTGCCTGTGCTGGATGTAATTGCTTTTTTTCCTCCTGGTGTTCTTCATCAACCACCCAACCAACATATGAAGCAGAGGAATTCACCATATGAGAGAAGAAATCTTGCACAGGATTTGCTCCAATTTGTCTCAGTGTTGATCTGCTGCAAAGAGAAACAGCAACAACAGATTACAGGACACAGAGGTAAGAAAGGATTGTTCCCCTAAAATCCTAGCTGAATCCACAGTCACAATGAAAAAATTGTGTGAGCCATTTGCCATTGTCCCTAAGGAGCCCTGAGTCTGTTACACCTTGAGAAGTGTTACCACAAGTTTGGAAACACAGGGACCAATGTCTGGATCTGACTCCAAAGGGGTGGTGACAGCTGGGTTTGCAGGTGCTGGCTGCCCGTGCCTGGTGTTGCCTTTTCCATCTCTGACCCTTCAGCTCCTGCTGAAGCTCCTTGGGCTGCCTTGTAGCTTCCCAATGACCCCCCACATCTGCTGCCTTCCGCTTCCACCCTCCCTGGTTTTGTACATTCTTGTCCATAGGTACATCTCTTCCCTCTACTCAATTTTCACCAGGATTCAGCTCCAACTCTGTTCACAAAGCTGTGACATTGACAGCCAGATTTCAGACTGGCTACACAGCACAGATAAGAACCCAAACCAGTAAAATCCATCCCCCTTCCCCAGCACATAAAGCAGGCAGTGGCAGATCACAGAATCACAGAATATCCTGAGCTGGAAAAGACCCACAAGGATCCTCCAGTCCCACTCCTGGCCCTGCACAGACACCCCAGCAATCCCACCCTGTGCCTGGGAGTGTTGTCCAAACACTCCTGGAGCTCTGGCAGCCTTGGGGCTGTGCCCCTTCCCTGGGGAGCCTGGGCAGTGCCCCACCATCCTTTCCTGATATCCAGCATAAATCTCCCCAGCAGATGACTTTTGCCAGCTGTTCCTGAGCTGCCCAGCATGAGACAGAGGTTTTCCCTTCTCTCTATGGGTTTGAATGACATAGGGAGTGAAGACAGAAACCTGAACATTTCTGTTTATATAGTAAGGCAAATGTCAAAGCAGTGGAGGAATTTTTCACAGCTGATAGACCCTGAGGACAGAAATGCAGAAAAAGCCTGCCAAGTGAATTGTTTCTTGTTTCTAGACACCAGCTTTCCCAGGCACTCTCTGGACCTGCCTGAGGAATCCTTCTCCAAAACTCCTGGGTGAATCTGTGACAATTGCTGTGGAATTCTGAAGTTCTCTTCTTCTTTTTGCCCAGTATTTGTTTACAGATTAAGTTTGCATTGAAATCTTGTGGGCTTGGGAATCTACTTTCTACAGCTGATTATTTGAAGGTAACGTTTTTTTACCTTTACTGGAATGAAAGGTATTTTTCCAAGGGGGGAAAGTACATTGACATCTCTTCCAGATTTGTTATTCAGCAAAATGTCCAATGCAGTGTCAGTTTCCCTTTTGATTTGCAGTATAGGCTGTGAGACACTGTTATCATGGTACCATTTACTTTGCACAACTTCACTGTTGAGAGCTCCTGACCCTATGAATTTGGCTCAGGAGTTACCATACAAAAGAAAATGTAAGACAGTGGCTTAAAAAAGAACTTGAAAACTGCCAGTTTATTATTCATTTGTTTAGATGAAAATACTAATGATTGTTTTTCCCAGAAAGCCTGATGGTTACTTATGGATACATTTAAAGGAGAGAGAGAGAGAGGTTTTTAGACCAGAAGAACTTACTACCTCGTTGACACTAGTAAGGAAACAACAACTAAAAATGCCTGGAGCTCCTCAGCCCAAACACTTTCAGAAACAAGCATTAACATTACAAACACTGCATGAGGAAAGAAGAAGCATCTCACAGATATGGTATTTGTAATTTCAATTGCAGTGTGAGCAATGTTTATGAAAACTTCAACAAATACATGCCAGAGCTCTAATTTGGACCTTTCATTTTCATGTGGAAATAATAATAAAAAAGAAGTTGTTTGTTCTCTCTCTGGCTTCTCCCAGGTACCTTTCGAGTCAGTCAGTTATTTTTAACAAGCAAACAGCACTTTTTGCTACAAGAAGTTGTGAATGCAGCCCCTTTCAGAATGACAAATAAATATTAGCATCATCTTCTGAGATAATCAGCAGGAAACTTCAGCAACAACTCTGATTTCTAGAATTTTAACAACAAGAGTAACCTTTGCAGCACAGGGTTGAATTCCTGCAGGCAGAAAGAGCTGACTTTCTTTTAGAGCTACTCACCTGATAGAAACAAACACCAGAGTCAGAAATTATGGACTTCCCTCCCCCTGATTTTGCAATGAATGTAAAACCTCATCCCCCACCTCTGCTTTAACCCTCCCCAAGCACTGGCAAAGGGAAGGCTCTGTCCTCCACAGCCACCTACATTTTTCTCTGCCCTCTGGAACATGATGGTGCCTTTCCAAAGCATGGCAGAACAGAATAGTATGGAGCTGTTAGGAGAGCAAACCTTGGGACTGCCACATAAGGAATTGTTCAAGGCCAGGTTGGATGGAGTTCTGAGCAACCTGGTCTTGTGGAAGGTGTCACTTCCAGGAGGACATGGAGGGTTGGAACAGCACGATCTTTGAGGTGCCTTTCAACCCAAACCAGCCTGTGATTCTATAAAAAGGAGAGGAAGAATAATCAAGAAAGAAGAAGGCAAATAGTGATGTTCATCATGGGGAAAGGACAGTGCAGCCTTGAGGGACTCATGACATATTGCCTGGGGAGACATCCCTCGGGGAGGACCTATTAAGGGCCTGATGGTTACAGAAAGCCACTGTTGAGAAAAAGAATAATTTAGGTTTATGTCATGTCTTTCAGACCCAAGTTATGGCAAAATAGCTCAAGAGATGAGATGCAGTGCAATTTATGGCTGAAGTGAGCGAGGGAGGCTTTACATGCCCAGCAGTACCCTGCAGCCTGCCTTTGCCAGCTCTGCTGAGCAGGAGGACTCTGGATCTAAGGGCAGGAGCAAGGCAATTTGTTCTACTGTCTCTGCCAAGGATGCTCTTCACAATCTGTCTCACCCCCCTCAGGACTAAAGCAGGACCAGCAGCAACAAGTACATGTGCCAGTCCCACCCTGGGGCCAGCACAGCCAAAGGGGTGGAAGAATCCATGTGCCCATCCATGTGTCCTGTCCAAAGCCTAAATGTCCCCCTGGGCAAACATGTTTAACCCATGAGAGTGCCCAGCAGCACCCAAGAGAGCTCCGCGAGCTGCTGTTATGTCTGGGTGGCCCTGCTTGAAGTGATGGTGGAATCCTTTCCACAAATGCTCTTCCAGGGGTGGGATGGCTGCAGGCAGAACCATTAGTCTGCTTTTGCAAGGGGAAGCTGCACATTCCCACTGGGCTTGTTTGCCTGTGTTGCCTTCCCCAGCAGCAGACCTGCCTGACCCCCAGCTAACCTGCAATCCAAACAACTGTGCTGGAAGGGAATCTGTCCGCAAGCTCGGGCTGAGCTGCAGGAAGCAGAGCTACATATGAATAAAACAAGGCAATTTGTTGTCTTGTATTAAACCCTCAGTGGCTTCTGCAGAGCTCGACTTGATATGGGGTTTCATCAACACCAAAGTTCAGGGCAAACATGGCAGAAATACGTGCAAGGAAGCCTGCAAGTCAGGATGATTGGCTCTGTCTTGGATGGGGAGAAATACACAGCCTGTGCTCGGCAGAGGATGTAAATTATTGTAAGCAAAACCTAGAAGCTTGTTTACAGTGTGTGTTACCTAAATTATGTCAATATTTCTCTCATTTTTTTTGTCAAGCCCTCCTTCACATGCAAACAAATCCCTCTCCCACCCCTCAGCTTTCAAAAAATATCAAGCAACCACATATCCTTTTAAAGTGCCAGTCAATCACAGGTTTCAAAGCGTAAGTAGAAAAAGAAAATATCTATTTTTTTTTTTGCTTTTGAAATGAAAACAATATTAAAAAAAAAACCTGTAACATCAGACCATCATTAGTGAGTATTTAATCAGAAACAACAGATTGGCCTTCAATCATCACTAATGACAACTCCTCTGCTGTGAAGTCTGATTCTGCAGGCAAGCACAGGGGACCTCTCACAGCCTTACACACACAGGGGTTAATTAAGACTCTGTGTGACCTGTGATTGCATTTGTCCTATAGAATCACTGTACCTGGCTTGTCCAGGGCCATTTTTTATGTCCCCTCCTGAAAGAGAACAAAATTACAATGGATACCCTCTCGTGCTTCACTGAGGTAAAGCCAGTAATGAAGGGAGTTGGATTTTGCTGCACAATCAGGAGGAACAGCAATAACTCTTCCCAGCAGCCAGAAAGTTCTGGAGGTATATTGTTTTCTCCAGCTATCTGAAATAAATCCCAGGGGGTAATTACAGAACAGAGAAATAACACATAAATCCTATTTAATTGACAACACTGAGAAAAAAGGAAACACAATAGAGTTTCATCCCTCCTCCTGCACTCCCCATGTTGCTCCTAATGTCTCTGGGACATCTGGAAACCAGGGAGGGTCAGACCCAGAAATCTCAACATGGATGGGGAATCTGCCTTAATGTAAAGCTCTTATGGGAAAGCATCCATCTCAATCCTGGGTAATGGGTTTACAAGGAAAACCAACAGAGCAGAAAACTGGTATCAGCTTGGATTATCTCACTCCAGGACTTCTGACCCTGCGGGAAAGGATTCATATAAGACTGCAGAGCTTCAGCTTCCACAGCACAGGCACTGAGCAGGGCGTGCTGGTGGCTCACACTGTCAGCCAGAGCAGAAGGGAGAGCTGGAATTCTCATTCCTGCACTAATCTGCTGTGCTCCTCAGTCCACAGCACCATGGCCCAGACTCCCACGTTTTCCAGCTGTGTCCTCCAGGCAGCAAAGGGCCTGAAAGGAAATGGAAGAACCTCTGTCATGTTGCTGTCCTGTAATCAGCATTTGAAGGCAAACTCCTTGGAAAAAGCTGTGTGCATTCTCTCTTCATCCATCTGTTTACAGGTAATCCAGTGCTGGAAGGGGCTGCATATCCTGGGAGCAGGATAGCCAACTCTACTCTCACTGTTGTCACCAACATCTCCATCCTCACCTTTAGGGGGAAAAAAAAAAAGAGAATGAAAGGGACTGGAAATGTTCTCTGAGCTGGCCGAGAGGGCTCAGCGTCTTACAGCAGACACAGCATCTGCTCCTGGCACTGGCACCTGAAAGCAGCTCCTGGTGCTCTCTTGCTGCTCCTGGTACATGAGATCCAGAGCAGAGGGAAGCAGCCAGTGCAAGGCCAGAGTATGTCCACAAGCCCCACTGCCACACTGCCAGCTCCTAAAGCGGGACAGGAATGATGGAGGGGGACTTTTGCAAGAGCATGTAGTGACAGGACAAACTGAGAGTAGGTTTAGATGAGATTTTAGGAAAAATATTCTTCCCGGGGAGGGTGGTGAGACCCAGGCACAGGTTGCCCAGAGAAGCTGTGGCTGCCCCATCCCTGGAAGTGTCCAAGGCCTGTCCATGTATCCATCATGATCCAAAGCTGATCCTTTTGCTTCCTGCTGTTTGTCTCAGGGATAGCTCTGCAAGCTGCTGTGAAAACAACCTGTCCTGCCTTGTCCTGCTGTCTGTGGACAGAGCCAGGGCAGGGTGAGGAGCAACATCACTGCCCTCCTATCCACAGGGAGCAAGTGCTTCCCACTCCCAGTTCTGCCTTCTCCCAGTCAGCCTAAGAAGATCAGTAACACACCAGCCAGGAACACACATTTCCATTACTCTCACGCAGATGGCTTTTGCAGACATACAAAGCAAAAAAGGTCCTTAAAATACATCACCATGGGAGCTGATGGACAACACAAAAATCTGCTGACCACAGCATTGATCTTTAACCACTGGGACCCCATAGAGTTCTCTGCTCAACCTGCAGTGCCCCATGGAAATCAGCCAGGTTCAAATGACCGTGTCACTGTCACCAGACTCCCGCCAATGTGTTTCACACCAGCCTGGCTTCAAAGCCAGTTTATTACAGAAAAAACTTCACAATGTCATTTACACTTCCCTGAATGCCAGGAACCCAGCAGCATGTGCTGCAATCCAACCTTTTTTGCTGCTGCAGTGCAGCTCCATGGAGCTGTGGAGGAAAATGTCACCCCACCACGATGTCACACAGCTTCTGATTGTCTTTGCCTCTGCCTCCCTGTCCCAGCTGGCAGAGACAGCCCTTTCCCTCAAAGAGATGTAACCCGAGTATCAGTAAATCAGGATGTCATCAGTGATACCCTCCAGACCTGTGAGCAGACTTCTCCCTCCAGGGCTGTGCAGAGAGGTGTTGGCAGCAGCTGTCACTCGGTTTTGTTACTTCACTGGAGAAGATTAACTCGTGGTGCTTAGAAAGAGCAGAAACCAAATGGCAGGGTGAGGAAAACATCTGGAGCAGAAATTAGTGTGCCTCCCTTCTTTCTCTCTGATACACTTCTTCCTCACACCTTTTTTTTTTTTTTTTTTTTATTCATTTCCTCCAAACTTGTCTCCTACAGCAGTTTGACTTCACTGGTTNCTTCCTCCCACCTTTTTTTTTTTTTTTTTTTTTAATCACTGGGTTTGAAACCACAAAGTAAAAGTGAACATTTGCATCATTTTAACCAAAATCAGTGAGATGATGCAAGAGGTTTAGAGCTTCATGGAACAAGAAAAGAGCCCCAGCAAGGCCTTGGGGCAAACAGGGCTCCCTCCTCCGTCTTTCTCCTTCACACAGTGATACTGTGAGACAAGAATATTGCTAATTACCAGGGAGGATACCAGGGCTCTCCTGCCATTCCTGTGAAAATCCCAGTGCACTTATTGTCAGGTGTAATAATTCTGGATTTCTGGAAGGCAAGGGTGAAGAGGGGGGGTCCTGATTATTTTTCTTCACATTCAGACCTGGCATTAAAGATTAAAAAGAGGGTCAGGTTCCCAGTGCAGCCACAGTTCGATGCAGCAGCCCAGGGACAGACCTTTCTGCCTGTGAACACTCTGGGGATGTCCTGTCCATGTCACTCAGGTTCAGATTTGGAACAAGAGGGGCCTCAGGATCATCATTCCAAACTATTATCAGCTTAAAGCCATTCCCTCACATGCTAATTTTTCTTTAAATGTCTCTATATTGCTGTTTCTAGGCTGCACCAATGTAATTCTTTCTTCTTTTGTAACCAAACACAAGTTTAATCTTCTGCTGATTCTTGTAGCATCCTCTTTCCCCCTCGCTTTGCTCTCTCCTGCTCTTCCCTTTCATCTCATCTCTATTCTATTTCCTATACCCTTTTCCCTGTGCTTCCCTCTAGTTTATGCATTGTATGTACCTTCCTTGGTGAGTGTCTGGTTCTGAAAGTTCTGAAAGCCAACTCGTGGATTCTGGGAATTTGCACTACCCTCCATCCTTTTGGTAATGCCAATGCTTTTAAAAAGGTAGCTTCTCTTTCGTTAAAGCAATTTGCATTGTATTATCCACATTTGCATTCAAATGCACTTACCTCGATCCTAAAGCACAGGTGTATTTGGGAGCAGACCAGCAGTGTGTTGTTTGTAAGTAGTTTCAAATACAGCAATTGTAAAAATTCCAGCAGTTTTGGGAAAAAGTCCTGATGGCTTTCTCTGCCTGGGCTCTACATGGGGAGTCACAAATTGTTTGGGATAATGGACTAAGCCTTGTAAAAGAGCTGCCACAGTGGTGGATCATATGGTTTCTAGTGAATTAAGCAGAGTCATTTAAATTTGATTATCCTGCTTTCAGTTAGTGCTTTTAAAAGGGTTGGGAAAAAATTATCCAGCACCCAAATCCTTCCATTAAACTATTTTGTGAATCCAGCTTTCAAACATGGTTGAAAAAATTAAAGCTTTTATTACAGTCCCTATACACCCTTTCTTCATCCCTGGGACACCCAGAATGAAACTTGCAGTGGCCATTACCTGTTTCAGGTGTTTGTATTCATGTGTCACAACCAAAGTGGGTGACAAGAACAACACCAGCAGCCACAAAGGATAGCAAGGCCAATTTTCTAGATACTATTCCCCTGACTTTGCACAAGCAAAAAGAGGCAATTACACCTAGATTTAAACCTAACCTCAGCAACCCAATCAAATTGTAATTCTTTATGAGCATCCTTTGAAAATGCACCTCGAAGTCCTGGACACACAAATAGGTTTAACAATCTCCCTTGCCATACTGGGCACTAGAGACACACTGATGTGAGCAATCACACACACACACACACACACACACACACACACACACACACACACAAATCCACACTGCAAAGTGCTACAGGACCAGGAGCTGAAAAGAGAAAAAGGAAAAGCAGAAAGTTGGAGCACAACCAATTTCCAAACAAGATGGATGGTGCTCTCTGCTCATTCAAGTTGCAAGGAAAAAAATCTCAGAGATTAATTTGTGAAGGCCCAGCAGGAGCTGTGCATGCAGGGGTTTGTGGAGGAAATAAAATATATAAAAATACCGCTTTACTGTGAGGTGAGAAAGGCAATAAATCAAAATGCATTAGCAAATATCAGCTGTATGAATAAATTGGCAGAGCCATTTTGTTATATCAGTTTCATGTAGCTGAATGCAGATGGAGTCACGTTCATTTCTACATGGGAACTGCTGGTCACAAAGTTTAAGTCACACCGGTTTTCCTGAGGGAAGAAAAAACCCAAACAGCTTTCATGCCTTATCCAGCTGATTGACTAAAAAGTGATTGCTTATATGAAACTAAATAAACTAAAATAATAAATCCTACTCCAGAGTCACTTCTGCTTTTAAGTTCAGTGCATGATAATACCCCCCAGGATCTTGACCTGGCCTTTTCCACATTGCCCCAGTGTGCCTTCAGCAGAGCACAGACCCACCCAGGTGTCATTTGTGAGCTTTTGGGATACAGCAATAAGTGAGCATGAGAAGCTGATGGCAGGCAGAGAGGAAAGGGCTGAAGGTCACCTTCCCTCTGGATACAGGGAGCAATGTCCAGGTGCTGCAGTCAGGTGAGAGCACAGCACACCCCTCTTCTCCCCCAGAGCAAGAGGGTCCAGGGAGATGCTTACACAGACTGCCCAGGGCAGTGGTGGAATCACCATCCCTGGAAGTGTTCAAAAAACGTGTAGCTGTGGCTTGGGGACATGGTTTAGTTGTGGGCCTGGCAGTGTTAGCTTAAATTTTGGACTCAAGCTTCTTAGGGGTCTTTTTTAACCCTATTGATTCTACAATTCCTTAGGACAGTGCAGAATACCATGTTTCTATCCATGGCTGAATGAGACAAAACTATGTGTTGTTCCACTTTCTGCTGAATAGTCAACCATTAAGACACAGTTCTGTGGCATTCAAGTGGAGAATGAGCACTTTACAAAATCTGTTTTCTACAAATGCTACAGAGACAACACAAATTAAAGCACTCATAAGCCTCTGTCCTGCCCTTTCATATTACTGTTTGCATGAGGTTGATTTTTTTTCCCAACACTGCTGACTGTCTTCTGGGACTTCTTTTAATTATGCTTATAATATTATTTCAGTAGGAGCATTATCATTCCTATACTACAAAATTACTCTATCAAAAAAATTTGGTTTAAAACTCCGTAGACTGCAGCAATAAAGAGATGTTCCATCCATCCCTCTCCAACCCGGACACAAGAGAGAGGAAAAGTGAAAAACATGGGAACTCCCCAGATGGTTTCTTGATAATGATTTTAACAATGATCATGAACAGGAACTTGTGGAAAATGGAATGTTCTGTCCTCTAGGGGAGGAGAAAGATTTAGCTTTGCTACTTCTTGGATTTGTTTTGTAAACTCCAAGGATCAAAAAGTGGTAGCCTCTTCTGAAAATCGTCACTTTGAATTCCAGCCAAAGCACTTCCAAGAGGAGCACTCAGCAAGCAGGAGAAGCAGAAGTACTGTGAAGTCTCACTACTTTATTAGGAACCATGCAGTGCTGTACAGCCTTGTCCCAAAATGCTACAGGAGGGAGGCTCAGTGGTTGGGGAACCACACTGGGACTTGAGACCAATTCCCATCTCCCACAGAATCCTCATATAATTTGAGAGAATTCACTCAGGCTTGCTGTGCCTCAGTTTCCCTTTGGAGAGGTGACCCAAGGACAACTAAGTTAATGAGCTCTTCAAAGGAAATATGGATAAAGACCATCTAGGAAGTGAATTAGAAGCACCCCTACAGCTCTGTGTGTTGCTGTAATTGCAGAACACCAACGTATCTCTAAATTAGAAAAAGGAAAAAACAAGTTTCCTTCTTCTTAGAGCATCACTTGTGGGTATTTCTGGACCTTCTCCTACAACATTAAGTAGCATCTAGAGACAGACTTAGCTGATATGTTCAGCTCTGGAGGCAATGTTCCATAACATCTCATTTGTTAAAGAAACACCAGGATTTCAACCCACAATTTTAGGGATAATAGGGAAACGGTTTTTTTTTTAGCAATAGCAATAGCAGTGCAGATTGTTATTGTCAGCAAAAAGCAACTGTGAACATATAATTCCAGGATGTTGTCTTTATTTTCTGAGGGCCTGGCCAAAAGCCTGGGAAAGCCATTGAGAGCTCCCCAGGGCACAGAGTCATCTCACATAATATTTTGCTTAAATCACCCAGGCTCCTTCAGCACATCATGGAGAGGGAGGACCAGACCTACCTGGACATTCCTATGCTGTCTCAGCATCACAAAACTGGCTTGAAGCAGGTGCCAGACCAGAGGCTCCCCTGGGTTTGAATACATCGCTCATACAGGCTCTGGATATCAAGACTTCTTTCCCATTATGGGTCATTTTTTCAACATAAAAAATGAAAAAAATGAGATCTCTGAGCAAGAATATAACCAATTTACCTTTCCCAGCTATGTGAAATACATGGGAGGCCGAGTTGCCTGGGGCAAACCAGTTTGATTTGATACCCACTGAACACAGGTACATTCAGGAAAAGCAATAGTTCAATAGATTTATGTCAGACCATTTCTTTTAATGCTGATACTCAGCACAGAAAGAGATCAAACTCTTCATTGTGCCTTGAAACAAATTTTGGCGGAATTTACATGTAAATGCTTCCTGAGAGCAAATATTGTATTTACCACTACTTCTAAGTTGAATCTGTTTTCAAGGGTGCTACTGCAGCCCCTTGTGAGAACCCACAACTCAATACTGCAAACACATCTGACACAAAACGGTGCAGAGGCTCATGAATTGCTCAGCTTCTTAGTTCGTGAAGAACCATCACACCTCAAGTGTGAACAACTCATTAAAACCTCTTTCTTCTGCTCCTATTTGCTGCTTGCCCTGTGCCATTAATGAGCTGGCAGTGAGAAATGACCCCTCACACCCTCAGTGGAGCCTTCTCCTTGGGGATCAATAAATAGCAAGTGGGAAGACACAGACTTAGATGAAGACCTTGTTGGATCCAAGGCAAATTCTCTCCCAGGAGGGCTGAGTGCAGTCAGACCTCAGCCAGGAGCTCCCATCCAGCCATTCCAAGGCCACTTTTATTACAAAAGCTGGTAGCACCGAGCCATAAGGAGTCTGTCACACGTCAGCAGGGCTTGTAAGAGCTCTCTTGGGAAGGCACTTGCACAACAGACCTGCTTTATTACTGCTTCCTCATCCTTGTTTTATTTCTCTCTAAAGCACCACTTCAGCCTTTAGAACAAACAAGTATATTTTTAAAACAGCCAGAGCACTTTGCCCTCACCCACTGGCTCTCACGTGTTGTGCTGTGAACTTTGCAGATCGTTACTAATTTCCTCAGGGAAGATGCAACCTCCACTCTCAAACCTTTGCTGTTTCTTTGCTGGACTTGTGGCTGCTTGGCCAAAACTGCTTCAGAACCTGGGGCCTTACAGCAAAAGTGGGGCTGGGCAGAGGCAGGGAAGCTGTGCAGATGCAAAGGGATACCAAGCACACAGGCAAATCCTAACATCTTCCCCTATATTATCTTGGATGGAGCCAACGACCTTTTCATGGCATAGAGCAAATTCTTTGTTCACTGCAGTTTAAGGAGATGTGTCAGGTGCTTACAATTCCTCCTCCTGCCACCACCACGGGTTGGTGTGGTGTCCTCAGCCTATTCCACACTGAAATTTGAATTTTAGTTTCTGGTACCTTGCCTGAGTGAATCCCCCCAGCCTGGGCACCAGGGGCTTTGCCTTGGGTTGTCTTCTGGTACACGGAATGGCACCAGCACTGCCCAAAGCACTGATGCTGTGCTAACTGAAGTATTTGCTCTGTCCATGAGAACACACAAGGTGAGCCCAGTTCAGTTTATCACAGCCCAGCCCAAGAGCTGTTGCTTATACAGTGACTGAAACCAGCTGTCTGCAGGTCCAGCCCTGGTGGCCCTGAAAGCATCAATGTCCTTCATTACAAACAGCAAAAATATGGCTTTCCTCAGTCTTGCTCAGGTGTTAAACTGAGTTTATGGCTGAATACAACTCTCAAGGGCAAATATTGATCCAAACAAAACCTGCACAAGCGAGGGAATGCAGGATCTTCCGACAGGAACATGGTTACTCCATTTTCCTGAGGAGCTCTATCCATTATCAATGATTTTTGTCATCCTTTGTCATATCATCTGCATTTCCACCTTTAGAAAACCGAACCACCATGTGGCAGAACTGAGATGTTTCTAGAGATAAACTGGAGATCATCTGGAATCCCTGGAGCTTGCAGCTCATCCCTGTGGGAAGAACCCTGTTCACAAATTACCTGGGGTAGAGGGGGCAAAGCCCCAGCTCTAAATCCCAGCAGTGTTTTCTCCCTTGGCTATAAACCCTTCTCTCTTCTTTTTGTGCTTCAGTCACAGATAAGTGGGTAGAAAAGGAAGGAATTAGCTTCTCCTGGCTCTGAAGGTCAAATATCAAACCAAAAGAACTGAAATCATATTTCCACATTAGAGAAACAATTAGGGATTATTTTTTTTTTAGGAATTAAAAATAAAAAGTATTTCTAATCAAAACAAAATATTCCATTTTTAGGAAGCCTGGAAATCTAAATTATCTGAAAGAGCAATTATATTTTCCCCCATGTCCTGGTTTTGGTTGAATGCTATTTGCACTACACCACTTAAAAGTTCAAGTGGGAGAAAAAAATCACTTTAAGGGAAAGTTCAAAATAGTAAAACATTTTTAAACATCCTAATATTCTGATTTCTCTTCTAATGAATAATTCTTTGTGGCTTGAATGGCTTGGCAAAGATTTTTAAAGCATCAGCTTTTGTAAAAATGGAAATCTGCTCTTTTAAAGTGTTTTGATAAAAAACTTTCCTTTGCCAGCCAAGGACACTGTTCCCAGAACTGCAATTTTTACTGTCCTCTTTATAGGACATTGATCTCTCTGCTACACATATTAGAACATACACACTTCATAGGTTAATGAAAAAAAATGTAATATTGCTTTCAAATACTGTTTCCCAGGGAATTGCCTTTTGATAGAAAGGAATTTGATAAACCCCAAAGCCCACGTAGGTGCTGCCCACACAGGGAGGGACGATTGCAGTGAAACCCCATGAATACGAGATGCCTGTGAGCAGCCCCAGGCACCAAACTGATGTTCCAGGGCTGTCCCAAAAGTGCCCCCTCTCCATGAGGTATTAACTCAGGGCTGGCCACTGATCACTAAAAGATGCTTTGGACAAAATGGTTCTGAGCCACAGCTCCCAAATAAATTCCATTTGTGGATTAGAATATTTTCCTTCTCTATAGAACTCACTTTTCTGTTAAGCCAAAAAACTAATTTTTATTCTCTGTCTTAAATGGCCTTTCATGCTTCTAAGTGATCTTAGATTGCTGTGGCTCCTCTTAGCTCTGGTCCAGAGGGAAGATAACCAATCTTTGTATATTTTTAGTGTAAATCAAGAGCAATCCTCCTGAAGTCAAGAGTGCATAAAAGCAAAGTGAGAAGGCAATTAGGTTCTGCTGTTTACCAAGTGCTTTGGAATCTCTGGGAATAGAAAGGTGTCATATAAATCTAAGATATTATTTATTAGTTTATAATAAATCCACGTGGCATAGTAATGCATATGCAAACTCTAAATACAGACAGAGGTCAGTAGGTTGTGTGTTTGTTTTCCCTCTCTCTGGAGAGCTATGCCTTGTATAAAAAGAAATGAGTAGCAGAATTAAAAAAAATGTGTAAGGGCCAATAAAAACAATCTGGTTTTTAGCCCTTATAACTGAACATTGTGTTTCAATGGCATCTTCACTTAATACTTCAATTTTTTTTTGCTTTGCAAGTCCACAGAGTAATGACAGCCTATAACAGAGAGCTTCAGTGCTAATTTCAGAATGCCTGAGTCAGCCACTTATCTTCATTTATCCTCTTCTGCTGGAATCTTGTTTAAAAAAAACCCAAACCAACTGCAATTTCATAATCCTAAAATAAATGGACACACACACTTCCTCTCCTTATGTTTTGCTGAAAATTAAACTTTCTTATGCTATTCTCCTGCAATTATTATTACTGCCTTTATTCCCAACTAGATTCAGTGCCAGCAGTCATATTGGTCTTAATGTTAGAGCAGTAAGAGTTCCTATTCATTGACTAAATTATGCTTTATTTAGAGATTACACAATGTCTAACCCAACAGACAAACCTTCATAGTAGTTTGCAGCTTGTTGCCTGTCCCTGTGGTGTCAAGTCTTGTTTTCCAGTGGAAATATCTACATTTTAATAGTGTTTTCTTACAGAATAACAATAATCCAGCCCAGGACTCCCTAAGTGCTCTGTAATTAGCAGCAGACACTGTGGGTATTTATCTGTCATTGCCCTGAGGCGGCTGTGACCCTTCCCTGTGGTACCTCGATGGACAGCACCAGTTTGAGAGTGATCTTCCAGCTCAAACCCACAAATCACAGACTCATTTGGGTTGGAAAGGAGCTCCAAGATCATTGAGCCCAACCACGAGCCCACCCTTGCCGAGCCCACCACTAACCCGTGTCCCCATCGCCACAACCACACGTGCTTTGAGCGCTTCCAGGGATGGAGCTTGGAGCAGCCACCAAACCTAAGAGAATAAGCTTTTTTAAATCAGGAACCAGACTTTTCCCTGGCCTCAGGCACTGCCTGTGGATGCTGACTCCATGGCTCCAGCTGCAACCACATTTTGGGGAATTTACAGCTGCAGGAACGGCCATGGATGGGCGCTCAGGGTTCTGTGCGAACGTGTGGCAGTGGCCGTCACCTCCTCCTGGGTGCACAGATGGCACCATCAGGGCGTTGATGACTCCTCTGCTGCTTGGAGACCGAGAGTTCACTCGGCACAGAAGCTCCAACCTCCCCTCTACAGATGCTTTCCACATCTGCCAGGTGACATGGGAAAAGCAGCTCTGGAAACTGATGTTTTAAGGTGGTTCTGTGCTTGCCTGACAGGAGTGTGTCTGGTTAGGATGAGAAAATAATCCTTCCTTATCTAGAACAGGTTACCCGCAGAAACCAGCAGCTTTTCTTGTGTTGATGCATCTTGTTCAGGACAGTGGGGTGACAAAAATTCAGCCACTGCCATATATTGGTTTTTCCACCAACAGCAGGACTGGAAGGGAGCCCTGGGGGTCCCAGCCCAAAACAGGTCAAATCAGAGCAGGTTGCTCACATCATTTTTGGGATGTGAATATCTCCACAGAGGAAGATTTCAAAATTTCCTGACTCCCCCTTTGCAGGACTCACAGCACTGCATCCATGCTGTTCTGTACTCCAGAAAACAAAAGGGAATTTACACAAATGATCTTTGTCATCCAAACAGCCACCAGTGGCCACGTGAGTGCCAGAGACTGTGATGCAGGGACACAGCAGTGCAGGTTGCCCAGCTTTGCAGGAGATGTGGGCACTAAACCAGGCAAAAGTAGAAGTAACACTGACATATGAAGGCTGCAAGACAGAAAAATTACTCGCTTGGTATAACTGAAGGCTCAGAATTTGCCTCCTTGTTCAGAGCAGTACGAACCTGATGAATATTTGAGCTGCCACACTGTATTCAGGAGAGTCAAATAACTGCTGGGATATTTTTCTCCATGCCCTGCACTTCTGCATGTCTTAATATTTGCTGTGCTTTCTGGAAATTGCTTTCATCCTGTATTCTGTTCAGATAACAGCAGAGCAGAGGAGACATATGCTGTGCTGACAGGAAAGAGATTGTTGGAGTTTTCTTAAAGCTGGCAAAGAACATCACAGCAGCAGGAGACAAATATCTTCCCCTACGAGGAGCTGGTCCCCTCAGAGCACAAACAGCTATGTACCAGTCTGGGTTAGGATTTGATCCTCATTTTAAACCAAGCATGGGTTTTACAGTCCTGCCCATCACTGTATTAGTACATTCCTTGTCCCTCTATGCAGGAGAAGCTTTCCCAGCAGTGAGGCTCTTTCCCATTTGAAACTGTCCAGGCTGATGCAGATCTGGATGCTTTGTGGATGCATTAAAAGCCTCTCAACGTCTACCCTGTTCTGTACCAGTTGCTGACCTCTCCTGTGAGATGAGGGGCATTTTCTGAGCAAGAATGATTTTATTCCTTATCTGCTCCCAAAAACATATGTTACCCATTACTGCTTTGAGTTTTGCTGAAAAGCAGCAGCTGAAGTTTCAGTAAGTCTGGCCTAAACTGTGATCAAGTTTTATTTTAAGGTAAGGTTGAAGTATAACACTGGCAAATTGTCATTGCAGCCTTTCTAGCAGGAATTCTGTGCTCCAGGTACCTTGTATGTCTTGTAAGAGGAACCTGGAAACAAGAAAAAGTATTGATCACTCAAGTCTCCATAGTTTGAGATGAAGGGTATTGACTGGAAGAGACTCATACTGTCATTAACAGAAATTAGTTCAAAAGGGTTTGAATCAGGTCCAAGGTGAACTCTGTAATATTTCCAACTCTGAAGTTGACCTCTCAAAGTTTCTTCTTGTTTTGTGTTTGTTTTTATCAGAGCACAAATGTTCCTGGATTCTAAAGAGCTGTTGCATCAGATTTGGCTGATAAGGAGGAAAAGGGGAATTGAAATTTGAACTGTTTTAAATATCACCTTTTATGATATATGGTCTCCAACAATACACCATCTTTCTGCTGTGTGTGGTCCTTAAATCCCTTTTCATAAATAAAACCATCTGTCTCCTTTGAACTATAACAGCTCTAATTTAAAAAGTCAGTATGTGCCAATGTCTACAACTCATTAGCTCCAAAGCTGTGAAAAACTTCCCTATCTGGCTCTTCATTGAGCAGGCTCTGGCAATCACTGTGTTTTAAAAATTATGCCTGTCAGTTGTAAACATCAATTTCTATGAAAGATATATTTTGCTTCTGATATCAGGTGATTTAAAAGGTAAAGTGAGATTAAGAGCAAAAGACAAGCACTCAACCTGTCTGAAAGAACAATCTCACTTGGGGATCTACCTGGACACCAGTGCTGGGAGAGATAAACTCTTCACTCCCAGCTGGAGTGAAACTGCAGCTGAGCAAAGCCCTGTCCACGCCACAGCCCCACAGGCTCCTGCTGGAGCTGGGGAATTTCCTGGATGCTGCAGCAGGGTTATGGATGTTGACTGCTTGGATTGTGGCTTGCTGAAGTGCTTAAAAGCAAAGTGCAGGAAAGGAAAGCAAGGAAACATCCAAGAGAGCCACAGAAACACTGTCAGAGTGAGACCTCACAGAATCCGAGTCTGCTATAGTGTTAACTTTGTTAACTGTCAGGTACAATTGTGATCAATGTGATCATTACAAATAAAAGAACAAGGCTCAGCTTGTTACAAGCTAACTGTCTCGAAGTTAAAAATAGAGAGAACCTAGTTTGTACAAAATGAATTGTTATTTCCCTAGATTTAGTAAAGTCTTTCACTTGGCACTGCTTTTAGCAAGGGAGAAGATGAGGTGTGGGTGAGCAGACACTGCCTGTTGAACCCACAAGTGCAGGACAGAGAAGTGAAGCACAGCTCATTCATCACTTAAAGCTCAGCCAGGAAAGGCAGGCTCAGTTTTCTTGCCTCTGAGCAGGGATTTCTATCTCTAGGGCTGTTAATACAGCACCTTTTAAAGACAGTGAATTCTCTTTAGAAATAGGGAGATAATGAGGCCATTTCCACTCAGCACTGCATTTAGATAGAAAAACAAAAATAATGCTGTCAAGATTTATAGCAAATACATTATAAAGGGCACTAGAACATTTGTATGAAGAACTAAAATGGACCTGCAGTAGAAAACACAGTTTACTTTTATGACTTTAACTTTAGGGCATGGAAGGCACCTCATTAATGATTAGAGAGATACAGATGAGCCATAACAGTGTATATATCTTTATAAATGATATACAGGGAGAGCTAAAAGACAGCGAATTACAGTCTCCACTGCTGTGCTTTTTCCTCCTCACCTCTTTCTTTCCTCAGTCTTCCAGCTCAAATAAGGGATTAAAATTTATATTGATCATCTGGGTATTAGTCACATAACTAGTCACTTCTAGTAGGTGGCACAGATAGCTAGTCTGGTCTAGAGCATCTGTAAAAGCAGTAGTCTCTTGTAAACACCATAAACTCTGTTTTTTAAAGCACTGTGCTGTGTTTCCTGGAAGGAGCCAGCTCAGAGCTCACCTCCGTCAGTTCTTGCTGACAGGCAAGTGACGTAATTAACTCATTAAGTCACAGCAACTCAGTCTCTTTGGATCACTTGACCTTATGCTAAAAGACAACCCATTTATCAAGACTTGTCCTCTGTGTGTGCAGGCGAGGAAGGCAAGGAAGCAAGAGGGGAGAAACAATGAGCAAAAGGAAAATTAAGTGACTTACTCAAGGGCACGAGGAGTCTGCAGGACCAGCACGGCTGAGCTCAGCGCTGAACGCCAGCACCTTGTGCCAAGAAAATGCCTTCTCTAATAATCAGCAAAATGTACATGTGACATCAGGAGGCAAAACACAGTTTTCCCTTCAAGACAGAGAAAAGGGCAGTTGTGGCTACTGGCCTTGGCTGCACTGACAGCTCAGAGCTTGAGCAATCTCTCCAGAGCAGGGTGAGCAGAAAAGTCTTATGTGTTTGTGGTGAAAAACACTGAAAGAGAAACCTTTTCCTGCAGACAGGCTTTCTCCATGGTGGAGACACAAGCAATTCCTGCTGCAGACTTGACAAAGCCCAGCAAGAAAGCCAGGTTGGATAAGTCTAGGAATATTCTCCTGAAAGAAAGAAAGAAACAAGGGACTCTTTCCAACCATGGCACCTCACTGCACAGCTCGAATGAGAGAAGCAGAGCTTTCTATCCCTCCACGCTGCACCAGTCTCCAGCTGTGGGGTTGGGGTGGTCTGTACATGACTATTATTGAAGGGAACAGAGTCCTGAGGCTGCTCTAAGGCAGCACAGGAGTCAGTCTGGGCTGCCCTGAGCATTTCCCTCTGCAGTTCCCCTGGCCTCCAGCAGACAGACAGACAGACACGCAGACTAAGGTCGATGCATCCCTAGGGCTTCTTGAAAGCTGCTGTTGTGGAGGCTCCTTGTGATTTCAGAGCCAACTTCTCCACTCCCTTGCCGTGTAATTCTCTCTTTATGGAGTGCTTACCTTGGGGGAAAAGGGTTTTATTGCAAAGTCAAAAGGTAATTTTTACATAGACTCTATTACCTGTTTATAATTAAAACCATAAAATCCCTTTGTAACAGGCTTAATAACTTCCCCCACACCAGAAGAGGCTTTCATAAAAAGAGTCATTAAAAGTACTCATAGCTAATGCTGGAAAATCAAGAGAAATATAGAAAATTATTGAGACTTGTTTCAGCATTTAACAATGGGCACTTTCCCCCATTCATTTTTATAGTTCAAAGTGATAAAAAAGTGGCAGGTCCATCCCAGCCTTTCTGGCCCTTGTACTCCACCTTTTCCCTCTTCCAGGAGACCTCCTGCCCTAGGATTTACCAAGGCTGAGAGTGTGAGTTGTGATTAGCAGCTGGGATTTCTGACTGAGCTTCCCCATTTCCTGTTTGCTTGTCTTGACCTCCCACCATTCCTGATCCTGTGGGTAATGTGAGCTTAAATTCCTCTACAGTCTTCTGTCCTTTGAGACCATTGAGGCTAAAAGACGTTTTTGGCTTCTAAAGGGTACTAAAATATATACATATATATATATAGTTGAGACACTAGAAACAGGGAAATGTGACCTTTAAAACAAATGGATGCAAAATTACATGTTTTATTTTGCAGTAACAACTGGCTCACTCTGAACTGGACCTGGGGCAGTCAGTGGCTTGGGGGAGCTGCACTGGTCCTTTCCTGGTTTTTAAGGGTCAAAACAAGCAAGGAAAAATACAATAACTACAACAAAACAACAAATCCAACCAAACAAAACCGCTAACAACCCAAAACCTATATGGCAAAAATAAATCCTTAACAAATCACTATCAATATTTTTAAAACCAGGCCACAGGTATTGTACAGGCAGTTTGACCTACGTGGATTTATGACCTACAGGCTTCTCAACCAGAGACTGAAGCAGCCCTGCCCTACAACCATCCCTGTGCTGTGTTTCATTGTCAAACAACCTTATCTTCAGCTCAGATTTCCAGCCTGTGTTCGTTCTTTTTCCCTTGGCCTAAATAATGTCCTCATCATCAGGAGTGCTGAAAAATGTCACCTTGGCAGAAAATTATGTGTGCAAATGAGCTAAAATTGGATAACTTAAGTGGTAGCACGGTGGAGGTCAGCCCCTGCTCATGCCAAGTTCATGGGTTAATAGGCAAGTGTCAGCATTCCACACTTGTGCAAAGGAGGTGGATCTGTGTGAGTCTGGAAATGTTCAGTCCCTTGAGAGCCTGGTTTAAAAGAGATCTTAGCTTTAACAGAAGCAGAATGAGCAGACTCTCTGTGCAGTCAGGAAGTTTGCAGCCCTAATTTGGGGAACAATGCACTCTGAATGTTGCCATGCTCACAGCCTAACAACCTGTTTAACTACAGAACTGTTGCATCTTATTTCATTCCCCCTCACAAAGTACTGATTTCCTTAAATTTACATTCTCCACTCGCAATCACATCTCAAACACCTCTTGGGTTTTCTGTAAATCATTTCCTGTCCAAAATGCTGACTCATGGGGGAACTGAGGTTAAAGAAACTTTATTTATGTCAGAGGAATTGATCCCTTGTAATTTAAAGCCTTCCTGCACCACTATTTATCTTCTGCCTCTTGCTTCACGCCTTTGTCCCACATCTGGGCCATGGCAGGTGCAGAGCCATGTATCTGTCAGAACAGCAAAGCTGCCTCATTCCTCATTTTTTGGCCTCCTTGACCTTGCCTGCTCCCCTTACTTTATTAGTACAGTTCTTCAAGACTTCTGAAAAAGCAAAATATTCCCTCTTGATCCCCTCCTTCATTTAATACAGTAGCACTTCTAATGGCTCTTTCAAGTTGTAGCAGCCTCTCAACTCCCTTGCCCCTGCCACCTTCTCCCTTCTTTCTTCTTTCTCCCTTTTTTTTCCTCCAGCTGACACAGAGTCCACTTCTCTCTAGAGCTCCTGCCCTTTGAGCTTCATCCTTATGTCACTTTGGCATACAAATAGCCATCACCACAATAATCCCATCTGACTGTTTCCTTTACTTGGGGGCTGGGTTACTTCAAACCTCCTTCTAACACATCTTCATCCCTGCAGGAGTGTGGCCAACAAGACTTATTTAATCACTTGGTCTCCTTTGTGCAATGTCTCCTACCATGACTGAGGGTTTCTTGATTTTGTGCTGTTCTCTGTGGCCTTGAGGACCTTCTGCTCCTGGGATAAAAACCTTTTTGCCGTCTTTCACAGCAGTCCCGTCCCCTCAGGCTCCCAGGGGAAGTCAGCTAACAGCTGTTGGCTGTTTAGCATCATCCATCCATCCATCCCACACAGGACCCCTTTGCCTGGGAATGGCATAAACGTGATGGGCAGCAGAGAGCCCATCAAAATGGGCAGCCTTGGGGCTGTGCTTGTTCATTTGTGTCTCCAAAATGCAGCAAACCTGTCCCATTTGCTATGTGATGCACTAAGCTAGCTACTTCCACAGCAGACAGGAGACACTGCAGTGATGGCTGGGGAAAAAAAAACAAAAAAGCAAGCTTTCTCTCTCATTTATCTGTCCCTGGTACATGAAGGTGTCTTGTAACGTTGGTTTGTAGCTTGCTGCTTTTTCTCATATTATTTGTAACTCACTCTTCTAGAAACTTTGCAGTAATTGGCCTCAATGGATTTCCCATCAATTTATCTTCCCCTACACCTGAACTCTCTTGGGTATTCATCAGCCTGTAAAAGACATTGACAAAGGTGGCAGTGCTCTCCTGTCACATGTGTAGGGTACCCACATCAATTGGACCTGGATCCAGGTGAGGCTCATGAGTGGAGATGGAGTAAGAACTGTTTTCATGATGATCCCTCTCACAGCTGCCCCTGCTCCTCCTGCCCTTTGGATTTCACACTTTCCTCAGAAGGATCCTGAAGAATTCATAGAGAAATCTGTGATATCTTAGATTTGAAAGAACAGAATTTATCAGCTCTATACAACAATCACAGTGGGAAAGAGACAAAAATTACATTGGATTAACGAGACTGGTGATGGGTAAAGAGTCGTTCACAGGCAGATTAAGCAAACCAGTCATGTTACAACATTGGTTTGCTGTGTATTATTTGGAGTTAGTACATTTATACTTGCTTTGAAAGGAAAAGGACATTAAACTTCATGCAGGAGAGTAAAAACTTGAGAAAAGTCCGAAGCCACTTGAAACACTACACACTGTTATTACGAAGGGGAGAAATTCAGTTTACTGGGGGGAATTCTGAGCCTTTTAGTTATAAACCTGACATTAGCAATCTGCCTCCTGCAGGGAGGGAGCAGGGAAGGCTCAGCCCTCACACGTGCCAAGCTCAGCCACGTGCAGGGCCCCAGGCTGGGCTCAGCTCATCAGATGCAGGAGGGAGCACCGTATTCAATAAGGCTGATAGATCATTTACAGGATGCTGGGAGATGGAATATGCAGTAATCACACCAGAGCACAGCAAAACAGAGACAAGACAGGTATGAAAAATTGCAGACTGATTAGTAATTTGTCACAGACTTGCAAGGGGTCTGCCAAAGTTGGAGGCAATGGAACAACGTGCACTTTCCATATCTTCGAACCAACTCAGGCACTGAGTCTTCCATTCCAATTTCAGGGAATAAACAGCAGTGATAATTGATGAACAACTCTGAGATGTCTTCCCATGCCTTTTTAGAGCCTGGTTCTATCATTCTGGTAGGAGAAAATTTCCCCAACAAACAGTTTATTGATTATCCATTACACATTTTCCCTCTGAAGCTCTCAGAATGCCATCCAGATGTCAGACACACGATACTAAAGCAGGAATTCAGTGAGGGGAAAAAAGATATTGTTTGCTGTAGCATTGGATCTGACATTCAAGAATCCAGACCCTATATTTACTCCTAGAGCTTAATTTATCCTTGCTGTGCCTCCCCATTCATAATGGAAAAGCAAAACCAATTCTAATCCCAAACTTCCATGGCCTTTGATATTTGTTATGAGCATGGTGAAGTGATGACTGTGCTCATGGGGTGGTTTGGAGAGTGCTCAAGATAAAAGAGCTCCAATCTGGGGGCTGTAGGACTTAGAACTGTAGAATAACCAGAGTTGGAAGGGACCCACAAGGACCATCAAGTCCAAATCCTAATTTTTCTTTTTTTTTCCCCTTTGGTATTTTTTATAGTTAAGCACTGACATCCTTTAAGTTTTAAATGCAGTAGATTAATGCTCTTAAATTTAGAAATAAATAATATTGGCTAGCAAATATTCTTTAAGATAAAAACACCTTCTGAATAAGTTTTCCTTATCAGATCTGTTAAGGCACCTCATTTCTGTCCCTCCTTAGAGCACAGGGAGGGCCATTCCTGCCAAATTAACCACTACCCCCTGTAATCAGCAGGAGTAGGCTGAGATAATTGGAATTGTTCAGCCTGGAAAAGAGAAGGCTTTGAGGTGACCTAATTGCAGCCTCTCAATACCTGAAGGGAGCCTACAGGAAAGATGTAGAGGCTTTTTACAAGGACATGTACTGTTAGGACAGGGGGAATGGATTTAAACTGACAGAGAGTAGGATTAGATTGGATGTTAGAAGGAAATTCTTCCCTGTGAGGATGGTGAGGCCCTGGCACAGGGTGCCCAGAGAAGCTGTGGCTGCCCCAGCCCTGGAAGTGCCGGGGCTTGGAGCAGCCTGGGATAGTGGAAGGTGTCCCTGCCCATGGCAAGAGGGTTGGAACGAGATGACCTTAAGCTCCTGCCCAACCCAAACCATTCTATGATTTGAATCACATAGAGAGTCAGAAACTTGACCCCCTGCTCACCTCAACCTGCACCCAGTGCCTGGGTCACCCTGTCACCCCAGTGCAGCACCTCATTACATCTGCTCTTTAAAAGGAACATACACAAATAAATGAGTAGGAAACATCTCATTTTTCCACACAAAGGAGAAAGACAGCCCAGAATAAACAGCTTCCTACAGGAATCGCAGCTGCTTTGGCGTGCAAAGGCCGACGTGCATACAAATGGTGCCTAATTAACTGCTTAAGGAGAGATTAGCTGCCATATGTTGCAGGAGTGATGGGTGTGCTTCCAGTGTGGAATTAATCGATTACAAATATGCCATCTCATGAAATATACTGCCAGAAAGATGGGCTGCCTGCACCCTGGGGATCACAGGGGAGGGAGCTGGGTGTCCCCATGCTGTGGTAGCTGGGACAAGGTGGGCAGGCAGGAGGGCAGGGCTGCAGGAACACACTTGCCACAGCTTCTCTGGGCAACATGTGCCAGGGCCTCATCATCCTCACAGGCAAGAATTTCATCCTAATATCTAATCTAAATCTGTTATGGGTGCTCATGCCTTACACTGAAGGAGCCACTTGGGTTTGGGTGGCCAAAACGTAGGGGAAGGGTCTGCTCCACCAGTGGTAAATATCATTTACCCTGTGGACAAAACAATAACTGAAGGAACAAGTCAAGACACCAGCTAATGAGGCTTGTGCATGACGCTACATATTCCAACAGACCAAGATGGAGAAAGAGCTAGATCTCAGAATCTGAGATGAATGACATGTTTCCTCACTCAAGTCAGGTGCCTTTCATAAAGAAATTCTGTCTGAACTTTGGGAATGACAGAGGATATGGGGAGACATCCAGTTCCTGATGCTTGCAGTTGTGGGTGCCACTGGAAAAATTGCTTATGACCTCCTGGTCATCCCCTGGCCAGACACCTGCCCACTCCCACCCACCCCTCACCTCACCCTTCAGCCTTTTGCTACCCAAAGCTCACCAAGGAAAAATAATTGTGTTCTTCAGCTCAGAAAGCTCAATGGACTTGTCAAGGGTTTAGCAGGGCTGGGGGGTCACCAGAGGGAGAAAGAGGATGGGGAAGGATCACACCTTTGAGCAGAAAAGAGCTCAGGAGAAGCAGCTCAGCTGCCTTTCTCAGCAGTGCTTTACCGTGTATGCATTAATCAGGAGAAATCATTTAATCCCTCTCACCTCTTTTTCTGCAAAAGGAGTTATTGATATATCCCAACTTTGCATGGATAAATCCATAACCAGAATTTTATTACCACAACCCTGGAACCCTGTGAATGGGTGTGTGTGAGAAAGAAACACAAACTGTAATTCCTGCCTATCCCCCTACTTTCAGAAATCACAAACTTCAAAGGCCTGAAGCAAAGGCCTGGAAAGCACTGAAAGACTCCATCGGGGTGCAGATTAGCCTGTTAAAGCCTGATCTCCAGCATTTCCCCAGAGACTTCCCTTTGCCTGCCAAGACTGACAGGCCTGAAAGCAAGTAGGGCACTGCCCCAAATGTTGGAGCAGCAGGTTATAGTAAAGGCTTCATCCCCCTGAAAATGGTATTGAAATGAAGAATAGATGACACAGCAGCCACCGTGAGCATCAAAAAGGTCAAGTGATCCTGTGCTTTCTTGGGAGCAATTTATGCAGTGCTTCAGTGACATCTGAAACCGAATAACCTCGAGTGGGGCTTGGGAGCTCTCCCTCTGCCCTTTCCTGGACCTCAGTAGGAGATGGAGAACCAGGGAGATTTGTTAGATGTTAAACAGAAGCAAAAGAAATAATTTTGCTTTCTCAGAATCTTTTCAACTTCTGCCAACACAGTTTTAAATGCCTGCCTCACACTCAGCTTCAACCTCTGTTACACACACAGAAGTAATAAAGCAAGTATTCCATATAAACACTCATTTGCCTCCTAGTGCCATTTAGCACTTGTGAAATAAGAAAGAACTACCACCAACAACTCTGAATTATGCAAAAAGACAAGATACTGTCAGATAAAATACCTGATGCTGAAAATGGGATATGAGCTGCTGAGATCTGGGGCTTTCATTTGGAGCTGGAAGCTTGAACTTCAGGAGCCTAAGGGGCTGAGAACTGAGAATTGTTGGGCTATAAGAAAAATCCATTTTAGTGCAGAAAATGTTAAAGCAACTTTTAAACCACAGCCAGAAGGCACCTAAATATTGCATCAGAATGGGCCATTGAGCTTCACAACAGCATAAAACGAAGGGAAAGTTATCTAGAGCTCAGAGAGGAAAATTGAAAGGTGAAGGGAAATAGGGAAGAGAAAGGTATGAAAAAAAAATGAAAGGTAGCAGCCTCACTGCAGCAAGAGGCTCAGCACCTCCTACACACACAGAATGCCTCTTTAACAGAAAGTGATGGGTTTTGACTTTAAATGTAGGCTTTAAAACCCCCATTGTTGTGTACAGAGGCTCTGCTGTGTGGAGCAGGTTGGGAGCCAGCCTTCCACCTTCTTAGTGCTGCCAGTTCTGCGCTGCTGGGATCCTGTCGTGGGTTTAAGCAGAAGCATTAATAAAACTGAACCCCTCAATTAACATACAAACCTCAAATGTCTTCAAAAGGATTAAAGCCAGGCATAAGAAGGCAGGGCAAAGTAGAAGTTATTAGAAAAACAGAAAAATCCCACAAAACTCACCACTTTCTATTCAAATGTAACACCCTGGAGAAGGTGAATACACACCAGGCTGGGTGCCATGTCCAACACTGCAGAGAGAAGCAACAAACACGAGTTTTAGAAGACTAGGCTTATCCCAGTCTTCTTTACTAACATTACACTAATTATTCTGGGATATTTATTCCTTTCGTGTTCAAGATACATGGAAAATTCAGAAAGAAAATGCAGTACAGTCTCCTTGGCCTCCCTTTCTCTCTCCTTGCCCCCTTCTTTTTGAGGAAATTGGTAAAGGCCTTCTCTTAGTAGTCTAAAAGTAAGATACTAAATACAGACAAGAAATTGTCACTTATATTCAGTATTTTTATGAAATCCAGTAATTTACAGAAAAGCAAAGTTCTTCAAAATGACCTTTTAGCTACTAGACAATTTTTTTGAAGTGGGAGAAAGAAAAAAATCAAGAGGACTTTCTCATGATAGTATGAAGTGCACTCAGTAAGAGAAAGCTGTTGAAAACACTTAAACTCTATTTTAGGTCTTTCTACTGTTGCCCATCACCATGGTATCAGAACATCAGAAATGTAAAGCAGATTAGCAAACTCTGAGTCCCTGTGGGGTTCCTGGTTCTTTGTCATTTTTTGTGTATGCAGAATCCCGTGGGAACTGAGTCCACACGTGCTTATTTCCAGTGAGGCTGAAAGCAAATTCCATTTTCCTACAGTGCTGCCTGAAAGGGCAGAGCTGCAGCAATTTCCTGAATCCATCAGAATTTGGCCTTGTCTGTTTTCTTCTGGAAGCTTATTCCTTAATGAGGCTCCTTTCTGGACATGATACTGATACTTCAGAATTTGAAACCGGTATTTTAGATTCTCTGAGGTCTAGATAGGTGGCTTGAGGTGTCAAATGTGTGTCATGCTTCAAATGCCTCTTTTCTAGGTCTGAATGGGTTAATTTTCTCACTGGTAATTTGTGAAATTACTCAAGTGGATATGAATTCTTGCACACAATTTTTTATAGCTTCTTCTTTTATCAGAATAAAACCCCAGTCCCTGTCACATTGCTGCATCTCCCTTAATACAACAGCCAGGGCCATCACTGTCACAAGTTACATGATGGAACTGTTATTACAGAGAACATTACATCTCAAATGATGGGATTTGGTGGTCAGCTGATTGCTCTGTGCAAAATTATGTTTGAACAGAGCTAACAATGAAACATTTAGAACCATTACATAAAACATAAAAGGATGAAAGAACAAAATAATGATGGGGAAAAAAATAAAAAGCACTTGGGGACATTCCCTAGTACAGTTTGTACCCTCACATGAGAGTTACTATTTTTCCTACAGCTCATGGTTAGGAGCACTCTCAGAGTCCAGAGGTCTATTTGGCCATGCTCAGCCCTTAGACCACTTAATTTTGGGGTCCCAGAGGTGAGGTCTGCTCTTCTGGTGACACTGAATATCCAAGCCAATACCAATAGGGTGCCATGCACAGCAGGCAGAGCTCTAGTCCCAGGTTACATCATCTAATCTGGTTACAGTCACTTTGCCACACAGTTCTGGAAACCACACTCATGTAAATAGGGACTGGCACAATTGCCTGTGTGCTCTGAATGCAAATTTGCTGCTCTGAGGAGTCAAAGCAGCTCAACATCTGCACAGCAAATCCACCCTGACAGAAACACCACTACCTGCTTCTCTTCCCAACCCTTCTACTGCCTAATGCCTGAAATTCCAAGGATCTCACTCAGTTAAATTGCTGGCTCAATCTAGCCAGAAATCTGGGAAAATTAAATCAGACAGTCTGATCTCCCTTATCCAAGCACTATCTGATCCCATCAGTCCTGCATGGGGGTGGGCTGGGCACCCACTCCCACCCAGACCAGGCAAGGGAGGACACCAGCTCCGAGGGGCTCCTGTGAGTGCTGGAATTTAGGAATGTTAGGAACAACTCCAAGGAACAAGAGAACAATCAGTTACTGTAATTAATGCATCCAGTGAAATTATTACCAGAGCAGGATTTCAAAAAACCTTCTGAGGGTGCAAGGAAAGTTATCCTTAGAAGAGTTTAGCCTAAGGTTTTTACCTTATTTTTGGGCATCACACGTAAGTGTAGTGTCTATTCAAAATAATTACAAAGCCAGTATAATTCATTTGGAATCACTACAAAATAAGGGTGAGGAGAAAGAACTTAAAAAAAAATTTAAAAGGAATGAAATCAATGCCTTGAAGATAAATGTAACTGAAAAAAGTGAAAGACAAAATCATTACTCAAAGAAGAAAAGTGAAATTATTCCTGCTTTGATGCATATAGAGAAGAAAAGCATCTTGATAACCACAAGGCAAACCTGAAGAATATGTTATCAAAAGAGAATGGGGTCTCTGTTTCCTCTGTTGCACTCTCAAATCACTGAATAGCAGTGATTTGATTGAGTTGACCTCAGAAGAGACCAACCAGACTAGAAAAACACAGGATGTGACGGATGTACCAGTGGAGGGCTTAGCTCTGGAAGATCTCCCTGAAGGCAGAGCCAGGCAGCTCCACAAACCTTCTCTGAGCACCTCACCATGGATCGGGGAGCTCACAGGGATGCAGAGTCTCAGGGGTACAGATATTTTTGCACATCTATCTATTAAATCCTCTTGATGCAACAAGTTAATAAAATATATTTTGAAGATGATGTAAGAAGAACCAAACAGCAAATTCTGACTCAGCTTCTCCAAAAACCAATTTGTTTATACAGAAATTTAATGAAAGGTTATAGAGGTTCTAAAGAGAGGTTTTAGAGGAGATGGAGGCAGGATTTTCTCTGATGTGCAGCTTGAAAGGCAAGAGGCAACAGTCACAGGATGCTGTCCCTTTCCATGCAGATAAAAGCCATTTTAAGGCCACTTCTCACAGTATGATGTTGGGATGAGGTATCTGTGTGTGTGCAGCATTGATTCCTCACTCACCTGCCTCGTGACACCGCTGAGGACATCCTGGATGGTTTTTCAGGTCAGCTTGAGAGGGTGGTCCAGCTGCAAGTGGGGCAGCAAAAGGTGCCCTGAGTATCCTTGCAGCTGACTTCAGGTGAGGGACGTGGTGCCAACACAGTAGATTCCCTTCCCTTCATTAAAGAGCCGAGAGATGCTCTCACACGTTGTCACCTGCCTGCCTGATGTGAAGCGCTCGCCTGCCGAAGGGCTGGAAGGTCTGAACAGAGCTGGCAGCAGCAGGAGCCGCAGCCATGTGCAGCTCCTGTGGCATTTCTCACCTCCCCTGGAGCTCTCCAGGCTCCATCGAGGAAATGTGGGCAGGAGCAAGGGAATGTGCTTTCATTTGCACAGCCTCACTCCGAGCTTGGCTGGGATAAGAATAGAACTCTGACTCAGTTCCCAAGTTCGTTTTTCGGTTTAAACCAGACTCCAGTCTGTGTCTGTGGGTAAAGGCAGGGCCTTCTCTGCCTCAGCCTTCCAGGTTTGTGCCGTGATGCCGCAGCCTCCAGCTGGCCCAGCAGCATGTGCTACTCCTCAGATTGCACAAAGGGATTTGGGTTAAGGAAAAAATGGCAACAAGCCCCAGAGCTAAGGAAAGAACAGATTCCTGTGACGGCAGAAAGCGGCACGGGGCCACCTGCACACTCTGCTCCTCAGCAGCCGGGATCCCTCGGCCTGTGGGCAGCTGCGGATGGAGGCCATGCCATGGGGCAGGAGGGCTCGTCCCCTCCCCGTGCCCCCTGCACTCCTGTGCCAAGCGCTTTGCACCTCGCCTGCCTGGCTGGGGGTTGATTTCTTTTTCTTTGAAAGGTTTTGCTCAAAAGCTGAAGGGGCAGGAGGCACTGAAAAACAACTAAGCACTGCCCAGAGGGACCTCACAGCTTGGACCGTGGTGCATTTATAATATATTTGGGATTGCTCTTCAGTTCCAATAAATTTAAGATTGGAGGAAATCCAAATGAAGGGTCTAGGGTTGTCTTCCTACCTCTTTCTTTGCGAAAGCAATTTCCTTTATTGGCATCCTCAAAGCAAAAGTAATCTTTCTGAGGGAGGTTTGGCAAAAACATGGAAGGGTTTTATAGTGATAGGGCCAAAGGTTGATAAAACCCCATTGAAGCCATTGCAGTCCAAGGTAATAGGCAGCTATAGACTTTTAGGAGAGTTAATAGAAGGAAAACAGTCAGGGCTTTCTGTAAAGGGAAAGGCAGGAAACTGATTTTTACCAGTATTTTTCCTTTCCAATGCACACACATCAACAACACCAAACACCAGTGTTTTGAATGGGGGACTTGATTTTAGAAATAGGCATTTCAGACTATCTGCAGTGCTATAAAGCAATGAATTGTGCTGAAAAATCATTCTTACTTGCTCACCAATCCCATATAATTGAGTTCCCATCATTATGGTCTGGATACAGAGCTTGTTCAACAAAACAGCCCAGTGGGATGTTCTTCCCAAGAACCCTCTTGTATTCAGGACAGAGTCAAAGCAACGGAGACAAAAGAAAAATAAGTTTGTGCAGAGTCTTTATAGTGCTAACCAAGCAGAGTAAATTAATATCAGGAGAAAATGAGGGACAGCCCTATACAAGGCTCAGCAGAATTCCTCTTGTGGGACTGTGGGACCTCATATTCTGTGGCAGAATCAGTTCTTCCCCTGATCATTTGTGCTGGAAGTCAGGCTGAGCTGTCATCCAGCAAGTTTTAAAGCCAAGAAATGTTCCCATCTCCAACTGTTTTGGAAATGTGTTCAGAAAGAGACACAGGCAGACAATAGCAGAAGGATTACATTTTTGGGGACATAAGTGCTGTGGGGATCAAGAAGCTGGGACAGGAGCTGAACACCTCTTGGCAACTGCATCTTGTGGAGGGAGCCAAAATATTCATTCCTTCTGGACAAAGGGAAATGGCTGCATTTATAAAATGCTATTGTTTTATGTTCTTTAACAGTAAAAGTACATTATTTTCTATTTTGGTCATAGTTTAATCAGTACATTGAGCTGAAAGAAAGGAAAACTGAAGCTGGCAAAGCTTGGCTTGGAGGCAGCAGTCTTGTTTTTGTAAACAACACTCATTAGTTCATTTTCAACATCTCTTCTGCAGATATCTCAGTTGTGTGACAACAGTAGCCATCAGCATTTTCTCTCCCTTGCTGAGCTCAAGGATTTTCCCTGAGTTTAAGACCAGAGGTGGGAAGGTCAGCCCTTCTGGCACTGATGGGTTTGGTGACACCCACAGAGCACTCACTGGTGACAGCACCAAGGGTGGACTGAGAAACTCTGGAACCCCAGAGTAGCCTCCAACTCACCTCCTGCCTGGTTAGACATTGCATATTTGTGCTTTAAAGCATCCACAGATGAATAAATATCCATGCTCCTGTTTGGTGTCTCCTTCAAACAGCTGCAGGGATGCTCCAGCTTAGCAGCATCATCCTTAGCTCTCACACACAGAACTTCTGAGCAGGGGAGCCCAGTGCTCTCCCTTGGTCCTTTCCCTGTGGACTGTGGCCATTTTTTAAAGCAGCAAGTATAGGGGAACAGCTTCGTTTGCCATCAACAGCAGATCTGAACACAACAGTCAGGAGGTTGTACAATCTGGCTGATACAATGTGTGTGGCCCACATTTTTAAAGAAATTGTTCTGAGTCCCTTCACTCCTTTCCTCTGATTCCCTGAATTTTTCAGCATTTCCAGGTTCTGCTCTCTTCACCTTCATATATCCCAGTATTTTGCTTTGAGGACACAACCACAGAACAATGCACTTGAACTTACACACACAGGGTTTTTTCCTATTCCTTTCAAGTGGTTTTTGTAATATCAAAACAGAAAATTTGAACTCATAAATTTCTAAAGCAGCATGGCTACACCTGAGTTTCAGATTAAATTAGTACCTTTGCAATCAAAAAGTACATTAATACATTTCTTTTTCTTTCCTGCAGCATTCCTGTAACAAGAGCCAGAGCATAGCACTCAGGTTTTAGAGGCAGAACATCAAACACAACCCAGAGCTTTGCAATTAGTCTGTCTCAGAGAGGACAAGGGAGGAGGAAATGAGGGAGAGTGGGGTTTGCTGGGAGTGGAGTTTTGCTGAGTGACACCCAACACATCCTTACAAGACAGTAATCTTTGCTTTGCATATGCTTTAGACCTGAATTTTAAAATATGTTGATGTTCTCTGGGTGGAAATCAGAGTCTCTAAAGTTTTTAAGTGTGTTTGACTCCTATGTGGCTCTGGAGCCAAAGGAAACCAAACCTTTATCCTGAAGGGTGGCAGAACCAGTGCCTACTGTCACCTGCTTTTACCAACCCAAATGGTACACTAAAGCAGAAACCCAAATTCACTTGCTTCCATTTTATTGTACATTTTTATCCCCAAGATAGAGGTAAAAGTCAGTTTAGGCACTGATTTTAGGTTAATGCTTCCTTGAAGAAAGGATTCCATCAGAGAAGAGTTTATGTGGGGTTTTTTTTCCTCCTTTACACAACACTAACATCTGTGATATCCAGAGACTAAAAGGTATTTGAGGTAAAATAGTGATGACATCTGAGGCAACCCGATTAATTAGATCAGACTCCTTGTGTTTGCTCAGATTCCTTGCTTCCTTTCCAACTCCCCTTGATTTTTTTCTTGGTTGCATCTGAAAACACACAACACAAATCATCCTTTCAAACTTGCTCCTACCTTGATTAAAAAAAAAAAAGGGGGGGGGGAATAGGTGTTTTACAATTCTAATTCTGTAACTGCTGCGCATACACCAGAAGTTTGTTCCGACTGTGTCAGCTCATACAACAGCTTGGCCTTATCTACACAGTGCAGAGATTTGAACAGGTTTAAGAGAGCTTTCAGAAATTTAAATTCTCTGTTTACCACCTAGTAGCCTCCTCTGCTGCTCAGCACACAGTTCCTGCCGTGCTGATGTACAAACACGGCCCCCTCCTAGAGCACAAATATTCCTCCAAAAGGAGTGATGTAAATTAAAGTCCCAACTTCCAGCTTGAGGGAAATGCTTGGGCACTGGGAATGCAGGAAAAGGGGGATAGGCCTCTATGATGTTCCACACTCATCTGAGATGTGAGATTGTAAGAAAAACTCAATCATTGTTCCTTCATCAGCCATGTCTTCACAGCCCTGGCACCTTTGGGTTAACCCATCCACCTGATCCTGAACTATTTCATTATATCTGGGAGTTTGAGCCCTGTTTTTATGCTTATTTCTAACATTATAAAAGTGTCCAGGGTACTTCAGACTTGCATTTGTGTATGACATTTTGTTTACAAGATATTGACACAAAATGATTCAGATTTGTGGGCCAGGAGTGTGGATATTGCTAAGGGAAACACGCAGAATAAACAGAAAAGTTTGGAAAGGTTTGGGAGAAAATTCCCAAGACTTCACAATGTGGCTTTTGTCATGATGAAGAAACCACACACACAAACCTTTTCCACCAGGAAGCATCCTGCCTGGCTAACACCTGCCCAAGATAACATCAAGCTTGCTAGATAACGCCACAGGAAGCAGCATTAAAGTATTTACACATATATTTATATATACACACACACACATAGATATATGTGTAAATAGAGTTTACAAGTTATAGATAGATAGATAGATAGATAGATAGATGGATAGATATGTTATGCTATATAACAAGTTGCATGTTTATGGCAAGGTACAAGTGCATAAAATCTATTTACACACACACATATAAGTAGTGTCTATAAGTTGTATATATATGTTCTATACACATATGGAGGACATAAAGATATCTGTCCTGACACAAGCCAGTATTTATACAAGTTCAACTTGTAAGACAAAAATAAGCCTGAATCACCCCAAAATGAAGATGGAAAATGCCAGCAAGAGGAAAGTGATGTTTAATCCAGGTTTTCAAGGGTCTCCCTCTCCCAGGGCCCAGGCTGCTGGAGCATCCAGTGTTGAGCTATTACCTGACCCACCAGGTGGGCAGGTGGGCAGCTTCCCGTAAGGATATAATGACCAAAGGAAATTGCTTTCCAATGATGACCACCGAACAGGGAAAGGGAAAAGCAACAGAAAGTGATTTCAGTGCTTAGGTCGTTTCAAATTGGATGGAACGTGTTAGGAAAACATTTCATTTCCATCTTCCCACTGCATTTACCAAACAGGTTAAATCCATCAGCAGTACCCTTTTTTTTCAGGTTACCCCACAGGTTCAAAGGGTGCAGCACGTTCTTATCACCCCCTCAGAGCTGGCTTTGGGACTGATAACTTCTAAGCCTCTCCTTTTTTCATATGTCTGTGAAAGAGCGAGAAAATTGCAAATAATTACATCCTGAAGTGATGGAGTTATCTCCCTAAAAATCCAGCACTATTCCCAGGAATAAATGTTCCTCTCTGATCTCCCTGTGGACTCTGCTTTCCAATGCTTGCCACTGCTCCAGCACTTTCACACAGGGACCACAGCAGGAAAAATTACTTTAAAAGCAGCAGACAAAAAAAAGGTAGCAGCATTGAAGAAAGGGCAGTGTTTTCCACAGCCCAATGCAGATACAATTCTGACATTAATCAACATCCTTTCACCCAAAAACTGTTAAAAGAACAGGTACTGACAGAGATCTGTTCTTTTCCAGCAAGCTACTGTCTGCTTTATATTTCTGCAGTGTAAGTCTGTCTTTTTAGCCTGGTCCTATGGCTTCCAAGCTGTAATTTGCACAAATTAAGTCTCCAGACTTGCAAAGTTGATTCATGTAAGCAGCAGCAGCAGCAGGAGTTTGTCAGAGGGGATTATTTGCATGTTTACAGCCCAAATTGAGTTTTGACTTAATACTTGTCCATAGTACAATGGAAGTTTTTGCAGCTGTTCTGTTTAAAAAGGGATGTGGGACGGGGGGAAAGGGACAATTTGTCTTGGACCGTGCCCACTAATTGAGGGTGGAAGGGATGAGAGGCTGCAGCTTATCTGAGAGGTGTGGAAGGAGTGGATTGGGGTCACAGCCTTCCTCTCCAGCCCCTCTTGCTTCTCATTTTCTATCCCTAAGCTAGGGCCAAGCCCCAGATTCACACTTCAGTCCTGACCCAGCTGCAGGGGGTTAGGCACTCTAGAGGAAGGGGTTTGCTTTGCAACACCTGATAGAAAAAGGACATTTTCAGACAGTGAAACCTGAAGTGATTCATACTCGAGTAAAAGGATCATACACCAGTAACACAACAGGCAGTGAACACACATAACAGGCTCCATTCATTATAAAATACTTGCAGGCTCTAGACTTT
Organism: Climacteris rufus; assembly: GCA_013398175.1. Classification (NCBI taxonomy): domain Eukaryota; kingdom Metazoa; phylum Chordata; class Aves; order Passeriformes; family Climacteridae; genus Climacteris; species Climacteris rufus. The sequence continues at coordinate 1,135,117 of VZRZ01001925.1, read as the reverse complement.
GGACCAAAAATGTTACTAAAACAGAATAGTGGCACTTAGCTCTTTTTTAGCTTGATACAAACCAGCTCTGAGCAACACAAGAGGAGGCAACAGGTCTCAGTGTTGTGCAGAAGATGGGTCACACGATGTGTGGATGAATGGCATGACTGGAAGCCATAAATCCCTCCCCAAACATCAAACCAACCTTTCTTCTGTACCATGCAACTTTCTTCAGCAAAGTTTCTGTCTGCAGCAATGGAGAGAGTGCTACAATTGGTATGGATTAGACAAAAACCAAATCCCTAAAGACTAACATAATTTCTACACACGACTTCTGAAAAACAAACAACTTCATTAGGATCCAGAGCATACACAAAGTGAACCAAGTGCTTATTTGGGATTTTGATATTAATTTTGACTCAAGCCACAGCTAATCCTTCATATCCCAAGTGACACAGTAGCCACTATCCCATGTTGTGATGTCTCCTGCTACAAAAGGAGCTGGGAACTGGCTGCTTACAAGTGGTGAATGTTCACATTCAGCCACACGGTGCAATTATAATTCAACTGAGTGTACACACAAGCACAGAGAACTGGGGTTGCTCATTACCTCCTTTGTCAGAGCCTATTTTTCTTTGCAAGATAGTTCCTATAGCACCAGAATAAACAATAATTTTGGATCTTTGCACATCACCAGCGTTTTCCAAGACAACCCATTCTTTCACTGTCAGCACTCTGGGTTGTGTAATCACTGCCAAGAGAACTTTCCAGTTATGCTGGGTTTAGATGTGTATTTGTGCTCAGCTTTTAGGAGGAGATAAGAGAGTCACAGGACAGTCTGGGTTGGCAGTGACCTTTAAATGTCACTTAATAGAACCCCCCTGAAATAAGCAGGGAAAACTTCCACTAGACCAGGTTGCTCAGAAGGCACAGGCAAGTGCACACACACACACACACACTCTCACACATTGGCTTCCCTACTTTCCTGATCAAAGATCCTGAATGCAGATTCTTGCTGTCTGTGCTCTTGGCATGCTCAGCTGTGGGTTAGAAGCCATAGAAGGACCATATGGACAGAGAAATCTGAGCCAAGTTCAAGCACAATTCAGCACATGTCTTGGAAGAAAGATCCATCCAGGTATCACTAATAGTTGTGACATCCGAGGCTCAGGCACTGGACCAGGAAAGACCCTTAAAAATTCATCATTTTGTGTACCAACAACAAAACTTTCCCAACCATCAATGGTAAATCCATGGTGGAGCTGAAAGCTGAACTCAGTGTTCCCAACATAACAGGCTCAGGAAATAACTGGTGGCTTCTCCTACCTTCTCAGCATACTCAGTCAGGAAACAGAAGTGAAAGGATGCTCCAAGGAACACCTCTGGAAATTTCAAATTACAGGATATTTAGTACAAGCTCTTCAGTCTCTTGATCCTACATGCACCAAGGCTCACATTCATCCTACTGAGAAGATGACTGCTGGAAACTTCTGGGTTTATCCATCTCCAGAATAAGGTTCTGCATGTTTCACTGATTTTTCTATGCAAGCCAGGCTGTCTCTCCCAGTTGTTTTAGAGAGAACCGTTTATATATGCAATAAAAAAGCTATTTTACCACATTGCTGAAAATTCCATCAGGTTGTAGTTTATCTTAACCTTCTATCATTTACAATGTATTAATAAAGGAGTACTAAATATTATATTGGTTTTGGCATAAAGAGTACATTATTGGTGTTTATAAACACATCAGTAAATGTTACAGACTTTTAAGTAACCCCATTGACCTGTAACATAAAAGCCCTGTAGCTATTGATTCACTCTCTCTCTCTCTATATATATATATAAAAGCACTTTATGGATAAACCTTTACAAGCCATTTATAAAAACACCTTTATGAAGAAATATGACATACTCCCAAACAGACACAGAAATAACTCACAAGGAAACAAGGCCATTTTGAGAAAAAGTCTTTTTATTTGGTGCAGCTTCTGCAAATTAAAGTTATACCTCACTGTACAGAAGTGAAATTAACACAGAGCAGCGTTTAAAAAGAGAGATTTTTCATTTGTTTTTCAAACATGGGACTCAACAAAAGAAGGAGAGAACACGAAACGGCCAAGATAAGTGGCTCAGAAGAATTTCCAAACGTAAACAAGAAGCATTAAATCTGCTCCTTCCATCTTTATGCCATTTCATTTACGACACAGGTGGTTTGCTTGCCGGTATCTGCTGATGGGGGAAAACCTCCCATCTGGCTGCATAATCTCAAAATTAGTTGCTCGAGTCAGTGTTGGTCCCCAACCTGACTCAAACAGTGGAGCAAAACAGGCCCATTCAAAGGACAATCCAACTCCTGTGCCTCAGGCTGCTTTGTTCAAGACAGACTCACCCTCTGGAGACGCCTTTTTCTCACCATCAAGACCATTTTTTGTGTTCCCTCTCTAGAGCTGGACAACTTGGTATCTTCTCCTGGGTAACAAGGGATAGGACAGGAGGAAATGGCCTCAAGTCGTGCTAGGGGAGGTTTAGGTTGGAAATTGGGAAAAATTTCTTCATGGAAAGGGTTGTCAAATCCTCAAACAGGCTGCCCAGGACAGTGGTGAAGTCAAAATCCCTGGAGGGATTTTGAAGCTCTGCGATGTGACACTTGGGGACATGGGTTAGTGGTGGCGTTGGCAATGATGTGGGAATGGTTGGACTTGAGGATCTTAAAGATCTTTTCCAGTCTAAACAATTTTATGACTCTAACTATTGTCTAAACAGCCAAGCCTGAATAAGTGCCAGTTTTGAAGTCAGCTGTAAAACAACAGCTGCATCCCCAGCTCAGTGTGGGAGCTGATATTTAAAGGTTCAACCTGTGAAACAAAAATCTGCAGCTCAGGCAGAGTGTGTTTGTCACACCTGACAGACCTTGCAGCAGGATCAGGACGAGGATCCTGGTTGTTGAGGGGATGGATGGAAAAGCAGCTGCTGGTGCTTGGAGTAATGACTGACCTGGATAAAATGCCTGCTGGATTCACACCTTGGCACGTGTCAGGCACAGCAACAGGAATGGGGTGTGAAGCACTTTGAACCCCAGCAGGTTTCAGGCTTTTCCATCTGTCTTCCCCAGCAGCTTTATCCCATTGTTATCCTCGTGCTGGGCAGACAAGAGGACAGAAAGGTGAATTTGGGGCTGTTTCTCAGTGCTGGCACTTCAATGTGGATCTTTACAAGACCATCTGGAATATGGCAGAGCTGTCTCTGCTGTTTACCTTCCCTAAATGCAACCTGTTGTTAATATCAAGTGTCAGCAAAATATTTTGGATAAATCTGGATAAAATGCCAAGCTGAACTGTAATTAATCACTATGAACACACAACTGTCTCTGTTACACAGTTGGGACTCTACGGGTAAAATTTCCTCTCAATCTGACACTGCAGTGAGGAGGGTTTTTTTTTTTGTATCAACTTCTAACTCTCTCCTTGGCATAACAATAAATCTGTAACTGGAGAGTGTTTCATACAGTCTGACCTCATCATAATGTACCCTTCAAATAAACAGTTGTTGTATCTGAATATTCCCCACAATTAAGATGGGGAATTTGTTTCATCAGGCCAATAAAAAAGCAAAACACCAATTTCTGAGCCAAACACTGATACCCAGGGCAGTAACAGAGCTTTCTTCATAGCAATGAAGAATTAAAATGAAGCATTTTCAAAATAAAATTATGATACAGAAAGGAATAGTAAATTATGTTGCCAAGGCAGGTCTACCATGCTTTAATCATAGATAACCCTGAGCTGGAAGGGACCCACAAGGATCATTGAGTCCAAATCCTTTATGCCATCCTTGTTAAGATACCTTATTTTAATTTTTTTTTTTTTTTTTAGTAAGGCTAGTTAATAACACCTAAATGTGTAGTTCTTACCACAGCTGGGTTGTATGAGTGTAGCATGGCTGGAGTCTCCTGTTTTGACACACTCAGCTGTGAATCCTGAGGCACTCCTGTGTTCTTGGAATCAAGTGGTCCTCAGAGCATGGCAGCCTCATCTACTCCCTTTCCTACAACCTACTGCTCTGCAGTGACTGCAGGGGCCATGCACTGCCCTGGCTGTTTGTTGATGAACGGTGTGGAAGACCAGAAGATGGGAGTCTGTTGGGAAATGTGTGAAACACTCATATGTGTGGGCACACCCATATCCACTGTTCGGGTTTGGCATCATGTGACATCTGCACAAAATCCTTCTTATGTCTGTGGCACTCAGTTCAGCCTGGAGAGGAGGAGACTGGGCACACCTCATTGAGGTCTCCCACATCCTTACAAGGGGCAGTGGAGGGACAGCTCTGATCTCTTCACTCTCATGATTGTGACAGAACTTGAGGAAATGGCATGAAACTGCTTGGGGGAGCTTTAGGTTGGATATCAGGGAAAGACTCTTCCCCCAGAGAGGGGTGGGCACTGCCCAGGCTCCCCAGGGAATGGTCCCAAGGCTGCCAGAGCTCCAGGAGAGTTTGGACAACACTCCCAGGAATGCACAGGGTGGGATTGTTGGGGTGTCAGTGCAGGGCCAGGAGTTGGACTCAGTGATTCTTGTGGGTTCCTTCCAGTTCAGGGTTTTCTGTGGTTTTATGTCATGGTTTAACCCCAGCAACAACCAAGCCCTACAAGGCCGCTTGCTCACTCCCCTCCAGCTGGATCGGGGAGGGAATTAGAAGGATAAGAGCCAGAAAGCTTGTGGGTTGGGATAAAGACAGTTCAATAGGGAAATCAAAAGTCATGAACACAAGCAAAGCAAAACAAGGAGTTCATTCCCCACTTCCCATGGTGAAGCAGGTGTTCAGCCATCCTCAGGAGAGCAGGGCCCCATCCCACTAATTGGTTTCTTGGGAAGACAAACACCAGCACTCCAAATGCTCTTTTTCTTTCTTCTTCCCACACTTTATACACTGAGCATGATGTCATATGGCCTGGAATATCCCTTGGGCCGGTTGGGGTCACCTGTCTTGGCTGTGTCCCCTCCCAACCTCCCACACACCCCCAGCCCCCTCCCCAGTGTGGGTGTACAAGGGGCAGGAAAGGCCTTGATTCTGCAATCCCTGCTCAGCAATAACAAAAACATGTCTGTATTATCAACTGTGTTCAGCACAAATCCAAAACATACCCCCCTACCAGCCACTGTGTAGAAAATTAACTCTAACCCAGCTGAACCAGTACAGTCCATCTATAGAAACCACCAGAAAAACCTCAGTAACCTATCAGCGATTGTCATTCTGCACTGAATACCAAGGAAACAATACAGTCATACCTGTTAGAAAGAAAGTTGCAGAAATATGCTTTGCTCTAACCCATGCTGCTAAGACTGTAATTTTCAAAACTACTTAGCTCACATCCACAGGCTTTCTGAGAGGACTGACACTGAATCTGCAGCCAGGCTGAGGTGCCTGCTGAATTCTCTTTGCTGCTTTTCATCTCCTGAATGACAACCATGATGCAAAGCCCATCACTATGACAAGATGCTGGTCTTATTTTTTGTCATGCAGTCACCCCATCATTTCTAGCAGTGCTGCTCACAATGCCCTGTCTGCTCTAAGTGCAAAGAAAAGGCACAAGTACAAGAGTCTCTTAGTAAAACATTAATCTCAGATCACAGATTTATTTTATGGATTTGCAACACAGCCCATATTACAAACATTGTCTGGGAACATTTACAAGAATAAATAAGATGGACTCGCAGTTGTAAAAAAAAGATTACACTTCACTGTAATGTACAGTCAAAAAATATATCTGATATTCATTGACTTGACATTATTTACCTTCCTTCTTTTAAGCTAGAAAGAAAAGACACTGAATGCACAGTGTTGAGAGTTTTGTATTTATATTTTTTTCCTTTTTTTTCATACGTGCTTTATCTATCAAACATCCAAACTGTACAAGTGAGTTTCACCAGTAATCCATAAAGGCCAGAGGGGAGGAGCTGGGGCGGCATCGCAACAGCAGAGACTGGCTCTCATGCAGCACTCCTCCCTGCCCAAAAACACGTCCAGGGAGCTGGAATGGGACACTGCTCATCCAGAGGCAGCCACAGCAGTGCTGTGTGAAGTGGTGACAAGTCTGACAAGAAGTGATGCTGGCACGTTTTTGATTCCAACAGGGTTGGTGGGGGGACGGAGGAGATTAAATCAACATGGGAGTGGATGTTGTCACTGGCGTTAGTTGGGAGGGGTTAAAGGATGTGTTAAGGATGCAGCTCAAACTTTTGGCCTAGAAGTTCAGTGTTTAAGTGCTGGCAATGCAAGGAAGGGTGAGAGGGGCAATGAGGGGCTAATTTCAGTTCTGCTCCAGGTACGTGGAAATCCAGCACATGAAATTTGGTTCTACTGTCAGCAATGTGAAAAACTGAGCAGTGCTTGTCCTGGGGAGTCTTAGAGTACCTAAGTTCATGAAAGTTTGTAAAGTGCTGGCCCCGCTTTTCCTGTCATTCCCCAAAACATGCTCCTTTCCATAACTTCACACAAAGATTTCCTGGAGGTCCTCACTGAAAGATGATGTACTCACACAAGGAAATCCGTCTCCCTAGTGCAATGCACTTGAGGTGTCTCGCAGAATCACCAAAGGAGTAACATTTCAGGGTACAAGGCCTGCACTGAAACGCTCCTGTGAGAAGTGCCTCCCCCAAAGTAACCACTACACTGTTGGATACCTATAAAGGAAATATCAGGACAGGTCCCAAAGGGACATCAACAGCACACCTTCCCCTTGCACCTTCAGACAGAGTGGCATGGACTGGCTCATGTTTATACTGATTAGAAATAGCTCATGATGAATTGAGTCCCAAGAAAATCATTTTAGTTTATTCTTTTCCCTTTCCATTCTTTTTTTTTTTCTCCCCCTCTGCCAGGAAACACTATGGGAATGCCAGCATCTGGCATTCTGTCTGCTGCATTAGTTTGTTTTTTAAGGCTCAGGTTGAAAAGAGAATAGTGGTGAAAAATCTGCTGCATGAACTGGGATGAGGATGGAAAGACTAATTTAGATCTCTCATGTTTCTACAAACTGAAAAAGCTGCCAAATTTGCACAGTTCTGCTAATCCAACATTAAACTGTAGGATATTCTGAGCATAGTTTATTCTTTCACAAGGAAAACTTTTAAAATTTTTTAATACAGCAAATAAAGATTATAGACTAGAGGTCACTAGAAGTCAAGAAGTTTGTCTTTTTTTTTTCTTTCTTTCCATCACACTCTGTACCTCCAGGATTTGGTCTTGGTATATGAAAATGTATGATTCTGCTTGACAGTTGGAGCAAATTGTACATTCTTCAAGTATGTATATGAGGGAGATGATTGATACCTTTTCCAAGTCAATGAACAGATAATACATGATGGATTTTCCTAGTGGTCCTTGCCAAAACTGCAGAAATTGGGCTTTGCTCGCTATGCTGTTGGCTCACCCTCGAGGAAAAAGAGCTGTAGGTATTTTTGGGAACAGGAAAAGAAAGAGCACTTGCATTGAAATTGTATGTTATGTGTGTATGGCTATAGAAGACTGCAATCTAAATAAACAGGAGCACAGGAGGTTTAACAGAATCCTCATTATTCACGTCTGTCTCTCTGACTTAGCTGGCTCTCCCTGTTCCTCTCCAGCAAATGTCTGGACAGGGAAGCTGCAGTGCTTTGTTCTACCCTCACACAGCAGGAATATGGATTTTTTGACCCAAGAGCAATGGTTATGCTGCATAAATTTTGCTGCCTTTGCTACACGGCCCCCTTTATTTCCTTTAAAAAATGGGTTTGACTGTCTTTTGTACACTTAAGACAAATTAAAGACTCTCAAATGAAAATGCAGCAGTTTCACACCAAGTTCTTGAGATGCGTCTTGCACTGGCTGGAGAGACCACAAAAATTAACTGTGCTACCAACGTAATGGAGCTGATTGTTCACATTTACTACAGGACAATGAAGTTTTCCAAGGGGAACTTTTCCACTGCATTACACATCCAGGACCATATCAGGACTGTGCACTGCTCTGTGTCGACTTACTAAAAATTCTGCAAGTGTGACAGATAGAAGCACCTCATATTTGAAGATTCCTCTCCCAATCAAATCTTCTTTTATCTTTGTCCCTCAGGATTTATTCCCTCTGTCACACTCCAAGTGCTCCATCTCCACAGCACGGAATGTGACATTACTTGTTTTTTATGATCTTGGCAGGGACTCAGAAGAGTAAGAAAGATATGAGAGCAGCTGTGCAAGGATGAGAGAGAGAGCAAGGTGCAGATTTCCTACCTGTTTCAGGATCCATTTAATCTGCCTTCTCCTCCAGTGTTTGGTTTCTCCCAATGGAGATTTCTTCTCTATGCCTTCTCTTCCAGATGGCAACTGGTTTAACTGCCTCCTGAACCACCTGCTGCAGGAGCCTCTCTCCTTTTCTCTGACTCTACAACCCACCAAGAGCAGTGAACAGCAATCCCTGGCTTGAGATTCCCAGGGAAATCCCACACACTACTGCTAAAGGGCCTGTGAAAAGCAAATGGAAAAACCAGTCTAGCAGCCACAGGCTTAAATCTTCTTCTGTGGGGTCTATGTGGCCACTGGATTTTTTTTTTTCCAGGGAGTTTACGGCTCAGGAACAAAAGGTTGGAAACTCCTTATACACAGTGGAATTCATTGCTGTAGTTACATCCCTAATAATTTGTTAGTTATCCCCTATATGAAAGAGTGCCCCTGAACCACTTGTTTCTAGTTCCTTGTATTTCAGACCAAACTTTACATCAACACTATACTATCATAAACAGTGTCCCCTCACCTCTGAAGGATATCTCAATGGGAATAACTTTATCTTCATTATGTCCATTCAAATATTGTCAGTGATATTTTTCCAGCTTAAAATTCAATCACTGAGGAATTCACCCTTTTTTACTGCACATTATCACTTTCCATCCACAGCAGGGGATGCTTAGGCTGAAAAGCTCACACTGACTATTAATCCTTAGAGGAGTGAGAAAACCTCCTTTATCTCATCTCATAATTTCCTTCTTTCCTCGTGAAAACAAACCCATCACCCACAATCTTGCTTCAAACACATTACCTACTTGGCTATGGGCTGTTCTCCAGGGTTTAAACAACCTCAGGGTAATAAAGTGATTTAGACTGATCTTGTCTTCCCTTTCTACTCAATTCCCTTCATCATTAATTCACTCTTGGCATATATGCACTGTGCAGGAAGGAACAGCAGGAAGATCCCTGAGCCAACACAGACTGGAGCTGGGTCAGTCCCCCAAAAGCACCATAACTGCATGAATTTATAACAGTTTGGCAACAAAATCTGCACAGCCTGCTGAGCATCTTTCCATATGGATTGTGTGCTGGACATTAGAAGGTTGAGACACATGGTTGAGTGGCCACAAAATAACTGTGACCAACAATTGGGCTGCGGTAACCAACATTTGCATTGAACTCCTATAAAATGTAAAATTTAGCTTAAATATCTTTCCCTGCAGTTTATGCCAACATCACTTGGCATTTGCAGGGGTCTGAAAACACATGGAGAGTTGCTGTGGGCCAGCTGACACAGGTACTTGACCCCTCAGTAGCATTTTTGAAGCCATAAAACACATTCAAACCTACCTCAAGACCTTAAAAAACTGCACTGCAAATGCTGTTCTTCTCTGCTCATCCCACACCTCCTTCCCTTCATACACACACCCCTGCTGTGGGCTTAACTCTGGCATTTGAATCCACTCTTTTTCATGCTACTGTTAAGCCTAAATAACCTCCTACACATCACATCTCAGTCATACTGGCATTTCTTTAGCTCTCTGTTCCTTCATCCTGGCCATCAGCCTCAGTGCTCGCTTCACCCCCCTAAGTCAGGAGGGAGACCCGTCACTGTGCTACTTTCCATGTAAAATTATCAGAAAGCTAAATACTAATTAATATTTCCAGAGTATCCACGGGGAGTGGTTCCCTCCCTTCTGGAGTCAGCAGAGTCACAAATGCTTTGCTGACTTGTAGCTTCTTCATACCTGGGCAGTTGTTGAAAAATCCCATTCTGGGATTAGACTTCCCTCTTCCCTCTTCTTTGCTAATAGCTCCCAGCTCCTAACCTACACTGTTCCATTCAGCCACCTGTAATCAAAAGACCAATATCATACCCTTCTTATAATTTTTATCTCATAATTTTACTTTGCCTTCTATTTTTTTTTCTGCAGAATTTTGTTGTTTAGTTGCATTAAAAAAAACCAATTCAGACCAGTAGCGTGTCCCATGAGATGCCAGACACCCACCTACAGCACCAATTGGAACTAAAGTCCATTTCATGATTTTTTGCAGGCAACAGAAAGTACCATTCAGAAACAGAGCAGAGGCTCCTGGGAGAAGGTGGTTCACAATAATTTAAGACCTTCATGATATTAAAGAATAAAGAATCTGAGCTAGGGGGTTCAGCATCCTGTGAACCCTCTCCTTTGTTTATCAAGAAGAGCATTAATGAAATTGCAAGCACCCTTCCCTAGGCTGGTGCAGGTCCTGGTGGATGGCAATGGTTTGGTTGGGTACTGGTGTGTCTGAGTGGAGAGCTGCTTTTGCCAGATTTCATTGCCATCCCTCCTTGCCAAGGCAAGGGTACGACTGCTGAAGAAAGAATGACCATGAAGCAGAGGTGCTTTTGGAATTTGCAGACAGAATCAGCAAAACATTTTGAACTTCTGGCACTCTCTATGCCAGGCATGGGCAGGACAGAGCTCCCAGCAGCCTCTGAATATTTGCCTGGGGTGGAAAACTACAGGGTGGGAAGAAAGTGGAGTTTCCTTAAACTCCTACCTTCAGTCTATCTTTTAGCAAGCCTGAATTTGAAGAACCCTACATCCCAGAATCTAATTTACACACAGAGCAACCTCACATCCCGCACCCTCAAGATAAATAAATGGCTAAATTGAAATACTAATTATTGTGAAGTCTTGTTCATTCAATTATTTTTTTTTCTCCAAGATTACCCTGCAGACCTTAGTGATTAACTACTTAAACAGACTTTTTGAGAAAAGCAATTTCTTAGCTGCTAAGAAGTTAGAATGAGGTCCAGGACCATGGCAAAACACATCTGGTGTTTGCTTCAGAGAAGGAGACTTGCACAGGCATTTTTGCAGAATAAAACAAAAGTTGTTTTGCTTAAGAAGAGAAGTTGCTGTGCTGGGCTAACACTTCTCTTTACAGGTGTCAGATTAGGTTTCTGTGTATGTACATCACCTTTCCTGCAGCTCCAATCTGTTACCATTTGGAAGCTTGTAGGGCCTGGAAATAGTGAGGAAATTTTGCCCAAACCCAATTTTAAGAACCTTCAGATTTAAAACCCTTGAGCAGGAACTTTCTTTGCTCTCTGTTTGCACAGTGCCTAGTTCAGCAGGGTCCTGTCGTGACTAGGGGTCCTAAGTTTCTACAGCAATACAAATAATAAATAAAAAATAGTAATACATAGTATATGAGCAATAATACCTACTTCATACCCTGTTTTTCAAAGACACACTGCACCCCAGTAAATACTTGGAAAATGCGGTAACAAAGTTACCAGAGTTGCAAGACAAATGCAATTTGTTTGATGCAAATATTTAACCTTTAGGTTCAAGAGGCTGGGAAACTCCTTCATGGTATGGCTTCACCAGCACAGAAAAGGACATAGACCAGAGGGATGGAACTGGTTCATGCACAGCCCTGGAGGTCGAGCAGAAACTGGGAGGAAACATTTTGTGTGGAGGCAGTGAATCCATGAACAGCTTCTCATCTCCACCATCTATTTTCATGCTTAAAGGGACTACATGTGGGAAGAGAATTCCAGTGTTGTCCTTTTTTTTTGTTTTTTCCCTATGTTGGCCTTTTCATTTGGAAAAACAAACAGAAGGAAACAGATAAGGTAGACAAATCGTAATGAAACATTTCATGTATCCCCTATGGCTATCTCATTTTTCCCAAATGACTGCTGCATGAAATTAAAAAATTAAAAGGCTGGGATTTGAGAACAAAATTATAAATTAAAAAGGAGACATTTAAAAGAGAATTTCCTAAGGGTTTCATTCCTTCCCTACTCTGCAGCAAGCAGAGCAAAAATACAATCCAAAAGAGGAGAGACGTCAGAGGGGATTAGAAAGTCCAGTCTTTCAGCCTGTCTCCCATTTTGCTAATTTTTACAGTAGGTTATTTAAGAAGCAGTAGATGTTCCAATAGAAAGCAGGCAGCAGCACACACAGGCATCATCTCCTCCTTCCAGCGAGGTCTCTGCAACCTCAGTCTCTTGCTCTCCCAGGAAGGAGAAGTTTTCCTTCCCACACTTCTTCCTGCCTTCCAGTGTGGGAGAGGGGAGAAGCATCTGCCAGAGTTTGGGGTCTGGCACATCGTGGGGTCCCCTCCCTTCGCTGGGCTAAAAGGAACTCAAGTATTCCAGTGCAACCTCATATACAAATTTATACTGTTCCTGAAGGAGAGAACAGACAGAAACGGCATTAGGATAGGGGTGAATTCTTCACAGCCTCATTCTACAAGCAAAAATACCTCCTCCCTCTTTCTTATACCCTTTGGCAGGAGCAGGCAAACACTGATTGTGTTTCTGTATGATCCTGAGCAAGCACTGCTAGAAGATGGTGCCATCAATGGAAGAGAAAAGCACTCAAAGAGACAGCCCCAGTCTGCACTGTTCATTATTCACCTCCAGCCCTCATTGCACACATTGCTTCTGAGGCACAAGTTCAGGGTGATCGATGGAGATGATTGAATTCAGGACAGTTTAATCTCCTGGGCTGCAGGGAGCCAAGCCTGCAGTTGGGACTGTTCTCCCTTCCTCGCTTTAAGGCATGTCACAGCACTCAGCACCATGTCACAGCAGCCAGCACTGGGCTGTAGGCATGGACAGGAGGACAAATCCCACCCCTCCCCACAGCCATGGTGACAGCTTCGTGGGGTTTGACCTCCTGAGACAGCTGGACACGGGACACAGCGTTCAGGGCATCCCCTCTGCTCAAAAAGAGAAGCATGAGGAATCATTGAACATGCTAAAACAGGACCAGCTTTAATTCTGAGAGCTTCTGATTCATTTTAATTCATCCTGAAATAAGGCATGACATTTCTTACCTATCCCAAAGTCCCCTGCACACACTGGGAGGAGGAATGCACTGAAAAAAAAAAGCCTTACCAGTGACTCCACCATGTTGGACTTGTTATTCCGTAGCGTTTTCACTATGTGGAACACATCAATGATATTTTGCTGTTGGATCATTTCACACACGCTGCAGATGGCACAGAAGGTGCCGCTGCGTCCTCCGCCGTTCCTGGGGGCAGCAGAAAAGAGGTGGAGGGGAAGCTGGTAAGGCTGAGGGGAGGAGAGCACACACAGCTCACACCCCAGGGACACTGAGGAAGCTCTGTAACATAAGGACTGGACATGGATATTCAAGAATCTGTGTGCCTAAAGGGGCTCCAGGAGAGCTGGAGAGGGACTTTGGACAAGGGCATGGAGTGACAGGACACAGGGAATGGCTTCCCACTGCCAGAGGGCAGGGTTAGATGGGATATTGGGAAGAAACTCTTCCCTGTGAGGGTGCTGAGGACCTGGCACAGGGTGCCCAGAGAAGCTGTGGCTGCCCCATCCCTGGAAATGTCCAAGGCCAGGCTGGACGGGGCTTGGAGCAACCTGGGATAGTGGAAGCTGTCCACTAGAATGGGATGGTCTTTGGGGTCCTGTCCAACCCAAACCATTCAGTGCATCTATGAAAGTGGAGACCTTCAGGGAAGGAGGCAGGGATGGAAGGGCTAAGGCATTCCTGGCAGTGGTGGACAGGGAAGCTCAGGGACTGCAGTGCAGCTCCTCCCTGCTCTGGGGCCCACAGCAGCTCCATGGTCAGAGCTGGGCACGTGGCAGAGCTGCTCCAGCTCCCTCTGGGCTCCATTCACAAGACCTACAATGTAGCAGGGGGTTTGGAGCTATTCCTCACTGCAGTCAGTAAAATCTCTGGGCCAGGATGCTGTAATGCAGCACAATATTCAACTTGAAGTGTATTACAAATGTAATTTAACTCCATTTTCCCCAGCTGAAGCCTGGCAAACCACCACATTTCCAGACCCACAGCCGGTTGTCTTCGGGCAGCGCCACGTGAGGTTGCAGACATTTTCCAGCCCTACTTACAGGCAGTGGACCACAGTCCGCCCGTCTCTGCCGTCGTACTGCTCCTGCCACTTCTCCAGCCTCCTGACCACCTTGAGGAGGGAGCGTTTGGAGGGCGGGGTGTCCCTGTAGGCCGGCCAGCCGATGTACTGCAGGTGCTGCACGATGCGGTACCCGTCCTGCGGCTGCAACAGAGAGCCTGCTCAGGGGGCTGCAACGGGGCTGCAACGGGGCAAAGCAGGCAGCAGTGGTTGCATGGCACCTTCCCCTCTGCACCTGCATCATCACTGTTAACATTCTCCACTCTGGGTACCTGACACAGTGCAGGAACAAGGGCTTTTCCTAATCTGGATAACAATGATGACTCGGTATTACAGAGCCAGGCAGGCACCAGGCACAAGGAGCCTTGTTTGGTTTACAGAATAAATTTACATCAGCTTTTCCTGGTTGTCTGTGCTGTGTCATAAGAAGTATAGGCAGCCCTCAGAAATTCTCTGGGCATTGTGGAGGGAAAGGATCCCCATAAAGCTGCTGGCAGTGGCCAGTGGTGTTGGACACGGATGTGTGCAGAGAGCTGTGAGCGCACAGCACCCACCCTGCCAGCCCTGCATCCATCTGAGAGTCACAGAGCCTTGGTCTGAGCAGCTTTACCAGGCCAAGGCTCTCCCTGGGACACAGGAAGGTGTCTAATATCCAACCAATTTATCAATTTGTGTAGCTGGACCACAAGGTTCCCTCTGCAATGCCACAACTGAACTGCTGCACATGCTCTGAACATACAGAGACTGATGTGCTAAACTGCACGGAAACAAAATTTGTGGAGGCTGCTTCCATTTCTGATTAGAAAAAATGAAAGAAGAGCAACAAAGGAAACATAATCAATCTGGGAAACAACTAATGAGAAAAAAATCCTCTACTGATGCTTTTTTCTGCAGCCCAGAAGTCAGATTGTCTGGGCCCAGTGTGCAGATAAACTTGGTTTCTATGATTTCAGCTGTCCTGGGGCTGAGGGATACAGACAAAGAGTTGCTTACAGAAATGGCAGTTGCTTATTTATAGGGAAAGCAGTGGCAATTGGGAATCCCAGTCTAGCCAGTGAACATTGCATCTGTCTTCAGAGATGCTGCATGGTAGCTGACAGATGGAGAGCTGCTGACACTATCCCAGTTTATTTCCTACAAAACTGATGGTTTTATATTGGCTACTAAATGATGAATTGTTCTCAAATATACACAGAAAAATGCTTACTATTTAAATACACATTTTCAGCTCGTATCATCCAGTTTCTGCTTTCAGCCAAGAGTCCTTTAGCAATACAGACTGATTAAATGTTAATTAAAGGAAGTAGCTGTAGAGGAATTTCATTCCTAGGTGAGAGATTCTGCATCTCTAAACCACAACTCTTGGCTCTGCCTCTTCCTTGTGCCAAAATGTATTTTTGAGAATAACTAGGGAGTGTGGTGCTTCACTGGTCTTACCCTGGCCATGTTGCAGATCCGGAATATCCGGTTGATGATGTCTTCATCAATGTCTGCTGACACAAACTCCACTTGGATGGGGCCATAACAGCAGGATGTCTTCTCTGGCCAGTACTGCATGCAGAGCTGGAGAAAACAGAACAAGAAACAGAAAGCATCTGAATTATTAGCAAGGAAATGCATATTCAATCTTTCCTTTTGGCTTCATAACCAGCTCAAAATCCATCACTGATCTTGTATGACATGGCTTTGTTCAGAAAAGAACTCATTCTAGCTCAGTAAAACTAGCTCATATTGTGAATATGAAGAAAAAGAAATACATTTTAGAACTGGACTTTTCTTCCTCTATTTTTGTATGAACACAATTTGGAACTGATTGAATTCTGAGTCTAAAGGTGCAGAAAAGGTGGCTGACAAATGAAGCTTCTGTAAAGGCAGAGATTTAAAAAGAACATTAAAAGATTAGTGTCTGTAGATAAATTTAATAGGAACCATAGAGGTTTGGTAAAAATGAGGAAACAGTACAGGCACCAAGAAAATTAATCTTAATTCAAACAAACTGGAATTTCTTTTTTCTGTAAGAAGAACTTTTTAGCTTTCTGACTCTACCAGTGAGCAGGGGAAGGAGAATGAGTTTGTTCTGAGAGCAGCAAGAGCAACTCTGGTTTCAGGGAGAACCCCAAGTGAATCTCTGAAATCTGTGAAGCAGGTTGGAAGTCTTTTTCTTGTGCTGATATTACTGAACTGAAGGGACAAAAAAGATCATATGCACACAAATTACAATGTAAGTATTTTAAATCCATCTGGAAATAGACTATGGCAAAAAATATTTTGCATGAGATCTCATTAGCAGTTTCTGCTAAGATTGTATTTCTTTGTAGTTTTTTTCTTCCTATTTTCAAGTGTAATTTTGTACAAGTTTTGAAACCCCCAGATGCTCATTTGAACTCGATCTCGAGCTTTTCAAGTTCAATCACTGCCAGCAACAACGTCAAGTGTGTGCATGCTACTGCATTAATTCTGCACTCCTGTTCTTGCTTTGATCATATAGGACTGAAATTGGGTGGGATATTCACACAATCTTATGCATCTTTGCCCTTGTTAGTTTTTCAAGATTAAGCAAGCCAGCCAAGACCACACAAGCAAGTCCTTTGAAGGGTTTCTTTACTCTTCATTCAGGCTTTCAAGCTGCCTAGTGATCTCCTCTCAAAGCATGTGTCCCATAGGCAGGGAGATGTGAGCTGAACAGGAGCTTTAGGAAACAACCTCAAGGTGCAGTGGAGAGCACAAAAAGATTAAACCTTCCCTTAATATGAAAAATCTGCTTCTCCCAGAGCAGGTCTGTGAATGGCCACCTATCCAAACACATGTATATACACTGTTTGAAACTCTCTGTTATGTTCTCTGACCTCCACATGGGTTTATTTGCACCTTTTTCCTGTACTCAGGGCACAGCCTCAGATCAGGCATTGATGAACACACAGATAATAACAACATTGTCATGGACTGACAGTGTAGACACAGTGTCAAGTTCCCTTCCAGAAAACTCATCTCCACAATGGATCTGATGATGTGCTGGAGGGTAGGAAGGTTCTGCAGAGGGATCTGCACTGATGGGCTGAGGTCAATGGTGTGAGGTTCAAACACACAATGGTTGTGTGGTGTGAAGGGCAATGGAGCTGGGGAAGGGGCTGGAGCACCAGGAGCAGCTAAGGGAACCTGGGGGGGGGGCTCAGCCTGGAGCAAAGGAGGCTCAGGGGGCCCTGCTGGCTCTGCACAGCTCCTGCCAGGAGGGGCAGCCAGGGGGGTCGGGCTCTGCTCCCAGGGAACAGGGACAGGAGCAGAGGAAACAGCCTGAGGCTGTGCCAGGGGAGGTTTAGGCTGGATATTAGGGAAAATTTCTGCACTGAAAGGGTGGTCAGGCATTAGAAGCCTGTTGAAGAAGTTGTCCAGAGCAGCTGTGGAGTCACCATCCCTGGAGGGATTTAAAGGATGTGCAGATGTATCACCTGGGGACATGGGTTAGTGATGGTCTTGGCAGTGCTGAGCTGCTGGGATTCAACTGTTGGTCTTAGAGGACTTTTCCACTCCAAATGATTCTGAGATATCAAACTGTCACACCTTGTCCTGATAGCTCATAAAATACAAACTTTAAAATCCTCCTTAACTCCCAGTGCCACCTGGGTGTTTTGGCATTGGCTGCACTCTCGAGGGAGGTAACACTGTGCTACAGAAACTGTCAAAGTGACTTCATGCACTGCCAAATCCTCTTTTCTGTGCCTACAGACCACATCATAACAGCAAAACTTTGCTAGGAAAAAACTAAGAAGGTAAAACCTTGTGTAGAAAGATAGTCACAGGAATAACACTGGCTGGGCTGAAAGGGTTGTGTTTTCCAAGAGCCAAGTGAGAGAAAGCGTGTCATTTCCAGAAAAAGCTGGTTTTTTCTTTGAAGTGTCAGGAAAAAAAAAGAAAAAGATGAAATTTGTCTCTGGATTCAATGCTGAGATGCAGAGTCAAGGAGGGTGGATTGGAGAGGAAGCAGCAAATGCAGAGGACCTCAGAGTGGTGGGGCTCTGCAGGGCACCAAGAGAGCTCACTGCCAAGAACAGCTCTCACTGGGGCTGGGATGGAACCCCAGAGTGTTCCCCCCGATGGGACATCCCCTTCAGAATGGGGTGATTGGTTTCTCCACCACCATTTCACCACCACCATAAAGGAGACCAATAATTTCGCTGCCTTCAAGTGTGGTAAGACAGGGAAGAGACAAATGAAAAATTAATCCATGAAGTACCAGCTACTTGAGGGTTCCTCTCCTCTCATTGAACAAGTGCTGTAATGGGTGAATTAGCCATGCCAAATGTACTCTTCACACAAATTGCATGATTATGCCTTTTTGAAAGCTGTTATCCTCTGCCACTCATCAGCAAGGTGGCTGGAGACACCAGTACAGGAGGAATGGCAAAGGCTCCTCCCTGGCAAGCTCAAATCCTGAAAATAATGCTGTGTCCAGTAGCCAAAACCAGCTTACACATGGAATTAAAAATAAAAAATACAAAGCCTTATGTTCTTCTAAAGAAACTGTGCAAAGCACATTTCTCAGGATTACAGAATTGTGCTAGAAATCTCAAGGGAAAGATCCTTCAAATTATTTCAGGTCTCTTGGTTTTATTCTTCTGGAAATGCCATGTGAAAAAGGCAAGTGTGAAGCACACTGGGGCTGTGGTAGGGAGCATTTTTCTGAGCCAAGCACAGACAAAAGTATGAAAGGGAAGAAAGTGGGTCTGGGAGGGAAATTTTGGCCTGCAAACACAAAGTAATTATGTAATATATCGAGTATTTTTATAAAACTTTGTTACACTTTTAAATATATCAACTTTACATAATTTTTAATCAAAGTATTTACATAACATATTTTTATAATATATATTTATATATATTTCAGCCACAAGAAGGCTCTGGGGAGATCTTATAGCAACTTTCTAGTATATAAAAGAGTACAGAGTGATAGGAAAAGGGAGAATGGCATCAAGGTGAATAAAGGCAGGGTTAGATGGGATACTGGGAAGAAATTCTTCCCTGTGGGAGTGGGGAAGCCCTGGCAAAGGGTGCCCAGAGAAGCTGTGGCTGCCCCATCCCTGGCAGTGTCCAAGGCCAGGTTGGATGGGGTTTGGAGCAACCTGGGACAGTGGGAGGTGTCCCTGCCCATGGCAGGGGGTTGAAATAAAATGGGTTTTAAGGTCCCTTCACACCAAACCCTCCCACGATTCTATGATCCCTGCTAATTGTAATAGGAATTAACTTACAAAGAGCCAAGCATGTGGACTTATTCTTCATTATACCCTCAAACAGCAGCTGTTACTTTCTAGTTCCCCCTCATTTATTTATTGGGGTGGGAGGGTAAAAGAAAATGGTAGCAGGAACTCTCTGCAAACACCTGGATTTGAGAAGGAAGTGACATGCCAGGAATGAAGAGTCACTCACCTGTGCTGCATCCATCTCATTGAGCATCACCACAGAGGAACAGTTGTAATCAAACACCAGCCTCCAGAAATCTGCTATGGTGTTGGGCAAAGGGTGCTGGGTTACAATGAAGGCAGCAGGTTGCTTGTGGCTCTAACAAAAGAATAAGATTAGTTAAAAAAAAAAATTCAATCAACTTTTATTCAAACGAATATTATACCCAGGAGGCTGTGGGTAGGCAATCTGAGCCATTTAACCAGATTATACAAATCACATATCCTTCTCCTTGTTATCACTCTGCAATGAATGAACGCCTCATAATGGGATTCTTTTGCTCCCAATGAAGACATTTCATTAAAGAAGTGTCACAAGAGCAGAGATTACCCAAATCAATTATTTATATTTTGAGACTCAGCAAATAATACTAATTCCACTATTACTACTACTACTACCATTAGTAATATTAATAATTGGAAGGAAAACAGCTGGAAGCAAATGCTCTCTTTTATGCTGCAATGGCCTCGAGGAACTCCAGGAGGGATTAGCCCTGTCTGCTGTGGCTGCCTGGGGGTGCAATGTGACAAAGGTGGCACATTTGGATCCCAGCCACCCTTTATGAGCTTGTAGGGCAGCATTCAGAGCCTGTGACACTGGCATTTAAGTTCTGATATTATTCTTTCACCTCAAATAAAGCCCCCTGCCCTCAATCTCCCTAAGCACGAAGGGGTGGAACTGTGCTCCCAACCTCTGTGGGGCTGAGTTAATGAATGTTTGTAAGGCTCTCAGAGATGAAAGGCAACAAGCTGAAAACTTTATCATGTTCCAACCACGGCAGGCAAGGCTTAAATGAGCATGGAAACTGCACAGTCCTTTGTGCTGTACATCTGTGAAGCAGCCTTGAATCAAAAGGCATGCTAATTCTGGGGTAAAAAAAAAAAAAAAAACAACCAACCAACAAAAATACCCCCAACAGAATAAAATTTTGGATTTAAAGCAAAGAAATAAAAAAAACCCCTAAAGTATTAAGCTGCCCATCGTGGGGGTTTGCCTTTCCTCCTCCATGTGAGTCAGATGTGGGTGGAAGTGCCTGGCAGACCATGCTGGGAGGGGACAAAGGTGCTTCTGAGTGTGCACGTGAGGAGGGTGACAGGGCATGAAGCAGAGAGAAGGAAAAGGAAATGCTTTATTGGGAAATGATAGCCTGCAGTGGACTTTTCTCTTTTCCCCCACCCTGCATTTCACATCTAGGAACACCAGTATGGGTCAAAAGCTACGTGGTACCAGACCAATGGTGTCCACAGAGTGGCAAATAAAATAGTGAGTTTTACCTCTTAATTAAACATCATCAT
The DNA here is from genome assembly GCA_013398175.1 of Climacteris rufus. NCBI lineage: Eukaryota > Metazoa > Chordata > Aves > Passeriformes > Climacteridae > Climacteris > Climacteris rufus. The sequence continues at coordinate 1,114,221 of VZRZ01001925.1, read as the reverse complement.
GTTCCTGCTGTGGCTTTTTCATGGTGTGCCAGTAGCAGATTTGCAAACCTGGCTACACCCTTGGCTGAAGGTCACATATGCTTGTGGGTTTTGCCATTGGGAGAAAAAAGAATCCTGCCCCAGCTGTTTGCTGCTGGTGAGGAACCAGGTTCACTGTCCTATTTTAGAGGGAAGGTGACACAGAGATGTGACTTACTCATGTAGGAGAACCTTGTAGGATTATGGGCAATGATGCTGTCAGGGACACAAGAACTCGTGGTTTTCTCCAAGCCCCATGGACTAAACACAAACCTGTTGTCACTTCTGCAAGGCCTGACTCACGATGTGACCACAGCTCATTTTTAAGGATTATGTTCAATTGTTTTGGGGAAGGCGAGGGACAGTATTGCTCCTTTTAAGGCAATATGGGATGGATAGTCTACTGTAAGAGTCCATGCTCAGTACAAGACTTCAGGCATGAAGTTACTGGGAAGGAAAAGAATTTGAAAGGCCTCAGCAGGAGCAGGTACAAAAGTGTGGGATTTTGGCTGTTCCCCTGTGATTATTTTTGTCCCCAAAAGTTCCTCATTCCTCTATGGAAAGATAAAGAGCCAGATAATATCAAAGTAGCTGAATTCCACTGACAGGTGAAAAATTTCTTAGTAGTATAAAAAATTAATTCACTGGAATTTCGAGGGGAAAGATACAAATGTTAGCAAAGTGACTTAAGGTAATGAGGGCTGAAATGTACAAACATTCCCAATCCCTAAGAAACCAGAGAAGCCTAGACTGTGGTTCTGCAGATGTGCAAAGGTACTAAACACACTCTAAAAAACAAGTTTCCTTAGGCATGTTTGCAAAGAAAACATCACAATCTTGCTGAGAAAATCTAAAGTAAATTCTGTGACCATTTGACTGAATCTCTTAAATGCAGTTGTATCACTCTTTCCCAAACAGTGAAGAACAGACAAAATTAAAAAACACTGACCCTGTCACTGCCAGGGATAAAATGATGGCATTTCACCCTGGATCATATTTACACATACTCCAACTGCAATAATTAGTGGCTTTAAAGACATCTGTGTCCGAAGGCACCACAGCAAAAAGAAGCCATCAACATAATTCACCCTCCACAAATGACCCGTGCTGTGAGAGTCCAGGCTACAAACAAAGCAAGGGAAAATGCCTTCAGACAGAGTCACATCAGCTCATGTCCTTTAGCCTCAAAATATTTTGCACATCTGATCCCTGTACTCCCACATTCTTAACTGCATAAGATCAAACCAATCACTCGCTCCACATTGCAAATTATAATTTTCAAAGAGCTGACCTGGCAAACATTTCTCTTCCCAATGGATACAAAAACCAATGTGTGGGAAGAGCTGTCCCTCCAATTCTTTGTGCGTGTGCTTTTCTATGACCCAGCTTCAGAATGCAAGCTCAGGGACATCTTTGCCAAAAATTTTCCACCAGTGTGGTGCAGAACTAAGGTGTGTGATCACAAAACGAGTTGGAAGGGACCTTCAAGGATCATCGAGTCCAACTCCCAGCCCTGCACAGCACCATCCCCCGGAGTCACACACCGTGTGCCTCAGAGCATTGTCCAAACACTCCTTGAACTTTGCCAGTGCTCTGACCGTTTCCCTGGGATAATCAGAGTCTAGAGGATGTATTTCTGTGACAAAGAGAAAATTCACAGGCTTTGCCCAGTTTGTAGAAACTACAGGCAAATAAATGTTTTGCTTCAGATCCACTCTCCCAGAAAAGCCTCCTGAGAAGGGACAAAGCCTGTGTGGGGCTGAGCTGGGTGGGACAGAGCAGGGCTTACATCCATGAGTGCAGCATTGATGTAGTTGCTGGACTCCCCATCCACGGAGATGAGGAAGGGCAGGCAGCGGTCCAGGGGCAGCACGTCCATGCAGCGGTTCTTGTCGTGGTTGCGGGGCAGCAGCCCGATGCTGCAATCCTCCGGCCGCACCCGCGGCGTCACGATGTTCAGGGTCTGTGCAGGGGCAGGCAGCCAGGGAAACAGAGACACAAACAGCCTGAGTGCCTATCAATCAGCTCCCAAAAAGAATGCCATATGCACAATATGTTTATTTTAAAGGGACTTGGGGATCCCAGAGGAAAAAAAATGAAGGCGGACTGAGCAGCTTGTTGCTGTTAGAACACATTGCATTTTGCAGATTGTCCCGAGGAACTATTCCAAAATCACTAGCTCCAGCAAATATTGAGGGCATCACACACCTCCCAACCACTTCCAGCTCTAAAACCCCAGAACAGTCAGACAACATTTCTGTTCTCTCCTAGAGGTTGGAAATGTCATATGCACAGGTTGCAGCTTTGAGCTGCTCATGGAGTGAAACCTCTTCCCATCTGTACCATCCTTAGGGTGGAAGCACAAAACCTTCCTCCTCTGCAAGTTGGTCCTGTGCAGGTGTACCCTGAGTACTGCCCACCTAGCAGGTCAGACTGGGCTCAAATCCTCTGGTGATTCCTCAAATCACTGATTGATTTTAACAATGTATAAAAAAACATAAGTGGAAATGTTGTTTTGGGTTTTTTTAACAGAAAAATGTGTTTGTTTCATACATTATTTAGATTGCTGCTTTCCTTTTGAAGTGACACGTAGGATGCTTCAGTTACATAGTCATACCTAATCTCTGGGGCCTTGCTGTCAGTCTTTGACTGTTATCTGTCTTTTCCACAGCTTGACAAACTATGCTTCTTTAAATCTACTTTTCTTTTGTGTTCTCCATTGTGGAGGCCTCCTGACAAACCAGGTTGGTCAGCAAGGATCAAAACTCGAAAATCAAAGTGAATGCATCTTAACACCAGTGCTTAAGTGGTGGTGGATCAATGGCTGTCTGATGTCATTGTGTTTTCAGTTGTTACCTCTCCACTTCCTGAGCAAAGCCCATGGAGTCCCACAGTGAACTCTTTGCAGCCAGAGGAATACAAAATATTTAGGAGCCAAAAAAATATAAAGTCTTACAAAGAGCTTGACTTCTACCACACAGAGGTTATGAATGAAGAGCAGAGGAGGGTCAAACAAGCCAAGATAAAGGAATGTGTCAAAGTATAAAACTTGAAATAATACAATTGCTCTAAATTATGCGGTTTCTACGAAAAACCCCTTTGTCTGAAGAAGGAAGGCAAGGGAAACAACAGAAAATCTCAGATCTCTGACAGTGCAGGTGACTTGCTAGTGATTTACTCCTGTCTATTTTATACTACTGCTCTCTCTCCCTTGTTTCTGTACTGATTCAGATTACAAAAATTCTCCAGAATGAGTTTTTGTGTGTCCACAAAAACATGTAGTACATGAGAAATACATCCAGCCTTACCTCAGGGCTAGTGGGACCTAAATAACACAAATTGCATCCACAGATCTATAGTTAGATCAACTGGCTCCTAAAGATTGCAGCAAAGATACCAGCTTTTGCATTAAATCCAGACAATTAGGGCTGAGGAACGCTCTGAGCCAAAATCCTGTAAAAATAGATTCTACAACGAGACAGACACCAAACCCCTTATGCAAAGCACAGTGGAGCAGTTCCTCCCCACAGGAGCTGCCAGCCCCTGGCAGCTCAAAAGAACAAGCACAGAGGCAACAAATCTTGTCTCATATAATGACAAAATACACCCGGCAAGCGATGGCTTTTTTTTTTTAATAGTGGTTTTCTATCAGCATCAGTGGTTTTCTTTCAGTATTTGATGAAGTTTGGCTCTGGTTCTTTCATGCCAAGTGTTCAGAACCAGAAACACTTTTACAGATCTGCTATCACCTGATAGAACCAGATCTTTTTTTAATGGAACTGTCATCAGCTGGGATCCACATGCTTTATCTCACTACATCAACCCTGATGATTCTCTCTAAGGCTTCAGATAAAAGACACACATTCTCCCTTTGCTTGGAGACGGAGAAAAAGAGGCCTCTGACTCAGGCTAGGGCTCCCAGAAAACGTTCTCTTGCTACAAAACACTTTCCTGGGAGAGGGGGTGGGAATTCACTACAATTAAAGAAATCTCTACTTTTTTACTCCGACTGTGAGTGACCTCAACAAATACTAGAGGTCTCTCTCTTTCCCATGCATTGGTGTTGACTGAAAATCATAGAATCACAGACTGTTTTGGTTTGGAAGAGACTTTAAAGTTCATCTCATTCCAACCCCCTGCCATGGGCAGGGACACCTTCCAATATCCCAGGTTGCTCCAAGCCCTGTCCAACCTAACCCTGAATAATTCCAGGGATGGGGCAACCACAACTTCTCTGTTCAACCTATGCCAGGGCCTTTCCAACCTCACAGGAAAGGATTACAAATACATGAGGAATAAGACTGGAAAACTTAGTTCAGTGTTTTGCAGGGTGAGTTCTCCACTGTGTGAGAGGTACAACTGCACAGGGCCCATGCATTGAGCGTCCAGCAGTTGTAAGTTTTACTGGCCATCATTTTAGGTCTCATCACCAGGTACCCACCTGGCTAAACATCTACAGTGAACTGAAGGATTCAGCGAAATTTAATTGAAAATTAACAATAGCCAGAACAATGCTCACTGAGCTCCCTCTGTCCCCTGTGTGGAAGGTTGTCAACAAGCTGATTGTCAAGACTTAGAAGCACCATATGAGCCACAAGAACGGATAATAAGGGACCTTGAGGCATAAATGCTTCTGCATAAATTACAGAAGAAAATGAACAACAGAATATTTGTTAAAATAAGAAGTACAACATTATGTGTGAAAATCAGCACCCTTGCTCTACTGGAGTGATGGGGATATTTTTTTCATTGCCAAAGGCTGAAAGTCCATGCTCAAAAACAAACCTCTGCCTGATCCAACAGTACAACAAAAATCAACTGAAATCAGACCTTGGCTCAGTGTCCCCCTGTTCTGCTCTGCTGGAAATCATAAAATAACAGAAATTGATTAAACACCTTCAATACACCAACTGCAGTGATTGAGACATATGAAATTACCTGAAACTCATCTTTTATCTGGCTGGAATTGGTCTGTGGATCCAGTCTGCTGATGTTGTAATATATGGATCTGAACTCACAAACTGGAATGGCTGTGTTGCCACAGAGACATGCCTCCAAAATGGCATCATGGACAAACACATACTGCTCCTGCACAGGGAAGGAGATATTAAAACAGTATTTTGAATATAGATCATGAAATATCACTCTTGGTTTTTTCTAAAGTCGTGCCCAATATGTATATTTGGCTCTGTTTCATGTGGAGACAAATTACACAGTGTGCTGTGTGACAGCTTTGTGAGCATATTTCATCCATCATTGAGTGTGAGGTCTCACATATTCATTTCAGATTTACAAGTAAAATGGGAAGTTGACACTCTCAGAAACGTTGAGACAAAATGGGGGTGGGCTGGGGAGGAAATTAGGGTGTAAAGCCTTTCTGTTCACGATTTTGAGAAAAATGGTCAGGGATGGACCTCCAATAACACCAGAGAATCATAGAATTGTTTAGGCTGGAAAAGACTTCTAAGATCATTGAGTCCAACCACTAACCCAGCAAGGCCAAATTCACCACTGAACCAGGTGCCCAGATGTCACATCTACCTGTCTTTAAATCCCTCCAGGGATGGTGACTGCACCACCACCCTGGGTAGCTGTGCCTGGGTAACCTTTTCAGAGAAGAATTTATTCCTAATATCCAATCTCAACCTCCCCTGGCAGAACTGTACTAACAGGTCACTTCCATCTGTTTCTTTAGAACCCTCTGCTCTGGGTATTCTGGGTAAAGCTCTTACCCTGCAGTAAATATGGGAAGTCCAACAAAGTTAACAGCCCTTCTCTGTTCCAGGCTATTGTCCTGTCCCTCGGGAGGGGAAGGGGTTAAAGGACATACATAAAACTTGTGGAACAAGATAACAGTTCCACAGGAGTCTGTGCAGCTGCTAGACACTGTGTGAAGGAGTATCTTGCTTAATCAGCACTCAAAGCTTGACTCAAGGATGTTTTGTTTGCTTAGCTTGTAATTGATATACACTAGGTACTACTGGAGCCAGCAGTATTCCTATGAATGAGTCATGAGAGGCTTCGGGAGCTCTTTTTTCCTGCTATGAGAATAAAATTAATCAGCAATGCACAGACCTAAACTTCAAGGTTTGCCCTCCTGTCTTGGAGGCCCCGAGTAGCTGCCAGTGAATTGATTTCAGTGCAAATCCGGGCATGTTTAGCCACCGAAAGTTCTGCATAATCAAGGCACAGAGTGAGCAAGCGTTGACTTAATGAATTGCTGGGCAGAGGAGCTGACAGGGAAGCAGCACCTCGTAAAGGGAGCCCTGCTGGCACCCACCTCTGTCTGCACCAGATTGACCCTTTGGGAGCGCAGCTCTCGCACGCAGTTGAAAATGTCCACCACGCCCTCGTTCTCTGCCATGTCGAGCATGATGTCAATGGCAATGAAGCACCCTGTCCTGCCGGCCCCAGCACTGAAACACAAAAAAACAGGGGGTCTGCACAACCAAGGAACCATGGAGAGGCAGGGCTCTGTGGAGGGGAAAATAACAGCAGCACACACACAGCTGTCTTCTCCCCAGAGCTGCCTTTGCTCCCTGCTGGATTCATTTTGCTGTGTAGTTAAATTAGCTCAGGATTTAATAGAATGAGGTGAAATAATCTTTCTTGAAAGGGAAGCAGAAAGAAAAAGCTTTGTGTTATTGCACATCAACAAAAAAATTGAAAAAACAGTCATTATGATTTTACAGGTCGGTTCACCTGCACACCTTGCATCACACAGAAGGTGGGAGAGCAGCCTCTGGGTTGTAAACAGACACAATTCCAGAAATTTGTTTGCATAGGATTCTTTAGAAGGCATGCACACGTTTACTCCAGTGGGCATGATGAAAAGGGCTCAGTCCTCTACCTCACACATTTCTTTTCCCTTTTCAATCCGGAGAAGTTTGGATCCTGAGGAGGGTGATGTCAAGTCATGGATTGTAAATTACAGAGAAAGGAGCTCGAGGCTACTCAAAACCTTCAGTTCAGAGCTCCCTACTGCTTGTGAGAACTGGGCCATCTCCTGCAAAACTATGTTGTCATCGTGTCCTGCTTCCCTCCCGGGAAATCATCCAAGCTGCTTAGGTGTGAAGGATAGAGAGAGGAGAACGTCTCTTCACATTACTCCAAAGGAGGAAAACTCTGCTCAAACCAGGGAAACTTCAGCTGCATTGAAAAATCCACCAGAGCCGAAAGCAAGGAGATATGAATGACCATAAATTAATGGACCAGATTAATCAACTGCTGAATAGAGAGAAGATATTTTTCATTTGCAGAATTTTAATGAATAAGTGGCATTTCCTCTCCCTTTATCTCCCAGCTTTTCAGAATTTTAACAAATAGTTATAACAGTTCTATATTTAGAGGATCCTGGCACTTCATAAATATCGAACGGGGATATTATCCAGGCAGGCATCGGTGGGGAGAATTTGGTAATTACCACTTAAAGCAAGTCATTAAAATTCAAAAGCAGATAAATAACACAGAGGAAATGGCATTTATTCATTAAAATGGGAAGGATGAAGAATTTCTTCTTGCTTTCTTGGTGACAATGAATCAGGTTCAGACACCTTCCAGGGCCAGACCCATGTTATGGAACCAAAGCAGCAAACTCAGGCCCTGAGCTCTAAATTAATTCCCTTCTGCCAACTCCTCAGGCTTAGCTCTCTTTGATTGTAAAACTGACTCATTGCTTGCTTAAAAAAAAAAAAATCAACAAAACAAAACACCCACCCAACTCAAAACTGGATAAGAGTCAACTGATTTTCCTTTTTAAAGTAGTTGTGGGATGTATTCTCTCTCTCAAGACATAGAGTGGGAACTAAAGGCAATTCCCTGTGGAGTGATTAGGGGTGAGATTTTGGGACAGCCAGCTCTGCTCTCTAGCCCTTTGCTCAAGCCACATCTTTAGCTCACACATGCCCTGAGCCCTGAGATGCAGCTGAAGCTACAAACCCAAACTCTGGTTTTGTAGCAATGTCCTTCCTTGCATTTGAAGTCATTTAACTCCTTTTATTTACTAGCTTGAAGTCACTGGGTAAGTTTTTAGTCTGAGATTCCCATTACAGCTCTGGAGCTTTCAGAAAGCCAAAGTTCCCAAGGGCTGACAGCCAGAGCCAGGCAGAGCTAATATTTCAGATAATAAAAACAAAATCATAGAATGGTCTGTGTTGGAAGGGACCTTAAAGATGATCTAGTTCCAACTCCCCTGCTGTGGGCAGGGACACCTTCCACCACACCTGATAAGACCTTTGATGCTGTTACAAAGCTGAGCTGCAGCACATGTGGGTACAGAAAAGCAAATTGGCTTTAAAATTTCCTGTCTATTTGTCGGCATTGTCCCTTCTGCCACATGAGGTTTGTTGAGCCTGGAATGGCTGTCCCAGATATTTATCATTTCCCCAGCTCTGCTATGAGCATCCAACAGAGTACAGGGCACTGGGGGGTCTTCTACATTTGGAAGGCCCTCTCTGACCTACTTCCACCATCTCCAGCTCGTGCCAGCTTGGCTCCAGATCTGCCACTTTAGGAAAGAAAAACATATTTCCCTTTGCTTCCTGGGGAGGCCCACAAATTACACCCTTAAACAGACAAAGCGCTGCTGATTATTGCCAGGCAAGAAGACAAGAGAGGAAGAAGCTGCTGGAAGCAGGGCTGAGGTGAGGAGCTGGCCTACCTGCAGTGCACCACGATGGGTCCTGCCTCGGGGGGGTTGAGGAACTTCACCTGGCGGACGAAGCCCAGCAGTCCCGTGGCGTAGCAGGGCACGCCGTGGTCGGGCCAGCTGGTGAAGTGGAACTGCCGAATCTCTCGGATCTCATGGTAGCCTTTCTGAGGAGACAACACAGCCTCTATTTTTCTGCCATCAGAACACTCCAATCAGCATATTCTGCTCCCTGCTGCCTTCCCTCACGCAGAGGGATAACAAACACTGAGCTCTCGCTATGGAAATGTGTCCGATGCTGCTTTTCGCTCTAAAGAGGTTTTCAGCTGAATTCCAGTTCCCAGTGAAGAGGGAAATGCTCACCTGAGGACTGTGAAGCTCCCAGTTCCAGCCTGTGGTCTCAGAGTCCAAACCCAGCTCATCAGGGTGACCTCAACCCCATTACCCCATGGCACCCCATCCACATCCTTTGGTGTCATTGCCATAAATCACCCAAAATTCACTCTCAAATCCTGTTTGAGGCATTGAAGCAGAAGCTTGGGGAATGAACACCTCAAGAATGGGCATGCCCAGGGCAACAGAAAATCTTCTGCCATCTCTTGTCAAAAATTCTCAGTTTGAGACACTGCTGGCAGCGAAAAGGGCAGAAACTGGGACCACCTTTTCTGGTGAGACCAAGCTAGTGGTGTGCAAAAATCTCACCTCTTGTATCTGCCCTGCAGAGGGTATCCCAGAACTGTGGGTCAGCTGGGATGTTCTATTGTATAGGAAATGTGGGTGGAATCCAGCACCAGCTCCTCTGCCTGTCAGATTTTGGCATTAGCATCTCTCACCACATTTTTCAATGATTTAATGAAATATGGAGCTGATGTATCAGAAAACTGAAACAATATTCCCAGTGTGGCTGAAGTTCATTGAGCAGAAATTTTGGAAAAGGTTTAAAACCACTTACTGAGTGTTTGGAAAGTAATTTGGACAGACCTGGAATACTCTGACACTTAGACTTCCAATTTTTAATTACAAGCAACAAAATCTTCCAAATCCTGCTGATTTGGGGATAGTTTTTACACTCTTGCTTTTGTTATATTCTCATTTCTGTTGAAAGGGGACCCTCCCTGGCATCCCCTTTAACTGGTACCTTTTTTCCTCTGCCATTTGCCACTGTGAAACAAGACAGTTATTATTCCTGGCATGTCACCAGCTATCAGGCTTTTGGATGCAGTTAAACTTTATGCACTGTGGATTCTACTTTTGTGGTTACATCAAGATGTTCCTGTAAAATCATTTGTCCAAAAATGGAATCCCTGTCAAAAATTTAGTTTTCTATAGTGAAACCTGTCCAAATAGTACAGCTCCCACCTCCAAAAGCATTCTGGATATGTTTCCCAGAGTGTCTGAACACAAATGAAGTGCACCACAATTTCAGCTGCCTGAAGACCTCCTTACCTTTTGGACAGTGAATGTACGTATGACATACTCTGCCAGGGGTTCTGTCTCAATTAATGTGACTTTAATATCTCCATAGACTTCTGTGTCATCTGGCCAGTATCGAACACACTTCACCTGGGGGGGAAAAGAAAATATTGAGAGGAGCTAGTTCAGCTTGAGTCAGAGCTGACCTACATTTTACTCCACTTTCATGCTGAAGCCAATGCAAATTGAGCTTTCTTCTGATGTACAGAATTGCCAAAATGAACTGTATAAATTAGATCAAAATTCCTTTACCACATATAGAAACCACAGGGAGGATTTTAAGTTTCTTTTGTTGTCCATACAAATGCAAAAGATGCATTTAGCTCTTTTTTTTTTTCCAATCTTCCTCGAATTTCCATACTTGCCCTGCCCATATATGAGATGTACAGAATACCTGTCAAACAGTACCACCACTCCTTTTGAGAAAAATCTGTGCTACTGCAATTCTGAACTCCCTCTGTTTAGTCTAAGAATTTCAGTTCATGGGGCTTGTGGGATACATGTTGATACACTAAATATGTTTGACTCTCAGCTGTCTTTATCAGATGTGGACACAAACTTGGCATTTTACCAGCTGTGACAGGCTTCAACTAAGGCTCAAGAAAGAAATCTCCTGCGCAGGTAAACACATCCCAGCTTAGCCTGTTCTAGAAGCCATGTGCAAAACTAACAGAGGAAATAAAAGCCAAGGCTGTGAAGCTCCAGAAGGGATATTTAGGCTAGCAAAGACTATCAGGTTATTAAATGCTCTAGCATGAAAGATTGGAACAATACCTAAAGCTGAAGCAATTAGCTGCTGCAAAGCAGGTTTCATGTTCCAGTTCCAGTCATAATTGAAAGGGGTTTTATAAATATTAAACATGATTAATGTAGGTTTGTTGTGGGTTTTTGTTGTTTGGGGTTTTCTTTTTTACACAGAGGCATTTATTTCAAACTGAAGTGTCAGTAGAAGGTAAAATAGAATAAATAGCAATAAATGAACAGAAACAGCTGGCATTCAACCATGAGATCTAAAGGAAATCAAATACAAAGCAGCTGAATTACTAATGGCTCTGGGTAAAGGATCATTTAAATTTTTCTTAGTACCAAAGCAATGGAAAGTGACAAACATCAGGACAACATTTTTAAGAACTCCAGTTTCTGGCTGAGAAAATGTCTAAAACAAAAACCATGCTGGAGAAAATCACCCCAGACATTCTGCCTTCTTATTCCGTGTTTTTCCAGCCTACACCTTTTGAGTTATCCATGTCTGGTTCCATGGTGGGCTTTGGGAATTGCCTTGTGCTGACACAGGGACTTCTGGTTCATCTGAGTCCAAGAGAGGGAATTAGTGGGTGTTTAGGGGGCCAATGCTGCTGGGTGGCCCCAGGATCCACAAAACCCTCAAATACCACAAAATAGTGACCTCAGGAACTCCAGGCTTTGGACTGCCTTGTGAAGAGGTGCTTTGATAGTTTGAGCACTGTCACACATCCTCACTCCTCTGGATTTTTAAAGGAGTATTCAAATCATCAGATAAAGAATAACTATTACAGAAGTACAATTTTCCTTTTCTACTGAGAAAGGAGACAGCTTCTGAGCTAGCATAAATTTGTATAACTCTGCCAAAGCCCAGACTTACAGCAGGAACATGATCCTTATTAGTTCAGAAGGGAAGCAGCTAAGTATTACAAAATCCAGCATTTTAGAGAAAAATCCAGAGTAGCTGAATTCATTTCCTTACTCCAGGAAGCAAAAGGCATTTTGCTGCTGAGCTCTCCTGAGCAGCAACACCATGTTAAACCCAGCCCTGGCCTGGCTTTACACACTGGGAATGGAACCTTACCCTGCCCACTTCCACCAGGTTGGTGACCATGACAACACTTGCAGAGTTTTCTTGCCAAATCATTCTCCAGAAATCCTTCACTGTCTCTTGCATCGGCCCTGGGGCAGGAGAGAAGACAAAAGGACATCTCAAGAAAGTGCATGGAATGCCAATAACTCCTTCCAGCTGTTCTCCAGCCATGCTCCTGTTCCCACAGGATCCTGCTCTCCCTTTCTGAGCATCCCTCTGTGATTCAGGGTTACAGACACGAGCAGCCTGGAGCTCTCTAAGAGATCAGACCCTTCAGAGCAGGTATCATTCCCAGAGGTGACAGTGGTGGTGTAACACTGGACTTGGCTCCAGCAGGAAGCTGTGTATAAGTGATGGCACATGAATGTACCCTACAATGAACCTGTAATTAAGGCTGTATTGTAATTCACACCTCATGTAGCACTAACACTACTCCATTTCACACTTTAATATTGATTGGTTATGAAGGAGGAAGGGAACACGCAGAAATTACCCCTTTTCTGGAGTACCTCCTGAAAAATTTCAGGTTCCCACAGCCAAACAGTCAGTGTTCACAAGAAGTCTGTCAGTCTAGAGCCTCCCTGTGATGTATTTTCCTTCCCCTCTTCTATATTGTAGATGAAATCCTGCCACAGATTCAATTCACCCACTCTGCCCATACTCCAACCTCCTTGTGCTCTGCTTTCCTGCATTCCCTATACCTACACATCCTCAAATGCCAGTTTTATTCTAATATCGTTCTTTACCCTTTCCGTAGGGACAAGCCAGCTATGAAACCAGCAGGAACTAATAGAGTAATTTCAGTGAACATCACATTTGGGTAAAGAATGCACAGAAAAGGACAAATAATGGTACAGGAAGTGTTCATGGCATAAGAGTTGGGCCAGTGATGCAGGAAAACAGCACCCTGCTGTAAAGATCAGGAGTAGGGAGGTTTGTAATCTAACATGGAGATCCCTCAGCATTGAATTGGGTTGGGTTATTATATTTATTTTCTTGAAGACATAGGAAACTCACCAAGTAACTTACAGAAGATGGTGTTCAAATGCATTTCCTACAAGTTCCCTTCAAAGACTCATCAGTCACAGCTTATTCACACTGCCCACTTCAAGCAATTTCACTCCAGAAGGTGGACCCAAGATTCACAAAGTCCCTTTCAGTTCTCCTCTCATACTTCATGCACAAAGGACAGATTCTAGACTGTACTGTCACTTCTAAGGCTGAGGCATTTTTTATTCCTGTAGCTGAGTTTGTGTTTGAGTGCCTTAAAGATCTCAGAAAATTCTATATCTTTCCCTTTTTTTGCCCATATCATAAATTTTCAGATGTTCCCCAAAACAGACAATGTCACCCTACAAATAGCTCCTACAACAGTGTCAAACAGCTGTGGTTTTACAATTATTTAGACATACAAGAATGAACTTGCCTTGAGTTGCAATGTAATGGCGAGGCCGATGGTAGCCCTGGAAAAAAAGAAAAAAAAGAAAAAATAAATGAGTGTCTGTGAGGTCACAACTCAGACAAAGCCCACCATGGATTTGACACTTTCCAGGTACCAACTGCTGATTCTGACACTCTATAACTGGTTATGGAATGAATGAAAGGGGCAACTGGGCTGTCCTGTGAGATTTTAGGTGAGGGTATCTCACGCAGGCTGAATAGTACAATCTAATTATGCCAAAGAAGAACAGGAATGGGGCACTTTTTAGTATTTCCTCAAAGAAAAACAAGTCCTGTGTTACCTGTGGGTAACTCTGAAAACAGATGGGCAAAACACTGCATCTTGCTTGAAAAGAAGAAAGGTATGAACTTGCCTCTGTGTGAAAATGCTGAGTGAATTTTTTATCCTTTAAAGAAACTATTCTAAACATTTGATGTTCCTGTGACGTAGGAGCTGCATTCAAGGAATTCATTTGATCACTTTGTGTGTGAGACAGAGGCTGGTTTTCAAATGCTATTTTATAACACTTAAAAAAAAAGTCAATCTGTTTACAAGCCTTCTGCACCACAACTCTGTAAGTAGTTGCCAAGCCTCAGATATCCACTAATGCTATTGTGAGGGGCTGATAATGCTTTCTGCATCCATCATTTAGCCCACGTCCCACTTATGTTGGTGGATCTGTCAAACACAGGAAACCTCCATCTGTCCAGATTGGTCAGACAAAATAATCTGGAGACTGAGAACCTTCTCCCTGTCACAACACACTGTTTGTATAACGTTCAGCTGTCACTCATATCAGATCCACAGCCTGTCCCTGTGTCAGAGGCACCAAATTCATAAGCAGACTTGTCACAGGCGAGTTTGTCACAGGGGGCATGTCCAGGAGCCTTACGTCGATGTAATTGGCGTTGATGTAGTCGGAGTGAGGGTCCCCATCCAGCAGCTGCAATCTCACTCTTGAGTGATCATCTGAAAGAAGGAAAGGAAAAAAAGTGACAGCAACGATAAAGAGGAGTTTCTAAGTGGTCTCTTTTATCTGCTGAGTCCTGCAAGTGTGCTGTCACAGGACCATGGAATGCCCTGAGCTGGGGAACACTCAAAGTGCAACTCCTGGCCTCAAAAATCCCACTGTGTGCCTGGTAATTGGGCAATTGAATGCTTGCAACAAGAAAAAATGGAGTAACATCACAGGTATTCCTGTTCCTAAAAGACCTTTATTTTGTGTTTAAGATGTAATGTTTAGATCCTTAGGAATGCTCCATGTTCATTAAATACACTGCTGTCACCATAATCCTTACAGAGATTTGAGACAGGTCACAAATGTTGCCTGGCTTGGGAGTTTTGGGACAGATCTTTGCAGGGTGTATCTCCATGCAAAAGCCATTTTCCTGCTTGGAAGTTACAACCTCCCTGGCTTCATCTGATCTATGGAATTTGAGGCAAGAAGCAAAACCGAGAAGACCAGGACATAATTAAATAGATCACGACAGAGGTATTAAAGATTAAGGAGGGTAAAATGGCAAATGGAACCCAGCAAATAAGAAATGGGGTAACCCAGAAACCTGAAAGGAAATTCAAATGAAATCAGAGCAACATTCCTTTGTGCAACCCACAGGACTCACAACAGCAAAATGGCATCAAGGCAGCGTTGAGAAAAACCAACAAAATTAAAATGTTCATCTTTCTGAGGAGATTCAAAGTTACTTTAGATAAGGCAATAAAATAGCAGGGATCAATCTTTTCATCTCCCAGCACGCTCCACAGTTCAGACACAGAAAGGAACGACCCCAGCGGGCAGATTATGTCATGATTTTCCACCAGGGGAATATTTTGATCTTTCTCTGGAACAGCTGGTGTTGGGCTCTGTCACAGGAGATGCTCCAGAGCCAGGCTGCTGATGTGATTTGCTCTGGCAATCCCAGCACTGCTATGCAATTAATTGCAGAACTGCTTCTAAGGGCCAGTTACTTGGCAAAGGCTACTGGGTTATGGGGGTCACTGCTGGCCATGCTGTGCTCATTTTTAAATGATTTTTTAAAAGAAGTATAATATCGAGTCCATTAAGTTTATTTCCTCCCTACCAGGTCTACAGACTGTAGCTCTCAGTCAGAAAAGCATTAATGTTTAGCAGCACTTTGCAAAACACAGGCCTAAGCATGATTTATATTCAATTAAAAAGAATCATAGCAGTGAAACATAAAAATATGAGGTGCGATTCTGCAGTAACTCAGTCAAAAAGGGTTTAGTCATGTCTTAATTAAATGTAGAATCAGATAATAATTGTGAAGACAGATGTGTGAGCAGTTCTGAAACCCAAGACTTGGATATATATTAAATATTCATTCAGACATGTAAAGCAATGTTTCTACTCTGCTCATTCTTTGGGTGAGATTTACACACCTAAAAAAATACAATCACGTTGCTGTGTTTATCAAATCCCATATTTGAATTCAAAGAAGGTTCTGCAGGTGAATCCATCAAAAGCTCTGTTATATTTGTATTAATAAATATAACCTTTGTAGACACAGGGAAGGGGGTATATTTTTCAGAGTGCTGATGTTCCCAATTACCTGCACTCAAGGCAACTGCACGAGGAGATGCAGTAAATCATGTGGTTAGACAGACAACAAAAGAATTTATACTTAGAGCAATTCACAAAGACAGACAAAGGGCTGATTAAACTGGACATCTGGATGAAATACAGAAAAACTCCTGTAGTCAATTTCACACTCACAATTCCAGGCAGCAAACTAAGCTTGTTAGGAGTCACAGGGAACAAAAGTAAAGAAAAACAAACCCTGGAGCAAATGCTTGGGAGGTGAACATGTACTGCCTCCTCACAAGAGAACAACACTATGGAAGTCACAACCTATTGCAACAACAGAACCAAAAATGATGAGACCAAAAATGCCCCCAATGACAGGTGAGCAGAATCTCAGGTTCATTTTACAACGAGGGACACAGACAATGTCTATGCACAGGGTGTAAGCAGGAATGCTCTGAAAACCCTTGAGGAAGAACCTGCCTCTCTTCTTTCAACGGAGCCAAACATCAAAATTAAGTCTCAGCGCTTTGAGCCAATCTTTAGACAGAAACTTAAACCAGGCAAGATGAATATGTCCAGAGGGAGCTGAATGGGGAAGACCTGAGAAGCAAACTGCAGAGGAGGTCCATGGTTTCAGACAACTGTGGCTAACTATGGCTGAAGAAAAGATGCTCTGTAGGTGCAAAAAGGCATTATTGGTTTTGTTTTGGTTTTTTAAAAGCCAAATATGGGAAAAAACATAAAGGATGAATAAATTAAATTGAAAAATAATGCTGTTTTATTAAAAAGGCAGAAATTCAGGTCCAATCATGTTTTGGGACAAAATGAAAAAAATGCTTTAAGCTGAACTTTGCTTTGGGAGGACAGAATTAAAAATATTGCATTGCATATTTTAGTAAAATGAGATTAATTCCCGGGGGAGATTTATTGCTCTTAAAAGTGAGAACAGTGCAGCAGAAAAAAATGTGTATATGTGAAGCACACAAAATATTAATGATGTCTTAATGGTATCTTTAACCTTGTTCAAAAGTTTAGAAGCACAGCCTGGATAAAAGTTCATAAAATAATTTCCCTTCTAAATCTCTCTTTTCCACAAAAAAGCTTTGGGATTTGACTTTTAAAAAAAACCTAAAAACCCAAACCAATACAAATTATTATGCTCTTAGTAGTAAAAATCTTGTGCCTAGTTTTTTTTTGCCTACAGACTTTAAAGGGCCTTTTAAAGAAGAGCAAATGCCTTTATTATATCTTCTCCCAATGGTTAAAACTTATTTCTGATTCTTCTCTTTATCCACTGGACTCCTCTAGCCAAGGACACAACATTCTTGGCACACTGAAATGAAAGTGTTGTTCAACTCTTCTGTAAATTTATCACACATTGTATCTCTATGTATTACAAATGGACTCTAAGAGACTTTAAAAATGGAGGGAGAAACAGAAAAAAAAATTAATTCAGAACCACAAAAATATAGAAATAAGCTTTAACAAATGTATAAATGGTTTTATTTCTCCCTGTTTACTACAGTCCTTATGCAAGTTAGCAGAACTCTAAATTTATATGAAGAGTACTTTGACTGAAAATTGGTCTTAAAACAGATTTCAAAAATGACAAGAATTTCACTGAAGAGCTCTGTGCTCCCATTTTAGCACAAAATTGTTACTGTTTTAAACTTCTGTCAAAATTCCCATTAGTGATCATTTGAAATATCATTGTAATTTTTCCACATCTCATTTTGATACCAGCACGGGATTAATCTCAGACAGCTTTCGCCATCTAAACATTACACAGCTCATCTAAACTGGCTGTCAAGGTTCCCCATGCAGGTAGCAGAGAAACAGGGACAGCTCTGGAACTTCAGCTCAGTCCTGGGACAAAAGGATGATTTGCCCTCCCAAGAACAATCTGTCCTTCCCTTGCTGCCCCCACTGATCCTGGACTGTGCCACAAGAACTGGGCAACAGCAAGGTGTGATAAATCCCATCCTCTCAGGATCATATTCCATGGACATCACACAGACATGTGAGAGTTTAGGCACTACTGAAGAAATCTGGGAATAAGAATGCTTGGAAGCTGAAAGACTTCTAAGTTCAATCCTGGTATCAGGCACTGGCACAAGCTGTTCATGCCTCATCTCTGGAAGAGTTCAAAGCCAGGCTGCAAGGGTCTTGGAGGAGCCTGGTCTGGTGGAAGGTATCCCTGCCCACGGCAGAGGGTGGAACTGGATGGTGTTTAAGGTCCATTCCAACCCAAACCAGTCTGGGATTCTATTTAGGGTTTTCTATTTTATTCATTGTCCCTGTCCATGCACTTCCACCTGTGTGCCAACTGAAAGCTTGTTCATCTCTTCCACCCCAAAATTCTCTGATTAACTCACAGTCTTCCAGCCCAAAGCATACTGCAGCCAGACCATGAAGAAAATAAAGCAAATTTCTCTACTGTTTTGTCATCAAGTCAATAGATTTCAGTGGACCATCACAAAACTTTAAACCCAGGGTGCCTCGGTGGGAAAAAGAAAGAAAGGGACAGAAAGCGTTCTCCCCTCAGCTGAAGCAAAACACAATCCTCTGTCCTCTCATCCTCAGCTCGCATTTCGGACTTTTTATTCTCCTATAATATAATGGTTCTAAATGTGGGCAAGATGGAAAGAAATCAAATAGAACCAAAGGTCCCATATAGCTTCTGGACATCTTCTCAGTAATAGATTCAGCTCAACCTCCCTCCTCTAACAACCAATTTCTGATGCTCTTTGAAGGTCCCAATTACTAGGCCCTAAAGCAGATTTAATTACTTTGCTTCAGCACATAGATAGGTACACTGCCTACCCTTGCCCTGTAAGGAAAAACCTGGCATCTCCACAACTTTGTTTTTACAACTTTTATAAAGTGCAGGAACAAAGCTTATGTACTCTGTTCACACAATAGAAAGTTTGAGCAGGACAGCTCCCCCCAGCTTGGTAAGTCTGTGCCACTACTGTGCATCTTCCTACCATCTACAGTGGATTTCTGAGGTCATGCAGACCCCAAATCCACTGCTCAGCTTTTCTCTTCCTCCAAAAACTGTTACAGATGGGAGGGAACCATGAAAATCTGGGAGAGAGCTTCAAGTTCTCCATGAGCCTCTCTTCTCCATGAGCAGGTTAACTCTCAGATTGGTCTGCAGCTTTGGTTTGCAAATGTAAGAAGAGCAGATGTTGCAGCTGGCAGCGTGACCTAGGTTTTCAGAGAGAGGCACGATGTTAATACAGCTCTGGGGGAGCAGTGAGCCGAGGAAAACAGTCCTGTAAGTTTGCTATTACCCAGAAGGCCGTAAAGACAAGATCTAATCTGCTGCGATTCACTGAGCAATGCCACTTATTGCAAGGGCTTACAAACCCACATTTTAACACCAGCCTCTGAAGCACTTGCAGAAGTTAGATCAAAACCTGACTTTTCATTTCACTCCCCAGAAGGCAGGGGTTTGTCATTCCAGGAGTGATGAAATGACTACCATGGTTAAATAAACAATGTTAATTGCCATGTGCAGCCTTTTACCAAGTAAACTGGTAGGAACAATCAGTGCCTGCTCTCGGTTTCACCAGCAAATTTCACAGTTATAGTACAACAAAACAGCTCAGGGTATAACCATGTCCCACCTGCCCTCCTCTGCTCAGTTTTGTGTCCACTTTGCACCCATGGAGCTCAATTCATTTTCATGATCTGCCCAGAGGGAACCATTCTCAGCTCTGCTCTCCATTCTCTGTTCTGGATCCTGCCCCTGATTTAACTCATGGAAAGTGCCCAACTCCCATCAGTGGGGTCTGGCTCCAGGCTCAGCCACCACTGATAATTTCTGGAATGGTTTTACAAAATGTCTGATGAGCCTTCTCAGTATCACTAGTGTGTATTTCTAAATTCTCCTTGCTGTCTTTTAAAAGACCCATTGTCTCCTTCTCAAACTCTTTGTTCTGATATATATTTGGAGGGAAGAAAGCCCACTCCACCCTCTCAGGCCCATTCCGAAATCTTTCCCAACACTCCTTAAACTTGAGCTTCTTTTCTGACACTTCATACCGTGCAGGTTCTTGTTCCTTAGCTCTGATTACATTTTGCATTCCCTTATTCAGGTTCATCACCTCCTATCTGCACTGCTCCTGTGTTTATATTTAGAGCTAAAAGGCTCACGTCACTCTTCGTTAGACAACAATTTGTCTTTGTGAGCACCTTCCCTTTAGATAACATCCCATTTATCTTCCTTGATTTTGCTTCTGAAACTCCTTCTCCCATTTCACTTGGAGTTCAAGGTTTTCTTTGTGACCACCTTCAACATAAATGGGATGATAGCTATTGCACAGTCTTGCCCTCTTTTCACCTCCACTTTTAAATTATGCTAAGTGCTTTCTCAAAATCATACAGAGAAACAAGATCTTTCACATTTCCATCTTTATATAATGCCATGGCACTTCCACCTTCAATCAGTGTTTTATTCATCTGTCTTAGACTCATTTAATCAAAGTTAATTGTATAGACAGGCAAATAGAGCCTCTGTCTGGAGGTCTCTCTTTGCCACTAGGACACAGAAATCTCATGGTGAGGTGGAGCTTTAAGGCAGCTGAAGTGAAGGGACACAAGTTTCATGCTAATTGTAATACTCCAGTACTGTCACTTTCATTTTCCACATGGAGAAAAAAACCTGATGAACTTGGTGACCTGCTCACAACCAACACAAAGTCAGCAGCAGAATTGGGATCAGATCAGGGCTCACAGACTTCAATCTTCATTTCCAGATTTCTTCATCTTTAGCACAGGGCCCTTGAACTGAGCTGTTCTATGTCATTCTCTAAAATTGTCACATGAATCAATTATTTCAAGTCTTAAAAGAGAGGAGTAGTCATGTTTGAGATTATATTTCTTTATGGAGAAGGTTTTTTTTGGTTTCTTGCTTTTTTAAAAAATTCTTTAGTAAAATCTATTTGTTCTACAGAAAATACATTTTAACCCAAGAAAAAATACATTACAAAATATATCACTCAGCAGGACTTAATTTTGCTCTTAGAGCATTTTATAGATTTTTTTCAGTCATGAAAATCTATGACACATTCATTTATATTCTTATTTCTTGTTCTGATGGTCACAAGCTTGGCTTCTCCAACTTGATGCAGCTCAGCAGCCCTTGAACCTACTCTCCCCAGTTATTATAAGGAATTCATTGTGGTAAATTGCTTGGAGAGCTTGTGGAAAGCTCAGCTTTGGAGATCAACTTTGGAAGAGGCTTCACAAATATCTGATAAAAATGAGAAAGGTGAATCTAGCCCTGCCTTGGAGAATAAAACTGACCTAAGTGGTTTTATGGAGTCCTTCCCTGCCCTGCAGTTCTGCAATGTATCCATATTCCTAAAACATCAACAAGAATTGATCACTGAAAGAAGTAAACTAAGAAGTTTTAGTGCAATTTCAGTTGCCTTATTATGATTCTGAGGCAAAAGTTAAGCTTTTCCCACCCATCAAACCCCCTCTCTTGGGACAAGCAGTGGCTGCTCCCCTGGTTACTGACCACAAGGAAGGAGAACACATGACCTCTGAGCCACATCTCAAAATCTGATCAATCTGCAGCTCCTTTTGTGCTCCCTTTCGTGGCACTGAAAGCTCTGAGTTACGTAGTAAGGACAGAAAATGGACACCATCACATGCTACAAAAACCTGACAAAAGGATTTAGCCCTTAAACTACAAACCTGAAGCACAAAGCAAGGTAGATAGAAAATGTGTTGTCATGCAATGATGTTATGTAAAATAGTGATGTTAGTCAAAAAACATAAAATAAAATAAATCCAAGCAATACAACCTGTAACAAATGGACTGAACTACTGAACACTCAGCACTGTAAACCAGCCCTTAAGTGAGGTTCTCAAACACATATGAAATGTTACAGAAAGCTCAGTTTAATGTGAATTTACACCTACAGGAGATTATGTTTCCATATCTGTTCTTGTTGCGGTTCTCGTCTTCCTTGGCCGTGTCCCAGGATGCCGTCTGCCCCTCAGGGAGTGCCTGCAAAATAAACAGCATTGGGGGTTATAAAAACCTGGCCAATGCCTTCAGGTAGATGAAGAGGCTTAAAGAAAAAGAGCAAAGCAAAAATAAAGGAACAGCATAATTCAGTAGTTGACCAAAGGGCTGTTGGTGAGGAAAGGGCACCTCGCTAATGGGAAAAGCAGAGCTGGGTGCAGACCATTTGCATCTATTGGCTTCTGCCAGCCATAAATTGTTTTCCTCCTGCTACTTCTCATCTAAAAGGATCTGGGGAATTTGTTTCTGCCTGCACAGTCACAGGTTAACTTCATTTTCCCTGCAGAGCAAAGCTTGTGGAGATTTCATATAACTGCACCTCTAGGAAAACACAGATGGTTAAAATCCAGCACTCGGTGTTTCATATTTAAGCTGAAAATAGACTGGTTTCACCTATTTCTGTGTTAATAGGGGGTGATGCAATACAAATCATTAGTTGGTTTTCTCTGGGGAAAAAATAAAGCAGCTCAGGGTTTTAGATAATGTATAAGAAGGACAGGAAAAACGAGGAAAAACATGCTCATGAAGCACAAAAAATAAACAGCCATTTTCCTAAAATCTGGTCTTTTAGTTGAGGAAGGGTGAGGAAAGGGAACTGGCAGCACACAGGGCCACTCTACCTGCAGCTTGGCCCTACAGCTATTCTGGACACACTCAGATGAGGCACCTTCCCTGTGTCACATCCAGGAAGGATTTTCAAGGCAGAGCCTGGAAAGCAGCACTTGGCACAGGACATGGCTGGAGGATGGTCCTCCCTTCCTTGGAAAAAACACAAATGAGGAGAAGAAAAGCCCCTCCTGAACTGCCTCCTCCAAGATCTACCCCCTAATACGATTCTACATCACTAAAAACAACAGAGTAAGTTTTATTATTTCCGGTCCCTGGGGAATTATGGAGGTTTTATACACCAATCATTGTAGAATCACATCTGCCTCAGCCAGCAGCGGGTAGTTTGACCCAGCTGTGCTAGAAAATGAATTTATATTCATCTTCACAAGCCATCCAGGTCTATTATGTGCCTGAATGCAACAGCAGAGACACACAATTAGGATCTACAACACTGACATTACAATTAAACTTAATATGAGCAAACCCCTGGCAGAGCAGATCGCTGTGAACTTCCCCCAGAGGGTTCCAGGACAGAAAATGTCAGGCACTGCAGCACTGCCACGAGCACTGCTGACAAAGGCAGGGACACTGAGTTCCTATTCCGAAGCCCAGGAGAAAGAGTAATAACTCTGTAATTGGTGAGGGCTTTGATCACACATATATTTCCTTTGCAGACAGTTGTTTCCAAAGAGCAGCTCATCTTCTCAGGAAAAAAACACCCAACCAACAAACCCACACACAACAAAAAAATCCCAGAGATAAAGAAGTGAGGAAGGCTCATTTTCATCTTCAAAGACCGAGGAAAAAAGGTGCCTTATTTTTCCACTAATATCAAATTACAGCAGATTGACCAGAGAATGGCAACAGTCATTAGGCACCTAATCAGAGCCATCTGAAAAGAAAAAGAAATAAAGGAAAATCCTTTCTCATGCCTTCCACATGGGAGAAGCTATCTTGGCCAGAGAAAATATATTCAGGTCCAATAAATCCCTTTTCAACAAACCGTATCCTTTCATTTGATTTAAACGTGCAATTCTCCACTGAAATTGATGTTTTTATATTTGCTGATAGAGCCTCCAAAGATTTAAGAAGCCAGGATTTTTCATCTCGTTCAATACCACAGAAATCTCTGCTTTCCACAGAACTGTCCAGCTCTGCAGGGAGGGAACACAAACTGCCTTTGCAGGGGTACCCTTTATAAACATCAGACAAACAAACTGGAGTAACTCCATGTACAGCCCAAATAATTTGCCCATGACATCACTAAAAATGCAGCACCAAGAACTGAAACCACATTAGAAATAAAGTCAAGAATATGGATTATAATTGTGTTGCATCCAGAAAATGAGTAGCACAGTTAATGCTTTGTTCCTTCAGGTTTTGTTGGTGCAATAAGTATCTCCATAATTATAAAAAGAGTCCTATTTCTATCTGCATTAGCAGCGATGTTAAATCAGGACAGATCACTCAGGCATGGGTATTTCATTCGTATTTCACAGAAAACGCTCCCCCTTCTTTCTTTGACTTGGTAACAGCAGAATTTCAGTGTTCAAAAAAACTGTACATGGTTTTTAGGCTTTTTCTACTTCTAAAACTCTCTAAACTTCTTTTAGAGAAGTTTTATGAAATTTATACTGAAATATCTTCCCACTAGTTGAATTTAGGTTACAGTGAAGCTTTTTAAACTAAATTGATCTAAACTTCAGCTGAAATTACAAGGATAGATCTCTCAAAATCAGCTTCATCTCAATCAAGCTTCCTAAGCACCACGGCCCAGACTGAAGTGTTCCCATTAAACTGAGGCTCACTGCAAGCCAATTTAAATTTTGAATGGATGTATTTACTGAGTTTGCTGTTTGCTTTTAATTTAAATACAAAAACTTACATCCTTCATTTGCACTGATCTACCTCAATGCTGCCATATTGCTGCCAAAGGCAATGACATCAATTCAGAGGCTTCCTGTTCATCCCAAAGTGTGCCATGGAGTCCTGGCCCTCTCCCTGAAGTCATTCTCTTCTCAACTAGTGACAGAAAACTGTTCCCAAACTCTGCTGGGAGGCAGAATTAAAAATTGCTTTGGCTAAAAAGAATAAAGTGAAAAGAATTACGTTGGCCATTCATTTTGCAGTGTCCTGTCATAGCTTGGACCACCAGATCTACTCTTTTGACCACATGAAAATGTGCAGTCAAGAAATAAAGGGTTAAAATCCAGAGGTGACTTCCACAAGCTGAAGACTCTCACTACTAGGATTTTTAAGGGAGGAGCCACAAAATCTACAATAACTAAACAGTCTCAGTAATGCAGCAGGAGAATGTGCATTAGTGACATCCTAAATCATAATGGAAAATGAGTTTGGATAATTAAGCCTATTATCTCCTTAGCCAGTAATTGGTGCTTGCAATAAGTCTTTGGGACTGGTCCCCCAGCTCCCAACAAATCAGAGCTGATATGTTCTGCAAAAGGAACTGGTGACATTTAAGTGTGTCCTGTTTAAATGCTTATGGTGATTCCTAATCCCACATGGTGCCATCTCCACCCAGCACCACTGACAGATTTTTCTCTTCTGTTCCACTGAACAGAAGCAGCAGCCAAAAAGGCCCAAAGTCACACTTTGCCCTCAGGTGCAGCAGGCAGCCCCAAAATAGCACAGACACGGGGAGTGCTGACAGATTCCCACGTTATTCACACACAGTTATCATCCATTTCACACCAGCACTGACACCACTCACACAATCACATCCTGCTTCTCAGCTCTGCGTGGAGCCACCAGAAATATTTTTGTAGATGCCCTCAGCAAAACACACTGCCTGTGCCCCAACGTGCAGGTGCAGGCATCCTTTCAACAAACATGGAATGCAATTTCCAGGTTACTCAGCGGAGATGAGAATGTACAGAGATAAGAGATTGTCATGTGTGACTGATATGCTCTGTTCAAAGTGATTTTTCATGAGAGTAAAATTATTTGGTAACATGTCACTAAACAGGCTGCAATTTATGCTATCAATTTGCAAAGTAAGTAGAAAATCAGCTCCTTAGAAGAAAAAAAAAGAACATATTTGGAGGTGACACTGATATTAGTGTCTGGAAACATATTTTAAAACAGACATCAAATTCTTTTTTGAGATTTTATCAAAAATCTGCTCTGCAAGGTGTCTTGCAAAGCCAATTTTGCAGCTTTGTGCTCCTGCAGATCCCAGGCTGAGCCCCCACTCTGAGCCAGCTCAAACCTCCCACCTTCCAGGAGCTCTCACACTCCCTGACATCCTCCCCACATTGGTGGTACTTCTATATGGAGCTGAAGTGCTGCCTGCATCCCGTGCTCCAAACCCCAAATTCCATGGAAAATGCCCACAATTACCTACTGCTGATGGAAGGGTGGAACAGCACAGGGGATTTGTGAGCTTGTGGCATTCTCCAGGCCATTTCTTGTAAAGAAAGGAATTATGCAAATCTATATAATGTCATCATCATTATATACGTCTGTAGATAGCACTTTCTGGGAAAGGCAGAACTCGTGGAGCTGAAAGTTGCATTGACATTTTTCATGCTAATGTGCTATTTTGATAATTACCCATGCCAGTGCCAGAAAATTACATATATGCCAGCACCTGTTTTCTTCTTGAACATCAAGAACTAGGTCTTAGGGCATCTGTAATTGAGCTGAATGCAGTTTTGGGTACTGCTCATGGAAATGGAGGCCAAGGGGGGCTAAGTAAATCTCCTTAGAGAATTATTGCTCTTTTCCAATATTAAACAGAGCTCTTTATATTGATAGTTTAATTAGTGTGCTTGATTATGGGGCAAGAGTGACTAGACCTGGTTAACTCACAGTTTCCAGAAACATTTGCTATGACAGTCTTTGATGCCATCTGATTAAAAAACTGCTCCCTGGTGAAGACCAGAAAAGATGGGCTCTCAATTACAGCAAACCCCAGCACTGAGGACACAAACCCTGTGGACTGTTACTTCCAGGGTGGAAAAGTGAGCTGTTTTCATTAAGTAACTTAGTTTTCACAGCTGTTACGTTATTTTTAAATAGTTTTAATGCCACTATGCATAGTAATTGCTTATTGCCTTCCCACAAGCTTACTACATTCATTATAATTATTGCTTGCTAGAGCTGAGTCTCACATATGTTTGATGCTATTTCCCTCTTCTGTTTGTTCTGCTCTAAATGTGTGTTCCTCTTCCAACTCATGCCCAGCATCACTTCTTCTGGTCATTTGTATTATATTCCTGGTCATTCCAGCCTGTGGAGGGAAGAGGTGAGGGGGAAGAGGGCTGCTTTCATTTTTCCAGGTTGCCCTTTACTCCTCTCCTCACATGGTATTGGAAGAGGATGTCAGTCAAGCCTGTTCTGAGGCAGAGTTTTGAGCATACTGGAAAATTTCACGTTCATTTCAGCTACACAAATACCTGTCTTTGACCTGACAATTCTGCATTCGGGTCATTGTGCCATGATTGAACTTGATCAATTATGAGAGAGCATTTGGAGCTCCCAAAAAGCTGAAGCAAGACCCCTTCCTTTTGTTAAAGCCTGCCTCACACTGTTCAAGGAAAACACATTGATGAGGAAGGGACTGTGGGACTCCATGTTCTGCACTGAATCCAGCCCCTGTTAAACATTTACTGTCTGCTCTTTATGGGAGGGAGGGCACATGCTCAGGGATAAGCACTTACTGCTATAGTACACACCTTCTCTTGGATTAGAGGGCCACCAAAGACTGATAGTGCTGTAAAATCCCGCCCTCAAAACCCAAATAAGAAAAGAAAGGATCAAGAGTGTGAATTAAGGAAAAGAAGCTCGTAAAACCAGTTATCCTCCCCTCCCAGCTTCTACCCCTTGTGACTGCAGCTTCCCTACTCAGACACGTGAGCAAAGGCTCCTCTCACCTCATACTCCTCCTTGAAGCCATAGCCCTGGCCTCTCTTCATCTGGGTGATGTGCTGCAGCAGGTCTGCCACTCGGATGGCGGGCTGGAACTGCCCCCGGGGGTAGGACATCTCCACGGGCTCGCAGCTCCGGTACGGGTGGGTCTGGATGGTCAGGGTTGGCTGGCTCATCTCGCCATGGCTGCTGTCTGTTTGAAGGACAGGGAGGAAAAACAAGCTTTCAGCTACCTGATATTTCCAGTTTCATTCTCTCTGATTATTTAACAGCACCCCACGGGTTGGTGCAGGCAAAAGGAAATAAAGAAATAAGTAGGAAACACGTAATTTGCCTAGAAAGACGAAATCACACTTGAATGATTTTTGTGTCAGAAACACAACATTTTTGTGGGGACAAACCCAAAGAGATAGAAGGGAGTGAACAGCCAGTCAGACTAACGAGGATATGGCACATCAAGGGTGAGCTCCCCACAGCAACTCCAAGAGAATTACCTACCTGTCTTCCCAAACCTGCAAAGAGCACAGCTCAGAGATACATACAGATGAGCAGGAGATTGAAGCAGGATTTGGGGTGTACAGCACGAGACAACTGAGAGGGACCCAAGTGAGCAGCAAGCACATTATTAGCATTTCAAATAAGTCAGGATGTTGAGGCAAACTCAAATGCTCTGCTAGTTCAGGCCTAAAATTTTGTATGTCAATGACAAAGAGGTAATATAACCAGAAAAAAATAAACCAGCATAAAAATATAGTTATCTTGCATGCAGAAATTTAAATTTCAGATATGTAAACTTAATAGAAAATAGGGGTTTTTTTTGAAAGAAATGGATTTAAAGAAACCTATCACTATGCAGATGGAATTGCAAGCTCATATCCCCAGCAAAACTATATGCACAACAAAATATTCCCAGTGAACTAACAGAACTTAAATAATAACTTCAATAACCAAACAATTGACCGTAACAATTTTTAACAAGAGGAACTCAGAACAAATGAAAAATTCAGTTTCTTCTCTAGGAGAGCTGACCAAATTTAAGCAGATGGCCAAATAGACCATCTTTTTTTCCTATGATTGCAGGGATCTAAGATGCTCAGGTCCTTTCACACATACAACCTTCATCAATTCTTTCTGGCCTCGCCCAAATTAGCAGACAAAAAACATATCTCCCCCAGATGGTTCACAACCTCCCCTTGAGCTTGAACACACACAGGGCTTGTTTCTTACAGCAAGTTCATCAACAAAAGAGCTGGAACACCCTCCCCATCCCCTTGAGAGCAACATTCCAGACATGTTTTTGAAGGGATAAAGAATAAATAAATCAAATTGCAATTTCAGGATGATTTTTGTGAGGTAGGAACATGCTTGGAATGCTCTTGTAAAGATTGCTCTGCTTGAGAAACCACTGTGGAGTTTGGGCAGGGGCTCCCCATGGCCCTCCTGCAAAGGTGGGCAGGAGCAGAGAGAAAGGTGAGGGTGTTGCACTGCATCCTCAGCAGCTGGCAAAGCAGAGACATGACAAAGAACACTTCAGCTGGTTTATTGTTAGATTAGGGGGAAGATGTGAGGACAGGGATATGCTCTGTTTGGTAGCTGCAGGACTCTGAGAAGACAGGAATGCCAGCAGTGGACACTGCTCAAGGCAAGCTGATCACCAGTGTGACATAAAAACTGGTGGGTGAATTATCAGAAATGCTGAACACGGCCTGCTCTTCTGAAATAAATTAGCACAGTGATCATCTGTTTTGAAGATTAGACTCCTGAATTTAAGGATTTCTGAGTCCCAGGTTCTCACAAACACAGTCACATTCCCAGGACACTCAGAGATTTACAGAACTATGGCTCAAGCAAAGCAACCCTCACATACAAAATGTGAATAAATTTGGGATTTAAGGAAGAGTAACATCCAAAGCATTTGTATAATCATCCCTAATGCTCCGACTAATGACACTGTGAGAACTCTGAACAGAGGGAATTTCAAGGCTTATTAATTCCCCTAGTTGGATTCACTTTCCCAGTGCATCTTTCCTCCCCTATTCCCTATTAACCTCCTGTAATGAAAAGGAGAAGATTTTTATCGCGGACCATTTCCGACAGACGTACTATCCTTAATTTTCCATCATTAGGTTTAATACAAACCCAATTTCACAATTGGCTTCTCTGAGGAACCTGCAAGTAATGCCACATTTTTATCAGCCCCAATTAAAAAACTTTATGAGATCCCAATTCGAGAGGGAGTCTTAAAACTAATGTGCAGTTCCAGTGCTAATTCAGGGAGGGCACACACAGAGCACAGGCGACTTGTAAAATGGAGCTCACATCAGCCAGCTCCTTTGCAGGCAATTACTAATTTCTCTCTTCATCAGTTCCTTTAATTCTGGTATATTTGGCTTTCTTCTCAAAGAAATGTGTCATTGGGAGAGAAGAGAGCCAGGAAAGTGGTGGCTCCTCCTTTCCAGAATAACATCCCTCAAGGTAGGTGATCATGATACGGATCTGGGACTAGAAGGAGGTGCTCAGCAGCAAAGAGGGATCTGTCTTTGGCCTTTGAGTCCATAGTGACAATTGGTCTCTTTGGTCAATGAGATAAAAACTGGTACAAATCCCACTGGTTGTAGGAACAGCTCTTGCAGCATATCACAGAATGGTTTGGGTTGGAAGGGACCTTAAAAGACCCCCCATTTCCACTCCCTGCCATGGGCAGGGACACCTTCCTCTATCCCAGGTGGCTCCAAGCCCCATCCAATCTGGTCTTGGACACTGCCAGAGATGGAGCAGTCACAGCTTCTCTGGGCACCCTGTGCCAGGGCCTCCCCACCCTCACAGGGAAGAATGCAAAGTGTGAACTGTGGCATCCCACTGTTTGTGTGCCTCACCCAGTCAGGTGTTTCTGCTTAAAGAAAAGCATCACACAACGTGGGTCATCCTACTCTCAGCCCTGTCACACACAGCTGAAACTGTGCAGATCATCACCTCTTCCATCCCTCCCTGACAAACTCATTGTGCGTGGCTCCTGTGCTACCTGGGAAAAAACCCAAACCCAACAGCAGCATCAGCTCTGGACTCTCAGTTCCTTCCACCAGCATTTTATCTGGGCCAAGGAAAACACAGAGGGGCTTTTCTGAAGACAAACTGCTGTGTGTGATGTGAGCTTAGTGTTTACATGTTCCACCAATAAAGCCCGATGCAAGTAACACATTGTTCCCTCTCCATCACCCCACGAGTGTGGAGCTAGGCAGGGTTAATGAGGCGCTCACACCAAGATGGGCTGTTCACAGCAATTTTGTGAGCAATTCAAAATGCAGGTGAGGGGAGGAGGCAGCAAACTGATTTCTCACTAGGTCAGTCAACCAAGAGTCTTGGGAGGGCTGGCAAAAAGGCCTTGCTTTCCTTCTGTTTGCAGCTATAACCCACATCTCATTCCTTTTGGCACCATTATTACTGGAAAGACAACAAAGATTCCAGCAAAGTCAGGCTTCTGCTCTAATTGTTGCACTAAAGGCAAGTCAAAGTAATTTTCCACAGTCCCTTTTCTCTGCCCACTTCTCACAAACATGTCCCCAGTCCCTTGCATATGAGGATGACTTTGCAGGACAAATTGGCCAAGACTTTTCACTAAATGTTGGCAGTGCTTATAAAGCATGTGTGTCTTTGATGAGTTTTCAGTGAGAAAAGCAAAACAAGAAAATAGCTTTTTTAATGGGAAAGTTGCATGAAATAATTCACTCTAATACTCAGAAATTACTAATCATACAGAGTCGTGCATCAGGGTTCTTTCAGGTTATATTTTGTATGCACATCTTGTTTCTAGTCAGATGTCCTTGTGTTTTTGATAGGAACACACACCACCATATCTCCCTGCATAGCAAACATGGAATACTGTTCCAAGAAACAATCCAAATTAAAACAATTCAAGAGGTGGTGATTCCATTCTGACCCCCAAAACTGTGGCAATGGTTAATTACCCTTGCTGTCTAAACATTTCTTAATTGCAATTTGATTTTGCTTAGCTTTGATTGCAGGCACTGAATCTTATTATACCTTCTGTTAGATTAAAGAGCCCTCTGAGCATTTGAAATCCTGACCCATGCAGGCACTGATCAAATCACTTCTTCAGTTTCTCTTTGATAAAGTAAATCAATTGAGAGCTTCTGAAGTCTCATTAGGGCAGGCTGCTCAGGGCTCTGGTTCCTTCCGAGAACAATTTCCAATTTCCACAGTTCTTTTTGTGCAGCTGTAAGTAAGACAGGTATTCTGCATGTTGTTGGGAACATGCTGTTTATGACAGGATTGTTTCTAATATTAGCAGCAAAGTGTGTTGTCAGCTTGTGTGTTAACCCTTTTCACTGCAACACTCTTACTCCCCATACTAAGATGACCTTTGCCAACTCAGCTGTTTTGATTTCTGGAAGCTGGCATTTTCATGAGCCCCCATCCCTGGAAGTGCCCAAGGCCAGGATGGGCAGGGCTTGGAGCAACCTGGTCTGGTGGAAGGTGTCCCTGCCCATGGCAGGGAGTGGAATGAGATGAACTTTAAGGTTCCTTCCAACCCAACCCATTCTGTGATCAGCCTAAGAGTTCACAGAATACCACAAACTTCTGCAGAAGACAGTAAATTAATGATTCCCTAGCTCACATAACTTGTCTGATTGGGCAACTCTTCAGGTAGCTCACGTGTTTGGTGTGTAACTGCAGATAATCAAATTTAACAATGTTGACTTCACATATTGGCAAATTCTCCCTGTTTATGAAATGGTGCTTTTTGTGACTCTTGTTGCTGGAGAAATAATGATGAAGTTGCTGAAAGGTGCTCTGAGGTCTGATTCTGTTAGGATTCTGCCTAACAGAATCCAGCATGCAGAGAAGAGCTGGAGCAGAGGTCAGTTCTGTGGAATCTTCCCCCAGCTGATGAGTAACCCTGACAGAGAGTTATTATTGCTTGGACTGCTGCTACACCACCTTGTGTTATATACTTTTGTGCTACTCAGACAAGTAAAATAAATAAGTTTCCCTCCACAGAAAAACTGATGAACTTCTCCATAAATGTCACAGATAAGATGAAGAGCAGCTGAGAAATTAGATTCCCAGTCTGGAAGTGGCTCTGTATGACCAGAGCCCTGTGCAACATCCCAGTAAGGCTGCTGGGGGGTGCTCATCTGGAGCACCTTTGGGGATTAAAGCTTTAGATTCATTTATGGAGATCATCTTGTTTTGTAAACACAGTCTGAGAAATGGATATCTGGACACAGAGGATGATTTGCCTCCTGACCAGAAAACTCACCTATGCCTCAGGTAACTAAAAGCAAAGCTGCACTGATGTGTCATTTTCTATATGAGGAGAAGCTTCTTTCAAAACTTTTGCTTTAATGTCCACAAATTCCTCCTGTGTCTGCAATGACAGGCCTATCATGTCTGCTTATATTTTTATTCTCTTAGCCTTGGCAAGTGATAAGATGCGATACGACACCCTTTGCACAAAACAAATTATGTTTTGAGTGGTGTTTGTGATGGATTTAATTACACACAGAGCCAGTCTCTCTGCACTAGAGTAAGGGCTGTCAATTCTTTGACATCTTCTGAGGATGACTAGAGCATGGCTAATACCTTTTCTCCTTACACCAGGGACCTAGTGCAAACTGAAAAATAATTTGCTTTTTTGTGTGCATCAAGGCTTTCTTATATGATAAATAACCAGCTATAATATGATATCTACAATACCAACAGTGGCATGGCAAACCAAAGTCAAAACATAATTTATCTAATGGTATCAACTGAGCTATGAAAGGGCACATTCCTTAACAAAAAGCCTCTTGACAGCAGGACTGACAGAGAGAAGAGGGTGTACCTTTTATTTCAAAGGCTATGAAGAAGCCATGTGTCCATAATTTTTTTAAAAGTAAGCAATTTTCTCTAGATTCTAGAGTTTTGTAAGAATTGCTTGGTTAACACCTTACAAAAGAGTATACTAATCTTACAAATACTATCATATACATTTTCTTCATCAGTTAGCACAGAAGAAAATCCTGTCAAAGATGCAAAGAAGATGCTCTGGTGAGGTAGGCAAAGATTTGGGAGTATTTGGTACAAGTGTAACAGTGCAGCTAGCCAAATGTGTGGACCTCACCAAGTCAAATCTCTGGGTGAAAAGAAGCTGCCAGATCAACCCATCTTACAGAGCAATTCAGTTACAGCTGAAAAACTAGTGCAAACTTCAAAATAGCACACAAAACTAGAAGTCACCAAGGACTGGGAGAGAGAGTTTTCCAGTTCTGCAGGCAGAAGGAAATGTAAGAGAAATTCAGCTCCAGGACCAGCCTACAAAGGTCTGCACCTCTGTTGCTCCTTCTGCTCCTGGCCAACCTTAGCCCAGTGAAGTGCTGGGAAAAACTCTCCCACAGCTCCTTATTAGACACTGACATGGCCTGGGAGGCTTCTGATACAAATGAACAGGTCAAGCCACCGACTTTTGAGCTTCCATTGCATGAGAATAACTCATCCCACAATTTAAAATGTCAGTGATGGTGACACTTGCTAAAGCAGCAATATTGGTTTCTTAACATCTTTGAGTTATTCAAACTAGGTTGGGGATATACCCACAGCAAACTGATTAGGAATTTGCAAAAAAGTTACAGAGAAGTGAAATCCAGGGAAATTTCTGTATCTTTCTAAGCACAGCCAGTTTTTGTCTGGGACTTTGTGACAGAGAGCTCTCTGCCTGTTCAGCCCACCTGCAAGGAGCTACAAGGCACTAAAATCCCCATCCTCTCTGGAGGGCAGCAACTCTTGTGAGGATCCTCATGAGGAGCTGAAAGAAGAACAAGGCTAAATGTCCTTTCCTACTGCTGGGAGATGTCAATGGATGCAAGGGAAGGACATGCTGGTTCCCCTGAAGAGACCACGCTGATGAGATCTCCAGAACACCTTCAAGAGCTCCTGGACATGAGTATTTTCTCCAAAAATAATCCCTATTTTGTGCTACCTCAAGTGGAAATTTACCTCATTTATTTTTTAGAGTTAGATATTCACTTCTCTAGTGAAGATGTTTGAGCAAAATGTTTAAAATCCAGACCTGTCCACAACCGGAAGAGAAAATAACTCCACTAAAAACATGCATTACATTAAAAAGTATTAATCAGAAATGGGATAGAGTAGAGGCAAATCCCAAATCTCCTGTATCTTACTATCAACAAATCATGTCAGTCAAGCCTAGGGAGCCATCCAATACTGCAGATATAGAATATTTATTAGCAGAAGGCATAATAGGTAGGAACAAATAGTACTGAATTGCAGGCAATGCCCAAAGACAGATATTGGTAGTGACATGACTGATGCCTTTTTTAAGATATCTTTTTCCTCCCTGAGAATGTATATTAATAAACACCAAAAATTAAACTTGTTTTGCTCATACAGCAACATCCAATATCTGATGAATTTGATTGATAAACCAGAACACCAAGGTTTTAATTTGTCTGCAAGTCACAAGATAGAAATTTCTCCAATGCCAAGACCTGTTTCATAGCCTGTTAAATTCAGGGAGAACTGGGGCAGTGACCAGTCTGTGTAATTCATGTCCTAAAAGTGCTCTATACTTAACTCCCTATGTATAAAACAGGGATATCAATCCTTACTCAGATATAGTGCTTAGTAGAGGTTTGAAAGAGTTTTGAATACATAAGCACAAGACAGGTTAATTTCCTGTCTCCTCTTTTTCCTCTGTATAATTTGGGATTTTAAAAGTTTGGGGGACTATTTTGGCTTTTGCTTTGCCATGAGAAGCACAGAGTGAACCTCTTTGTTGCTCCTTGAGCTTCAGATGTGTGCAATTCACACCGTAATTCCATCAGTGCACAGTGGGGAAAAACAGCTCCCTGAAATGATGGTCAGGTTTTCCCAGATGCCAAGTACCAGGCTAAAAACAGTTTGTCATCTTCTATCACACTGCAGGGCAGGGTCCTGTTTCTAAAGTACAGCCAAAAGATAAATCTGACTTTAGGCTTTCCTATTGATGACACAGAGTCTCTAGGAAGTGAGAACAAACCTTCTGGGAAATGGACTCCTTTCCCTCCCCACCCCTTTCAGAGGCCTCATTCCTTGCCATCAGCATTCTGACAGACAGCAGGATGGATGGGTGTTGTGGCAGCCCCTCCAAGGCCCTGTGCTCAGGCTGTCATTCTGTAAGCCAAGGATCAGCCACTGGTTGTCATTTCTTCCTGGTCTAACTGTGGCCCTTCCACATGTTCTGGGCGGCGTTTAAAGCAGTCACAGGTAGATTACTGTGTCTAGAAGCAAACAAACTGTAGGCAATCCAAAGTTATAAATCCCACTGGCTAGATTCTGATCAGGCACACATCATCTTTCTGCTTCAGAGCAGAGGAATTGGGTGGGAGGGGAACTTAAAGCCCATCTCATCCCACCCCTGCCATGGGCAGGGACACCTTCCACTACCCCAGGTGGCTCCAAGCCCCATCCAACCTGGCCTTGGACACTTCCAGGGATGAGGCAGCCACAGCTTCTCTGGGCAGCCTGTGCCAGGGCCTCACCACCCAAATAAGGAAGAATTTCTTCCTAATATCTCACACAAAACAGCCTCTGCCTCTCAGGACCTACCTGTTTGTTATCCTCTCAAATCCATACCTGACTGCCTGAAAGATTTAGCATTTAACTCTCAACATACACAGAATCAGGTGGAGCCACTTGCCAAAACCCAGCCAGGAATTTCTCCAAATAAACTTTATAGATGAAACTTTAGCCAAAACTGTAGGCTCCCCCCTGCTTTAGCCATGCAAATCCTCACCAAAGTTTGCAAGATTAAGGCACATATAGCTCAGTCTCACACACAGCACTGGGGGACTGGTTTTAAATGAAAAGAGAGTAATTCAGACTAGATATAAGGAAGAAACTTTTTTGAGGTGCTGGCACATGTTGCCGAGAGGATTGGAAGATGCTCCATCCCTGAAAACTTTTCAGGGGCTCTGACCAACATGGTCTACTGGAAAGTGTCCCTGTCCATGGCAGGGGATTGGCCTACACGGCCTGTAAAGGTCCCTTCCAACCCAGACCATTCTGTGATTCTTTGTGAGCTGCACAGGCACAACCACCTACGTGAGTCAAAACTCAGCCAAAGGCAAGGCAGCAGGTGGGAATTTGGCCCAGAACTCCAAATCTCACCCACAAAAAGAAGCAACAAATACTTGTAAGAACTCCTAAACCTTAAAAAATAATCAATTAATAGCAATAATAAAACATGAGTGAAACAAAAGCTAAGTAACACATGGCTTAACAGAATTAACCATGATTTTAGAAGCCAAACACTTCACAGTGCTGTCTCCAGGTTATTTCCATGATACAAAGGGTGTGTTTGCTCTCCAGTTCAGCCCAGTACACCATACCTGTCCTCTTACCTAACAGCGTGGTCGATGGGACGGTGTCTGATGATACTTTGAGATGGAATTCCGTTCACCCACACGACACGGATCAATGGAAATCAACAGAGGATCAACAGGGAAAAAAAAAAGTTACAGAAAATGAAAACAAGGTTAGCTGTGTGTCACATTGGCTACCTCAGTCTATAGGTCATTTTGGGAAACGTACAAAAGCAAAGGAAATTTAGAAATGAAAGAAAAGTCTGGCACTAGTACCTGAGTAGTAGGAATTCAACATAGATTTGCTCTGAAGGGTTTTGCTTTGGACAGAAAATGAACAAGGAGAGGGTGATGCTAGGTAGGAAAGACATAAGGAAAAGACTTTAGACATATATTAAGAGAGAGAAAGAGAACAGGGAGAATGTTCCTCAAAGAACACAGTAATATGGGATATATAAGCCTTATCAAAATGAATTATATTTTTCATTTCAACATGCATATTACATTTATTACATTGTCATCATGATGGATTTTCTTTAATATAAGCACTCCAGACCCCAAATATAGTATTATAGTTACTGTAAATCACTGTGTTCCTAAACAGGATACACAGAGAGCTACATTCATGGGTCTATATTCTAAATGTTCTTTTTTTTTTTAAACCAAAAGAGCAAACTTACGGTTTTGTGTCTAGGAGAAAATCCTTAAAAATGAGCCCCAAAATACAAACTACAGAGAATCAGTATTGAGAGTAAAATAATCCTAGTCAAACAAAATGTACCACAAAAATACACAGGTAGGGTAGCAATTTTTTGGTTAAAACATTACTAGGTTACAAAGGGACTTGTTCTTCAACCCAGAACTGTTCATAGCAAATCCTATAATCCTTTCCCCTGTGAGCTGGGTTCTTTCAGCAGGACAAGCATCCTTGCCTTCTCCCATTAAAGCATTAGCTTTCTCTGGACGAGAATCCACAAATTTCCACATTAATTAAATCAAATATTTCCATACTAATCAAATATTTTTTGGAAGGAGGAAGGGCTCAACATCTTTGTGGTAGATTCTTGTCTTGATAGTAAATTTATGAGGCTGGTTAAAACCTACAATAGCAAACATGTATATTCTTATGGTAATCCATCATTTTTGAAGGCATATTCTTTTGTTATCACTCTGCATTCACTCTTAGAGTTACAGGCATTTATTTGTCTCCTCCTCAGAATGTTGGGATACAAGCTAATACAAATCTCAGTACATCAGAAAGATGACAACAGATAACACAGGAAAAAGTATTCCATAGCCCAGTAGAAGTAGATAAAACTCAGTGTACATCAAAGTAATTTCAGAAGCAATTTTTGTATCTCTGGAGCAAACACTGCTTAAAAAATTCAAGTTATTCTGTGGGGGAAACCAAAGAAGTCACTGGTCTAGGGAGTTTCATAAAATCAGCAGAATTACCTCCTGAGCAGTTTATAATCACCTAGTAAATGAACCCGCCCTCGTTCTGCATTCTCCCCCCTTATTTTCAGACTTATGTGACTTGGAAATACAATGAAACAGTCAAATTTCTTATAATTTGGTCTGCTGGAGCTCTGCCCCAGCTGCCTTAAGTCATAAAGTTTCTCTGCTTTGGGGCCTCTTACACTGTTCTGCTGTTTGCCAGCCTAAGTCAGACCCTTCTCTTCCCACACTTAGAACGTGGCCACTTTTGTAAATAAACAGAGTCATTGATTTGCCCAGTGTCACAGGGCAAGTGGACAGTCAGGGCTTGGAACAGGACTCAGGTTTTCTGGAATTTGGGAGTATAAAGGAACTCATAGGGCTATATTGCCTTTCCAGAACTGAGGATAAATTACTCAGGCAGCTGAAGGCAAACACCTCATGTAAGTGAGCTTGATTAAAAATGTTCCTAACTGTGGTTCATGAAATGTACTGTGTTTGTGACACAGGGAGATGATTTGTAGATTCAAAATCAAAAGGAGGGAATAAAACCAAACCAAACAAAAACAAAAATCCTCAAACAAAACCAAAACCAAGCAAAACCCCAAAACAAAAACAAAACAAACAAAAAACCAAACCGAAACAAAAAACTCCCACCAACACAAAACACAAGTTCCCAAAAACTTTGAAGAACTTATTCCCAAAATCAGTCAGGTACTGGCTTGTGTAATGAGATGTGTACACAGTGCTGCTTCCTAACTAGCATTTCTTACAAGCACTCGGGTCTGTAATCAAAGGAAACACGTCCAGAGAGGATTTCACATCAGGCTAGAGATTAAGACTTCATTAAAAATTCTCTTTGTACTCCCTGGAGTGGCACGTGAGGCCACACAGATCCCTCTAGTCATGCAGAATGGTGCAGGCTCCTTCCTATTCTGAAAATTATTCTTTCATTTTTATAAGATTTTCTAAACTAGTAAACCTCACAAAAATCCCATGAAAGCCAGTAAAGGGAATTTAGTAAATTTTCCTTTTATGCCTTTGATAAAATATGGGCATATCTTTTACTTTTAAATTATTTTAAGAATTTTTTTACCAAAGGAAACATCTCACATTGCTGCATTTAGCAGGTAACCTAACTACAAGTTAAAATTATCTATGGGTTAGGACTAAGAACTACATATTGCTGTATTTATCTGGTGTGACTCAGAGCAAATCTAAAGACCTTTGCATCTCACTCATCACAAAAGCACGCAGAACATGGAATGGTGTGAATTTCGATGTTTCTTGGTACAAATGGATCCTTTACACTCTGAGTGCCATTTGCCTACATCTTCCCCTCATGTTCTTGTTCTCATAAGTAAAAGTACACTAACTTGGGAATTTGTAATAGTGGCTACTGCTGCAAAACTCTGTTTCCTCACTTCCAAAATGCTCTCTGCCTTTACCATTAAACCCACCTGCTTATCTGTATCAGTTTCACTCCCAAAGGGTATCTGGAGAGCTTTCTGCCCCCGAACTGAGATGTCACAAGGGTTAAGCACACCTTAATAAATCAGTCTCCAGCAAATCTGGCTGCCTTTTAAGGGATTAAATCCTCAGAATCACACAGCTCCTGCCAGAACCCCCCCAAGGATGTCAGGATGGCTCTGCTGGGGACATGGAATTGTCCTGGACAAGCCTGGTCCAGGGCATTTGAGCACTGCAAAGCCAGAAGGGCAGCTCCTTTGTGCAGAACACCTTGGTGCATCAGTGTTGAGCTGAACCACTGCTGCTTCTCCCATCACTGGCAAACTGCACATGATTTATGTGTGATGACAACCCCCTGCACATCCTCCTGGTCAGTGCAGACACTGGTGGACAAAATTATCTCCATTTTGTCTCCAATTTGCCATCTCTTTCATAATAACCCTGCACTGAGTCAATGTCTACATGTGATTGTGATGCTTTCCAACATTCCTGCATACCAAGGAACACACTGAAACATGGCAAGGGCCATAATCTACCTTTAATGGAGCTAGGATATATTCTTATTTTTTAAAAAACAAGATATTTGAGAAAATGGACATCTATGATGAGCCTGCTTTCATCTCCACATAATCCCTGAGTAGAAGCAGACAAGCTGGAACAGCCATGGACTGATCTATGTTTCAGCAAACACCTTCTCTGATTCTGCAGAGACAGAGGCTGAGTCCAAAACACATCTTCAATTAAATACCTGTATGTGTCAGTGACAGTCCTGCCAGGATAACAACTGACAGTGTAGAATGGAAAGAGGGATGAGGGGCTTTGCTTTGGGCCAGGAAAGATAAATGCCCAATTCTCTTCCAGTTTTCAGCAAGACCTGAGGTCTTGGTGACTCCTCATAAAACAAGGGGCTGATAAGCAGGAGGGCAGCTGTTCATTTTTTATCTCCTTCATGGTGCAGAGCATCAGGCAGCACCCTTGGGGATGCTCTCAGGGGGGACCTGCCTGCAGGGTGCCAGGGCAGGGAGATGGGAAGCTACAGAAGGAGGATGGACAGGACTCACCCAGGAGCAGACCAAGCTGGCCAAGCTGGAGAGAGCATGGGAGAAAAGCTTCTACAGGGACTCACTGAATGTGTTCTGTCTGAAAAGTTACCAAAATTATTGTGACAGAAAGTAAAAAATGGAGGCAAGGACACAAGTCCTGCAAGGACTCTGTATTCTGCAGATAAACTTGTATGCAAGTCAAGGAATGTGGCTGCTATTTAAGACACTTGATTTCAACAGCTAGGATGGATAAACCCTGTAAAACTCTATTAGTTAGCAGGAAGGTTAAGAAATAATCCTATTATATTATTCCAAAGAAGGCCTGTACAGAACCCACAAGTATTAGACTCTATTAAGGCTTTTTTTTTTTTTTAAGAAAGTCTTTTACCCATAAAATTCCTGTATCAGCATGTGCACACTACTGCACAGAACTTACCTCCAACACCTCAGCATCCTGGACTTGGCAGTAAAAAATTTGGAGAAATCATAAAGGTTTATTGATAATTCTTTCTTATGGATATAAAGAGTAAAAAAAAGTAAAGAATTGGCCCATGACTGACTAATGTTATGGGAGGAGGCAGTGATAAAATCTGCAGAGATGTCAGACAAGTAAAGGTCTAACTGATTTAAAAAATAGAAAACCTGGAGTGATGTTTCTTTACAAAATTTGATACAACATATTTTCCATAGCTGCCATTTCAAGAAAATGACTCAGCTGTTTTAATTAGTCTATCAAAATACCAAGGAGGGGAAAAATGAGGTCACATTTCAAGCTTGTCTCTTTTCTAATTTTCTCCTTGGAAAAAGAATCCCCAAACTTCAAAAAATCCCGATTCTGAAGGAAGCGTTAAATACTTGATTTTCCCCATATATTCCAGGCAAACTGCCTTTGCTTTTTTGGGGAGGGCTGTTACAACACTGTCTGCTACTGTCCTGGCTTCCAAAGACATGAACCCCAGAAAATTCCTACTGCCTCTTTAGGAGAGAGCTACTTAGCTCCTGAGAAAATTAGGTCTTGGCTGAAGTCTAGATTTAATATCAGAGAAAAGTGTTCCCTGCTAGCCCTGGCTGTCCCAAACACCTATTTATCCATCTCACAGGTGTGTTACACAAAGTGGCAGTAGCAACACAAGCACATGGAATTTGTCATGACCTGCAGAGAGAGGGAAAGGAAGAATTCACCCAACCTGTCCCACTCAATCTGAGATTACAAGGGAAGGTTCCAATGATAAAACACATTTTGTACCATAAGTACTTCCATTTTAGTAATTAGGAGAAAAAACACTTCACTAAAGATGCTTC
This sequence comes from Climacteris rufus, assembly GCA_013398175.1. NCBI lineage: Eukaryota > Metazoa > Chordata > Aves > Passeriformes > Climacteridae > Climacteris > Climacteris rufus. The sequence continues at coordinate 1,072,107 of VZRZ01001925.1, read as the reverse complement.
ATAAAGATAAGAGTTTTAGTGCACACTTGATTTTCAGAGCTGTTCCCTGTCCAAACTAACAGGCTGAGTGTCAAAAGAATGAGTGACATGCCCATAGTGTCTAAGTTTAAATTTATTTAATACGAAAAGGTTTACAAATCCACCATGCAATCCAGCATGCACTCAACCTGGATCTAGTGAGGCTAAAGTAGGAATTTGTGCTGCTTTACCCACAAAACTCTTTTAGCTACAGAGGTCTGAGTGGTTTACAAGTGTTAACTAAGATCAGTTTTACTGAACCCGTGTGAAGAATAAACCGAGGACACAGACAAAGGAAGAAATGTTATCTTTCCATTCCAGTTCTCTAGCCAGGAGACCAGGCCTTCTTTCATAACAATTTCATACAGAAAATGTTATTTCATCCTACAGGTCAGCTAAGTGATTTGATTTGACTCTTCTACTCACAAAGGAAAAGATATTTCTAAACAACAAATAAACATGTGCCTCTTTTTCTGATGCAGTTATTAGAACAGACTTTATAAATGATTGTCAGCAGATCTGGAGCCCGAAGGAATGCTCTCCACCTGTCTGACAGCTAAAGCAGGGCAGTGTCAGAGACATCACAGATTTCTATGGAGCTTTTGCAATGATCTCTATCACTGCCATTCCTAACTCCTCAACATTGTGCCCATAGGAATAGGTCCTTTTAAGAACCTAGAGCTCTCCAAGGGGGTCATATCCATTGCAAGCAAGTTAAACTTACTGAATCCATTAACATCTTGGCAGCTGGAAGAAAAAGCTTCTTCATTGTGAACAGCACTGAGTTTGGTGGAGGTCTTGTCAGAAGTAGCCACGGGACCCATCTCCCTCTGCGTGCTGGTCTGAGTCTCCTTCTGCTTCTTGGCTAGCTTCCTTTGGGGTGGTTTGGAGAGGGGAGAAATCAAGGTCAGTTTTCCCTCATTAAAAGCAAAGCAGTGGCAAAATATTTTGACAAACCACCATTATCCCACTTGGTCAGACATGCAGGGCATGTGAGGAACCACGCGTGGGGAAACCCCACAGCTTTTTAATGCAACTTGCGAGCACAATAAATATGGTGATACCAGTCTGGAGCTGTCCCTCCCAGTCACTCATCTGGCACAAACCTGCATCACCCCAGCAGTGGGAGTGCTACCTCAGCCTTGGAGAGGGTGGAATAGGCACAGCCCTGGAGCGGGGGCCGGGCACTCCAGGAGGAGCAGAGGGCTCGGGATGGGAGCAGGGCTCCCTCTGAGGGAACAGCACATCTGCATCCATCCTGTGGATGCTCCCTGAGTGCTCCAGGGGAGCGGGAGACCTGCCTCTGTGTGGCCTGAGAGCTGGAGCAGAGCTTTGTCCTGTCCCCAAGCAGAGCAATGAGGGCATCAGCCTTCTAAATTCTGATACACGCCCAAAAACCTGCACTGAGAATCCACAGCCAGGGAAGGGTGGGGCAAATTAAAGGCTGAAGTTACTTTAGCAATGTCCAAATATGCCCCTGTTCTGGGAAAATGGGTCTTTTCTTGTTTTGAGGAGGCATCAAAAAACTTTGTCCAAAGCAGAAAAGCTGCCTGCTCTGAAAACACTAACAAAGCTGAGAACACAAGAGGCTCCTCTTTTGCAAACACAGGCAATAATAAGAAAATGGAGAGAAGCAGGAAAAGTGAGCTGCTAAGCTTCCACTGACATTTGACTGCCCTGTGCTTCATTCGTATCAGAGAGCAAAACCCTTTAAAAATGAATGTGTGACATTCTACAATCCACGCCTTGAAAAAATATCACACAAATCCCTAGCACCAGCAAAGAACTTTGCTTACATGACTCCCCTAGATAAGAAAATAAAACAAAATAAAAGGGAGAAAAACAGATTACTGTAAGAAGCAGCTTTAGTTTTTTTTTTTCTTTCCTCCAATTCAAAGAAAAAGAAAATCCTAACAACTAAATCATTTTGCAAAGAGGTTTTTCTTCTCTAAAACAACATGCTTATGGTAGTACTACCCATATTTTAATCCTAATTAGATTCTAAAAAAAAGATACTCCTTGCAACATATTCTAACAGGCTTTATTTATCCACAGAACATGTCAGAGTGGCTTTTACAGGCAAGTTCAAGCACACAGCTGAGCCCCAGCCTTCAGGAGATGGGCATCTTGGCCAGTTACACTTGTTTGCAAAGAAGGGTCAAGGAGAGCTAAATCCTTTGCCTCTGCCTGTGGGAAAAGCCTATTTTAAAGCAAGATAATCCAGATCAGGAGAGCACATATTTCTGGAGAAAACTCGAATGTTTGCTGCAAACTTTTGAACAAATACATCTGTTTCATCTGCTCAGCCAGTTGGGGTTCAGCCGTTTACAATTAGTGGTTCCAATCCAAGCCCAGAGCTATTCAAATTGGGTGCATCATCACAGGGGGCTTACTCAGATCTCCCAAAACCCCCATGGTGTATCCACTTGTGCAGATGAAGATGCAAAGAGGGGAACAGTCCTTGAGTGATGAAGCAAAAAACTGGCAATTAATGATGTTAAAAGCTTTGCTTCCAGTGTTCAGCAGCCTTGGCACAGCCAGATTTAGGAATTACGAGCAGCAGACATGGGAGCCACTATTTTTTGTGCTGTGGTACCTGAGGTAACTACAATAGTTTTGAAGTGTATTAACCCTGCTCTGTGGTTCTTTTAATCCTGATGATTTGCTAATCGTACATGCCTGTGTGAATTCTTTGGCAACAGGAATTGAAGTCACTCAGTGGGAAATACTAATCCAAAATGCAGAAGTCCTTAATAACAAGCACTCTGGACTGCTGGGGTGAGCCACTACAGACGACCACTGCTGATGGTTAAAAATGGTCAGTCAAAAGGGGCAACTTCCTTATTCAATCCAAGTTAAATTATTTGTGGCAATAATTATCTGTAAGTCCCCATTGCCTGGTATCTTTTCAGAAATGCCAACCGGCTACAAAGAGCCGGAATTGGCAAACTTGAATGAGCAAGCACATTTCTGCATGTCCTAGGCAGGAAAAAAATAACCCCAAACCCAAGCCCCTTAGTCCCCAAAGGCCTGCTTACAAAAGCCCTATGCAAAGGAGTTCTACCTGGTCCTGTAGAAGACAGAGAGGCCCCTAAAACACTGGCTTGAATGCCTAAAAAGAAAAGGTGACATGAGTTTAAAGTTCTCAATCTACCTCGCACACACAACCCAGGTCTGCATCTGAAAACGCTACAATTTTCTTTCAACAGCGTCTTATCAGTTTCCACCTTTCTCCCTCTCTGTTCCAAGAATGTAAAAATTCTTCATCTAAATTTAGAGGGAAAAGGAAGACAGATCTCTTTTGAGGATTTCAGAGCTAAGCTTGCCAGACACATCAAGGGGCTCTCGGTTTCTAAACGTGCCTTTTCTGCTGCCGTTCCCTGTCTGGAGAGAGTGGCAGCACAGGACTAAGCCTATTTGGTCCTTTCCATCATTATAATTCATAGAAAAGATTAGAAAATCAAATGACTAGCACTTTCCAGAATGTTAAGGATGTGTCTTAAAACCCACAGCTAGGTAGAGGTTTATTTCCCAGCATGTCAAAATGCCTTTGGAATTGGAAAAGCGTTTATCTAGAAATGCTGTTTCCAAAAATAGGGTGCTCCAAGAGATCTCTGTGAATCACTGACAAGCCACGTTGGTGACACGGCTCCTGCTGTCCCCACTGACCAGCCTGCCCTGCACAGAGCCACTGCAAGGCCCTGACAAAGCTGCTATCAGAGCAGTAGTGTCAATCACGGGCTGGCTGCAGGCACCCAGCGTGTCCCCAGCACAGCCTGGCACCCAGCACGGAGCACACACCTCCCCACTCATGCATTATGCAGCTGGAAAGGGGAGGAAATAAAGGACCAGGCAGATATTTGGAAGAAAAGTCTGATACAATCCACACAGAACGTCAGGATGTGAATAAAATGATCTTAATGCTGGTTTACATTCAAGGGTAAGGAAAATGTGCCAAGAAGAAAACAGGAGTCCATGGATGGAGTTTACTGGGTTGCCCTTTTCAGTTTGAGAGGGTTTGGAAATGAAGAGATGATGTCTGCAAGCACCACACACACACAGGAGGGATGAGACAGAAAGATGCTCAAAGTTGAGTGAAAAAATGAAACCAGCTGTATAATCAGGCAGTTGATGCTGACCCCACTAAAGAAAGGAGAAAAGCTGCTGGCAGTGAACCTCAACTAAGTGTGAGTATGGGAGAAAAAAAATGATGGAGATTTAATTCAGTTATTTTTGAAACTTCTATCAGAGACTAGACATAAAATCTGAAGCACTATATTAAAATTGTGGGAGTTGTACTTAAACAGTCAAGGATTGCAAACTTGGTATCAAGCACAAACCATTTACTGCCATGGGCATTAATCAGAAAGCTCAAGCAATATTTTCTGTTACAAGTATCTGCAGGATCAGATTCCTGTTTTGTGAAGGTCTGGATGAGCGGCAGGGATTATATTTTAAAAACAGCTTCAAACTCTTCTCAAACTTCTATCAATTCTACATGCATGAACATTAAATCTGTAACTGCCACTCCTCGAGAACTCTCGTGTGTGTACGTTGACAGATTTAATTTTAGATGTTTCACAAGGATGGATTATATACACTAGAGTGTGGATTTGCATGCACAGGTAATTTAGACATTAGGTACAGATCACATAAGTTAAACGTGAAATTTCCTCCTACAGACACGAATTGCATATTGCCATCATTTCCAGTAAGCAATTTAAGAAAGCCAAAGAAATAAAATTCCTTTTAGAGAATTGTGTGTAGCAAACTCCTAGGAGTACACATGTAATTTATGATGAAATCTGCACCAATTTAAGGCAGGCAGTGATGAGCCATGCAAATACCAGGGAGCACTGGTTAAACAGCAGATCTATAGAAAGGGATCTCCATCCCCTAAACCTGTAGTAGATGACAAATCCAATTTGGAAGAACACTTTCATGCTGGTTTAAAAATAAGGGCATGGCACTGTAATCTGGGTGATCCTTTTGCTCTGACTGAGGATTGGAGAGGGCTCTGCTGCAACACTGCACTTCAAATAAGACATGTGCCAAAGGGACACACACAAAGGACACAATAGGTAAAGCTGGAAAACATGATCTACAAGCAAAGGCCAGAGGAAATGTGGATCTTTAATCTACAGAAAAGGAAAACAAATTGGGTTGACAGGTCTTCAAACACGAAAAGACACCACAGGGGAGCTGTTCTCACGGTCTGCAGGGGCTGGGGAATGGGGAGTTTGGGAAGGGCAGTTCATTTCAAGCTGGGGGAGAGCTCTGTGCAGGAGAAGCTGCCCGTGTCTCAAGCCAACAGGGCAGGCAGGCTGTGCAACCCTGCTCACCAGAGGGGACAGCAAGAGGAATGAGAGCTCAGAGCAGTCCAGCCTGCTGTCCCTCTGACACTTGGAGGACCTGTTCTGTGCTCCCACGGTCCAGTTTAAATCTGTGCTGCTTCACCTGCTCCTCTGGCACCGACTGCAGCCTCAGCAGGGCTGGGCAGCAATTCTGCCCTGAGCACATGGGCAGCTTTCTTAGAGCCACTGCAAGGGCAAGTCCCCCCCTACAGCACGGCCACTGGCAGCTGGACTTGTGCTTTTAACACCTGCCATGGGGAAGCCAAACAGTGCAGCTTGTGGCAGGAGCAGAGAGAGGTCACTGGAGTAAAGGTGGAGTAAAGGTGGAGTAAAAGTGTAGTGAAGAGCGAGGGCCACTGTCAGGTACAGAGCAAACACCACAGCACAGGAGAAAGTCAAGTAACAGAGGTAAGTCAACAGATGCCCTGAGTATTTTTCATTGTATGTGTATATAAACACAATGTCTTGAGAAATATGATCTAAGCTTCACTTGATCAAATTAATCACTACTTGTGGAGAATTTTTTTTTATTCTTTTTTTTTTTAATTTTACTTACAAATGGAAAATCTTTAGACAAGACAGGTGCGTGTAAGAGCCATCCAATATAAGTCTATGCTGGTACAGACAGCCACAAACCCTGCCCTCTGCAAAGTTTAGGCTTGCAATCATCACACAGACACGTTCTAAAGAAAATCTCATCTACTTTCTGCATTTTGATAAATTTTTTTTAATTTGCTTTCATTAGACTGGCGTATCCACTGATTAATGATTCTGTTTTTCCATCATCTAATGAGAAAAACACCTGATGAGAATGTTTTTTTCTTAAAATCCTGATTTAGCAAGCTGACCTGTGAAGGCAGATTCCACCATCCATGGAAATATATGGAGATAATTATGTATGAATGGGGTTATACAGAGGTATGCCTAGAAATAAAGGATTTTTTTTTTTCAAATGTCCCACAGATGGTGGAAATAAATTCAGCACAAACTATGTTATTTCAAAAAAATATAAATTTAGCTTAATAACCTTTGACACTCTCTCCCATGAAAAGAAACCCCCAGCTGAAACCAGCCAACAATTAAAATTGGTGTGAAAACCCAGTGGGAGTTGAAAGTCCTTCCTATATTGCAATCATGTCTGTGGAGCTCTGGCCAGTTCAGGGGAAAAGGAAAACAACATCTTGGCCATTGACTGCCTTTTTCTCATAAATAACTTTAAACTGAGTGCTTGTAACACATATATGAATCTCTGTATTTCCAGAAATACTTCCCTGGTCTCATATCACTCCTGATTAAATTTCATTCTGCAGCCATTACCCAACCCAGGAGAAGGAACCAAACCAAAACAAACAACCCACACACAGAAAACATTTCCATTTCTTTTCCTGGTGAGCAAGTAATAAAATCATGATATGGATTGCTGCAGTTGAAAATACTGTTGCCAAAGAAGTGTCTGTCATTAAATGCAGACCCTTCTGTAAGCTGGATGAATTGCTGTCTGTGTTTTACAGCTTCAGCTGGGAGAAAAACCAACATGTTCCAGACCTGGCTGGGTTGGTTGGTATCTTGCAGTGCCCGTTAAGTGCAAAGAGACAGCAGCAATTCTGTACCAACCTTAGACATCATTTGTGTAAATACAGAGTAACTCCTCTGAAAAGGTTCAGGCATCACCCTGGGGACAGGGATGCAAGGAGTGCACCAGGACAAGAGCTCCTAATTCCATCTCTTTCTCTTCCCAGCATCTCAAATCATAAGCAGCTAGCCTTTGCTGATGGGTGGAGTATACTGTAATATGTTGATCCTGCATGATAAATTCCAAGTTAGGAATTGAGGCCTCCTGGGTTTGTATTTCCACTTGAAGCATGTTAAACATCTTTATGGCCTTCATTGAAGGAAGTTTTCAATCAAATGTTGCTCTACAAAAATCCCATAACTATTTACCTATAACTGTGTATGCCCAATAGCTGAAAGAGCTGCTCCTATAAATGAATATTTTTGACTGGTTTCACCAGAGCTGCAAGTACTCAACCATCTTACAGAATCAGATTTTTCAATCCTGGATTGCAGCAGAACACAAGACTGGCTGAGGGCAGAACTCCAGTCTAGGGATAAGCACAGTGCTGTGGCCTGTTTCTGTAAAAACCAGTTACTCATAAATGGTGACATAAATCCCTGTGACTTGAACAGAATTATCATTCAGAACTGTTTGGGAGAGTTAGGGTTGGAGATTCCGGTCCCTAACAAGAGGAAATGCCAGTATAGCAGATGACAAAGGGTTGGGAGGAATTATCTGAAAGCAGACAAGAATTGCTCTAAGAAACACAGCTTTGAAGTGCAGAAACTGAAACCAAAATGAAGTGATATAGTCCATATGGTCACACATTTAAAGGTCTGCCAGCAGATCTATTTGGGAACCTGCTTTTCAATACTGGTAACTCATTCAACTGAATTTTGCTCCAGGACTCAAACATTCATACAAGGTCATAGCACAGAAACCAATTCTATTTAAAAAATCTGTATATAACCATATTGCTGCTGTTATTTTCACAACATTTCAAATAAACTTCAATCCAACCTCTCTGTTCATAAGAGTCTAGAGCAAATTCTATCACGTTTGGCTAAGAATTGCACAGTCCTTAGCAATTTCAGATTTTCATCCAAAATTATGATGAAACACTGTATTTCGTGTGAGGCTTGAAACACAAAACTCAATGGAATTTCACCATATGTTCCTTCATGGACTCTCCTGCTTTCCTCCCTCACTACTGAAATATCCCTTTTACCTTGATTGTTGTTCAAGAGAAAAAAACCAACAGAGCTTGGTTTTCCCAGATCAGGGAACAGACCAAATGTCCATCTGAGAAAAAATGCTTACATGCATCTCCTGGTGATGGAAGTGTTTTTTGTGAGATGAGTATTTATGTGTTGCCTCTACTATCAGGATGCTCCAGCTTGCAGAGCTTGTGCTTGGTGGTGTCTCTGGGGCACCACAAGCACCAAGCTAAGAATGAGCTCTTTACCAAAATGCTGAGTGTGGTACTGGGGAGTAAAGCCCCATGATTTTTACATCCTAAGCTCAAATCTCCATGGGCTGCCTTAAACCTAAGCTTGCCTGATGACAACTCTGGCTTCTCTCTAGTGTGCTTTGCTTCATGGTGGATATCTGCCTCATTAAAACTTAGTAAAGCCCTTGTTTCTGCCTCTGCTGAAGCTCATTCCAACCCCAGGCTTGGGTGACCTCCAGAGGTTTCTCTTTTCACTTTCCCTGAGTCACTGCACTGATCCCTGAGGAAAAAAGATCCATTAAATTGATCCACAGCAAACAGACCCCTTAAGGATCCCTGTGCTTGCTCTGGCAGAGCAATCCTCAGCTGAGTGCTTAAAGCAATGCTGTGCAGCTGTAAAATGGGTCACACAGGGCTTGGAAGTTGATTCATCTTTTTAAACATACAAATCTCAAAATAAAATAAAGCAGGGAATGTTCTGACCACATACTGCCTGCTGGAAAAAGACAAAATTATAATGGAGAACTTCAGGATGAATTTTTCAGGCAATGGTTGTAAGGAAACCAGAATAGTAAAACATGAGAAAGGTTCAGAAGAGGAAAGGTTCTATCAAGAAATTCAACTAGCTAGTAGCACCTATGGGTTAAAACTATCCCCTGCTTTATCACTTACTTAAACTTCTCTTTAATCAAACTACTTGAGGTCAAATTCCATTCGTGGTGAGCCAGTGTGAAGTCTAGGGGAAATGGAGTTACTCTGCATTTACAATTACTTTACTGGACAAAGTCAAGGCTCGTGATGGTGTCCTAAGGCTCCTCACATGCCTAAAAGTGGGGAAGGTTCCTCTTTCAGTTGTTTGCTGTCAGGTTATTGAGAAGCAAAATCCCTCCAAGCAGTGGAACTGGGTAGGGATCCTCAGACTTAACTCCTTTGCCCTGTTCTTTGGATGTAAAGCAGTCCACATGGAAAAAAAAAAAAAACAACGTCCCTTAAAATGGCAGCACATTAATGCATTTGTTTTGCTGAACTGCTAAACACCTTCCTGGTGTGTCCCCAGACAAAGTCCCAACATGAGACAAAGAGGAATGGCAGGAAGGGACAAAGGAGGCAGTTTCTGGAGCAGCAGACCAGGAGGGGCTGTCAGGGCAGATGTGGCCATTTGGACATTTGGGTGGGTTTCAGAGCCCTGACAAATCTGGCAGGTTCTGGGAAAAGGCTGATGTCAGTGATAGAGTTCCTGCTGCTTCTGAGAGATGGAGAGGGCAGAGCTGTTCCTGTCAGCAGCAACAGCTGCCTTCTCCATCCCTCCCAGCCCTCTGATGGCAGCAGAGGCGTCCAACTCACTTCTCCAGGACTCTTTCCTCACATCATTGCTCCAGCCTTCTCCTCCTCCTGATCCTCAGACAACTATTATCATGGCAGAAACAGCTTGGCCCCGATTACTTTCCAGCCCCTCAGTCCTTATGCAACAGATGGCTCTGGAAGTACCGATGTGTGAAGCATCTTCATGTGCCTTAACAACTGCCTTAATTATGCAGCATTGTCATTAGGACTGGACAGGTGATTTAGATCTGAATATCTGAACCGCTTCATCATCCGGTGATCTAAACCAACACTCGGAACCTGGCAGCTCCAGGGATGTTTGCTGAGATAATACAAAGTCCTAGTTGCCAGACACCTTACAATTTTTAAAAAGCATATATCTGTGGCTGAGAAATTCACAACAATAACTTTCAGGTGTGAATTTCCCTGAAGTCTGGCTGTGAATGGTGGACAGTTAAAAAGGTGCACTTGGGACACTCTGCATCTGTCCATTACCATTTAGAGAATCACAGCATAGTTTCTTTTGGAAAAGAATTCTAAGATCATCAAGTCCAACTGTTCCTACAGCACTGCCAGGTGCATCACTAACACACGTCCCCAAGTGCCACATCTGCACAACTATTAAATGCCTCCAGGATGGTGACGCCACCACTTTCCTGGGCCGCCTCTTCCGGTGCTGGACAGTCCCATTTGGTGAAGAAATTTTTCCTGATATCTAATCTAAAGAAGATTATCCAGTTTGAAGAGCTATAAACCATAGCTGACGTATCTGTGGACATTCATGTGTTTGCAGGCACAGTTACAGGTGCAGTGGTAAAACAGGGAAAACAGAACAGTGTGCAAGTGAGAAAATAAAACACAAGCTGCTGGAAAGACAAGGGTAAATGGAATGGTAAACAAAAACCAACAAAACCCAAAAAAGTGGTAAAAGAAGAAAATACAACAAAGCACAAAATTACCACAGGGTGAGCATGCTCAAGAAACATCATCCCCAGCCAAGTACTTACAAGTAATAGGAGTAGGAATATGCATTTCTTCTAAATATCGACGGCCAGTCAGATGAACAAAATATCCAAAAGAAGAAAAAAAGAAAAGCACATAATTAGATTTAGATGAACTCTAGGATTTTTTTTCAATATACAAAGCATTTGAACTGCTTTTTGTACTGAGCTACACTTCTTTCTTTTGCCCACACTTCTTTCAGGAGCTGTATGTTGGTGAGGAATAAATAGATACTGAACTGGAGACAGGTTATGTTTCCGTTTCTGCTACTGGCTTGTGTCACACCATAAATAAATCTCCTCACCTTTTAGTTCCCTCACTTTGTCATGTCAGTAACATGGGCAATGAGACTTAATTTTGCCTGTTAAGTGCTTTGATATTTTTGAAATGGAAAGAAAGATGTCAGAGCTATTAATATAAATAACAATAAATAGGAAAGTGACAATGTAAGAACGCCACAATTTTGGAATATTTAGACAATGAGCAAATTGTCTAATGATAAATCAAGCTTCATCAAACTCTAAAATGCAAATAGTTCATTAACAATTCAAGCATCACTCCATAGCTCCATTTAGAGCTGAGCACTGAGGGTATGCATTAGCTTTCTGCGTCACTGTGATTAAGTATTTTCTACCACAGTTTCTCAACAATTCATTTTGCAACATTTTGAGCAGCACCACAAACTGAGCCTTGGCAATCAGTTACAGCTTAAGAGGCGATGTTTTCCCTTTTAGAACTAGAAAGGGGATTCTCTGAAAAGACTGGTCCCCAACAGACCTAGCACAGTGTGCTACAGATTTACCACCAAGCACAAGATGCCTCAAAAGCAGCAGCAATGGTCGAGACAGGGAAAACAGTGAAACAAAAACTTCAACCTATTGCACTGCTTTAAAATCCCGTCCTTTAGGGCACTCTGAAGCCTAGGACTTGCTTAGAAATACAAATGCAGGGTTCAAGTGTTCATTTTTACGGTTGCCCTGAACACAACGTCCATAAGCACGTGTGGAAACCAGACTCAGGGCAGTCACTCTGGGCAGTCCATGCGGATTAAACTGAAGTGACATGGTTTTCCTGGTGGTGGCCTTTACAGTAAACCTGATATTCTGGCCAGATTCCAGATGTATGCCAAGTTATTTGAATGGCACTGATTTCAAGATACACTTGAATGTATTTTAACTAAATGCTGTTATCTCCTGAAAGGCAGAAAATCTACAGGCCCTAGCAATGCATCAGTGTTTGCCACTGGATTTTAGCATGAAATTCCAAGCTCCACTGAGCCTCTAAACAAAGGGAAACATGACCAAGATGTGGAAAATGATAACCCACACAGCTGAACCCCCTAAATCCCCCAAATCATTCTATTAAACCAACTCCTCTGAGAGCCAGGACAAGGATTCACACAGCACTATCAGCTGTAAGCGTTCTCCTGAACATCTTGCTGTACTTTCTGCTGCTCTTGTATCTGGACATTTGGGATCCCACCAGACTCTCAGCTCTCATTAAAAACTTGCACACCCCACCAGGCTGCAGAGGAAAGCTCAGAAAGGTTTGCTCCATCAGCATAGAAAATAAAGGAACACAAACAAAAGGAGGATTGTTTTGGAATTGCACTGTCCATTTTGGCTCAAGTTCTGCCAAAATACGCAGCCTAAAATAGGGACTTCCTAAAGACTATTTCAAAGCATACTGTGAAAACTGGCCTGAATTGTGGTTCAGTAAAAACATTACCTCATCCTAGAATGTACAACACAGGCCAAAACCTCTGCCAGGCTCTCACTTTAAACAGGGACACAGGAGGGACACAGGTTCACTGAATGTGCAAATATCCCTTTTCCTAATTCCATCCTATAGCTTGGGTATGTTCTGCCCAAGAGGCTCTGGGGTTTTATTTAATTTGTTTAAGGTAACAACCTAAATCCTAATCCAGAATAAGCAGCTGAATTTTCATAGGAGGAAATAAGCCTAGACCCTACATAGCCCCAAATCTCCTTTTTTGCTACTGACAGCAGTTTAAAGAACTTATTTACAGTGCACCCATGACAGGCTGTCTGATCCTATTTATTCAGTCTTATATTTAAAGGGGTCAGTGGAAGCTTTGTCTGCTCAGACACACAAGCCTGAGAAGTGTCACATTCTTCACTCCAGGGAAATACAAGTCACGATTACACCAGAATTAAAACTGCCCAGATGAAATCAGAACTGACCAAAATCAAATCCTTTGGGAGGAGGACAAAGTCAAAGGGTATTTTCTCTTGAAAAATGTCTTGTTTTTCTTGTTTCAGCTTGTTTTTACTAACTGCTCCTGTAGTCTCTATTACACAAATGTATTTAATTAATATTAAGGACAAAAAAACCAAGCTCCTTAGAGAATTAGAAATACTTTCATACAATAAAAATGAGGTATTTCAAGATATGTATTAATGAAAGAAAACAGTACTGCCTTCTGTGGGCCAATACCCTCATTTGGGCACTGATAACCACCTCTAAATTAACAGGTTAAATTATCATTGAATCCCAGAAAGGTGTGAGCTGAAAGGGACCTTAAAGCCCATCTCATTCCAACCCCTGACATGGCTGCTCCAATCCCTGTCCAACCTGGCCTTGGACACTTTCAGGGATGGGGCAGCCACAGCTTCTCTGGGCAGCTTGTGTCAGGGCCTCACCACCCTCACAGGGAAGAATTTCTTCCTAATATTCAATCTAAACCTCCTCTCTCAGTTTGAAGCCATTCCCCCTTGTTCTGTCACTACATGTCCTTTTAAAAAGTTTCTCTCCATGAAGTGGCAGTAATTTTTATGTCAAACACATATAATGAGGATACTATGACTTAAGTCATGGAGTTAGTAGGTTTCTAAAATCAGAAAAACAAATTTCCTTAATGGTCTTGATTTTAGATACTATATTTAGTTATATTTAAACTATATATTTAAATATAACCATAGTTATATTTAAAACAGAAATTTATATATACACAAAATTTTGACACAGATATACACATATAGAATCTTTAACACACTTTAGCAACCCCAAGATTCAACTAAAACTTTTAGACAACAAACATAAAGTGAAAACTAAATTTTCCATTGCATAAATACACTGGTTGGCTTAATTTAGCTTCACATATCTGACTAAACCCTATCAAACTTTGTCAGCTGCCAGAAATTTTTGAGTTCCTGAAATCTTTGCAATTTGTTCTGCTGAAACTGTGAGCAACTGGGCAGCACTTGCTCATGCCTTGTGTCTGAAAGGTTCACAGCAGTGTGCTGCTGATCTGCTGTGCCTCACAGGAACAAAGGAGTCTCCTGGTGATCTCAATGCTCATCTCCAACCAATGCCTTCCTTCTCTTCTAATCCCTCTCCTTCCTTTGCTCTTTGCACTGGTTAACAAAATGCTTCATCCAGGAAGTCCACCACTGTGCCTGTTACCAATGAGCTGTGATGCCCTGGACAATGAACAAATGTCACTGTGATGTTTTCCAGCTCCACTTGAAGACAATGTCTCAAGTTTATCTAATTAAATTGCTTTTCTGTATTGCCATGCAAGGCTACACTGCTGGTACCCCGAGGCCTTGGTGCACTGAGAAGGGAACTCTGTTTAAAGTGAGGTTAATGCAAACATGGAATGCAAGAGCTTAAGCTCTGAATGCCTCTGTTTGCAAAACAGAAAGAGAACTTTGTTTTTAAACTGTTCTCTCAGAAGACCTCAAGCTTTCAGCTCTGCTCCTCCAGAAGTTCCAATCAATTTGTGGTCCAAATCAGCTTCTCCTTCTATAAAAGCTGGTCCCAATCCACATTAGTTTACAAATGTATGAGCCTGACAGGCTGAAATTCATCTTCAGGGAACACTTGTCCATATGTAGCTCCAAGTCCCAGCTGGATGGGACTGGTGGTGCCCGTCCAAGGGAGCCCAGAACCAATGTGATCAGCAGCTCTGGAGGTGCTGAAAGTGTTCCCAGCCTCCCAAACCTCCTCCTGCACTGTTACAGCTTCTAAATGGGAAAAGATTTTAAAGCTGGTAAACCAGTTTATTCCTTATTTCAGTGTATATTCCAGGGGGTATCCTTGCAAATGACAGCAAACAGACAAACAGAGATACAGACTGCAGGGATTTGGCTTGTCTGCCCTGGGAAGGGCTGTGGAAACAACACAGAGGAAAATGTAATTTTCCAGCTCTAGGAAAAGAAAGGGAGAATTTAGATTTCTAATACTCCCACTCACCTAATTTCTAATGTTGACTTTGAAGAAAATTGCCCAGGTTTACAGAACCTATGGCTAAACCAGATATAACTTCTGTCCATGGGGCATCACACCCAAATTCACCAAACACTGCTGCTTCAGGCACCAGTCAGGCTCAACTGATGGTCCTGTGCACTGTTTCAGGGGCCAGCTCAGGTAAGCAGGAGCTTGGGAATTTTTATACAGAGCAAATGGGTCCTCAGTCTCCAACCTCTGGAACTTGCTCTGCATAATGAGTATTTTTGGCTGTGGGTTTGTCTGTGTTATTTGAGACAACAACTTATGTTGCAGTAGTCACGAAAGCCTAAACATCAGAACAACCAAGTGTTGGAAAAATGGTTGGGATGAGGCAACCACATCTTCTCTGGGAACCCTGTGCCAGTGCCTCACTACCCTCACAGGGGAGAATTTCTTCCAAATTTCATCTAAACCTACTCTCTGTCAGTTTGAAGCCATTTCCCCTTGTCCTGGCTCTTGTAAATACTCTGTCCACCTCTCTTGTAGGCTCCCTTCAAGTCCTGGAAGGCTGTAATTAGGTCACCCTGAAGCCTTTTCCTGTCCAGGCTGAACAATCCCAATTCTCTCAGCCTTTCCTATTAGCAGAGGTGCTCCCTTTACCCCTTTGTACTTCTCTGTGCTACTTAATGACTTATTCCTTCACCTTAATAATCAATTAATTATCATTATCTCTTTGCAGTAGCAACCATTCTGTTATTGCTCATTAGGATCTCCCAGAACAGGTATTTCTTCTGGGACTACAACCCTTTAGTGTCAGTGTTACATAAACAGGCAATAACTGCTGCCCCCTGTCACACAAAAGGAATGTCTCATCTCTATTTATTCTTCTTTTTGAAGCAATAACACTGTATCCAGAAGGTCCAAGATGGAAGCAAAGCAGAAACTTACCTTCTCTTGATGGTAAGCATTGCTCCCAAGAGGATAATAACAAACATCAGGAGACCAGCTATAACTCCAGCCATTTTCACCGTGCTATCAACTTGCTTCTCTGGTTCCACTGCATTGGAATTCTGGGTGGAAGCTCCTTAAAAGATGGAGGGAGAGGAAGGACAAGATAAAAAAAAAAAGAATTTGTAGGGAAATTGTGCAATGATCCATATTAAATATTCATTTGAAAGCCTAACAACATATTTGCAATCAAATTGCAGTAGACAATTGTCCATCTAACCAAATCTGCCTTTAATGAGGGCTAATGACAGATAATTCAGAGCAGTAATAGGGTGTAAAATCCCAGTGTAGTGCAAATGGCTCTAATATTTTACTAAGTTATGCTGTAATGGGGGAATTTACTCTTCTGAAGCACTCAGCATGCACCCAGAAACAGGAGAACAACAACTCTAATTTTAATCTCAAGTAGTCTAAGTGGACTTGCAATCCTTACTCATTGAAATAGTGAATGCAGTAACATGTAATAATAATAATATTTCCCATATAATTTTTTTTCCTTCTAAACTCAGCTGACATTTGTGTTTCTCAGTGTACTGGAGGCCTGGCTTTGTTAAACATACCATTTAAATTATATATGTAACAAGTATTAATGCAATGCACAGAGAACCCTCCACACAGAATCATGGAATGGTTTGGGTTGGAAGGGACCTTAAAGCTCATCTCATCCCAGCCCCCCACCATGGGCAGGGACACCTTCCAATATCCCAGGCAGCTCTGAGCTCCATCCAACCTGGTCTTGGACACTTCCAGGGATGGGGCATCCACAGTTTTTCTGGGCAACCCATTCCACTGCCTCAGCACCCTCACACATCATCTCCTGTACTCCAGGCATGACTTCTTCTTCAGCCCAGGCAACATAACATAATTTCTATTTGAATATTTTCCCCCCCACCACAAGTGAAGTCTACACTCCTGTAAGTAAAAGATTTTTAGGAACATATTTGCACAGCATTTCTGCTCATTTCTCCCTGCACTAACTGAGCACCTTGGAGAAAGCTGCCCTCTCCCCTGCTGCAGTCACTCCTTCCATAGTGCTCATTATAGACCTCAGCTCTGCTGACTTCCCTGCTTGCTGCACTGAATTTTTCCAGACATAGTTTAAGCCACTGAGCTTGATTTAGAAAGCCCCACAAGATTTGAGTCATGGCTACTCTAAAGACGAAATAAGCCTATCTTCATTATATTCCTGTTACACTTAACTACTCCTAAAAATATCAGCACTGCAGTTCATGGAGTTAAATGAATTCCTGTTACATGAGATCACACTTGTATCTTGGGCTTCACCTTTGCTTGTGGAGTCAGCCAAGTCTTTCTCCACAGCTTAACTGAAGTAGGCAAAGGCAATCAAAGGTGAACACAAAGGGCTGACATTAGGAGACCATAATGTTTTGCTCTTTTAACAAGTCTGCGTTTCTGACTTCAGGAGAATCTGAATCACTTCTGTTCATGAAGTTACTTGCTCAGGGAGATGATATTCAATCAAGTCCATGTGTTGGTGGGGCAGCAGTGTTATTGTCACTGCATTATTGTTGTGCCTATTTGCCACATGTTAAACTGTGTGTCCTTTAAAAGATGATGCAGTGATAAAAACATGATTTCACTTCTCCTACAGCTAAGCTGTAATCTAGTTTTGCCAGAGCAAAACACAATATTTACCAAGGAAAAAGGGCTGACTCTTGGAATCACACATATAATTTTCAGCTTTTTGCCCCTGACAACTCTACTATTCTTCTGCATTCACCAATTTGCCTGCTCAGTTAAGAGTTCACTGATAACTTCTGTGCTCACACGTTGAAATGGATTAATGGGACTCCTGAGCATGAGAATAAAATAACATATCAGTTGCATATTTCCATCTTTGCTTGACAATCTCTCTTACAATCCTGGGGTAAATGTGTCCAAGAGGTGAGCTGTACACCATCAGACAGGCAATCCCCACACTGTCACACAACATAGCCAGTAATAAAGGTACAATTTCTCCCTGAAAATGGCTAAAACTCTATTCATTTGAAGTGAGAGTCAGAAGTACTCCAAATTGTCCTTCACTCAAGCTGCAGTTACTTCTATGATCCTAAATAACAGGTGTTCGAGAATGGTTTTCTACTATAAACAGCACAGTCAGACCCTCCCTCGTTTTTCTACCATCTGAATGCCCTCATGAAGTGTTAAAAGAAATAAGAATGTGCTGTCAACTCCATCCTCTAATCCACTAGATTGGTTTGATTTGGCCAGGCTGTTGCTGGTTCCTACAGGCCATGTGTGGTCAGTGTATTCACATCTGACATTCCCATCCCAGTGCAGGTTCCTGCAGTTCCAGCAGGAGAATTAAGGCTCATTATCCATCCTGACACCTCCACACTGGGCTGACTGATTCACTCGAATCTCCTGTGCAACTCTTTCTGTCTCTCCTGGCAAAGGCCAACAGTTCCTTTAGGCTACCAGTCCAACCATTTGTAAATTGTCTCAGCTAACAGTGCCTAGCAATGGAAAATATGACAGTGTCAGCAAATTCTTGGGTCTGGGACTCCTAAAGCCTTGCAAATCTGCAAAAGTCCATTGTTTTCCTGCTGTTCTGGCATATTTTCCTTGCAGATGCCTAACTCTCCTCTGGTTGCTTGTACTCCCCCCTGCCTCCCCACCAGCTGTAGGTAAAACATTTCTATCCTGGCAGGAGCAGGTCTGTGAGCAGTTTCTGTTCTTGCAGAACGTATCTTCTGCTGCTCCTGACAGAAATGCTGGTTTAGAATTCAGTTTTGCTTCTCTCCTTTATAGACACGCAGGATCTGAAATCTTGTGAGCACAGCAGCCCAACAAAACTGCTCAGATGGCCATTTCATACAAACAGCTTTAAACACACCCAGAAAGCTCTGCATATACTTGAGGGGCCACCATTTTCCTTCTGAAAAACAACGTTTATATACTGCTGACATTAAAAGAGAATGAAAATAAACTATATTTTCTAGTGGTTACTTCCACCACATTTCCTGGAATGAATTGTTCCTTGTAGCAGAAGCTGGATACTGAAATATTAAGACATAGAACAGGTCACCACTGTTATTAGTGTGTGTGTTTCAGTGGCACCCAGAGCCCCCACGAGGGTCAGGACCCCATTACACTGTACTAACATGAAGGAGGACAATTTTCTGCCCTAAGCTTGCTTTCTTAATAAGGAAGGCAAATGATAGAAGGCAGTGCCAGAGGAGTGAAGATGGTTGGTCCCCTGACTCCCTATCTGTGCCTTATCTGCTACACCAGGCTGCTGCTCTCAGAGATACACATTTATGTACTGCACAAAATGCACTGTCCCGGGAGCTGGAGCAGTGGCATGAATCTGGCTTTCACTGGCATCTGCATTCACCATTCCATTGGTCATTCAGAGCTATTTCAACATTTTAGTCCTTTCCCATCAACCCAGTTTACTTTGTTTCTTCAATCCCTTTCAGATCCAACATCTTGCAGAGAGACAAGACATTACAGGACATTAAATTCATGGGAGGTGATGTTCTGGTGGTGCTGCAGAGGTTTAAAGAGAGCAGGGCAGGGACAAATGGCCTGTGAGAAGTCAGATTTCTGGATCATCACATATTGATGGTACAATTGGGTTTGAATTAAGGTGTAATCTGGCCATGCTGCTGTTGATTCATAGAATCAGAGAATAAGCTGGAAGGGCCCCATCAGGATCATCAAATCCAACCCCAGTCCCTGCACAGACACCCCAGCAATCCCACCCTGTGCATCCCTGGCAGCGCTGTCCAAACTCCTGGAGCTCTGGCAGCCTTGGCACCATTCCCTGGGGAGCCTGGGCAGTGCCCAGCACCCTCTGGGTGCAGCAGCAGTGGCATCTAAGGATACCGTAAGATACCATGACAATCTTTCTCCCAGCAATTTATGCAGGCGTATTATTTGAAAATAAGCCACCAGATATAAAGTAACCTCCTCTGTGGAGGTGGCACTCAGAAAAACACCCAGGAAAGAATGATTACTGAGTACATGTAGCTAAGCAGGACTGATAATACAAGTTTCTTCTATAAAACCTATTTCACAAACTGCAGTTTGAAACATTCTTTACTTTAGGCAGCAATTACAATATTGCATTTAAAAAAACGTCACTGCCAGGAAAAAGAATTCAAGAAAGTCATAAGCAGGAGGAAAAGTCGGGTATTTATGTGAGATTTTCAGCAGGTGAGGCACAGAGAACACAGTCCTGCAATGGAAATGGTACCACAATCACCAGGAGCCGTGACACTGTAGGAGAGAGAAGCATCCCAAAGCTTAACAGGAGGAGAAGAGAAAGCAAATGAAATGGTACTAAGGACAGCTGGGCCAAATATTCAGAATTAAGAAAAGGGCAATGCAAGTGTGAAGGAGGGAGGGACAAAATGAGAGAAGCAACACAAATATTGGGAGGTTCAGCCACCAGCAGATGACAGGAAAGACCAAGCAAAGGAACAACTCTGGCAAAGACGAGGTTTGGTTTCAAATTCATAACACCTAAGAATAGAGCTTCTTCAGAGAGAAATCCACTCTTGGAAGAAAAACAATCAGAAAAATTACTTCAGAGCATTATTTAACCCAGAAAAATTAATGAGAAATATTGCCTTCACAGTCATTATGCGTTCAAATGATCTGCACAATCAGAATAATTTCTTTGCAGCACATAATGGCCAGGCAGCAGGCTGAATGTAAAATCTCCTAATAGACCTAGAGGCTTATATTCAAAAGACAACTATTCTCAAACCACTTGTAAACATTTCCTTTATTTATTTTTTTATGGTGCTTTTTATGTGAGTGGCCTACAAATTATTAAAATATCTCTGCATGTGGAAATGTTTTCCCTTATGTTTTCAGCTCCTGATAATATCTATACCTGTAAAACACAGTCTGACATGCAAACTCAAAGGCAGGCAGGTGCCTCCAGGAATGATAACGCTGAGATAAAGGTGGAAAGGCACCTTTTTACCTCCTGATGTGGAATACCCAGCACCAGCCATGGCTGTCAGCTGATCACCCCCTCCAGCAGTGTATTAGGACTACAAAAAACGTGCATGATGCTGGTGCCTCCACATATCATGAGCCAACAGAGTGAAACAGCTCATCACATCTGATAGTCAGATTCCACTTTGGCTATTTCTTTGTTATAATTCATTAAAAAATGAATATCACAAAGAGGATCACTACACACAACGTCACTACACCAATTTTCCACCTCCAGTTATTGAAGACTGCAAACAGCACAGGCTTAAGACTATAATGAGACACACTCATTTCTCAAAAGGAATAGACAGAATGATGAGAGCAAAAAGCTTTCAACCATATTCTAAGCAGAGAGAGCAGCAAAACAAAGCAGTCCTGGAGAGAAAGACAGACCAGAATTTGTATGAGGGATTTTCAAGCTTACAGGTTGAATCTGGAGGAGGATGACGGTAAACACACAGCAAGAAATGGAGATCAGCATTGTTAAACTAGATGAGAATTAAAAAATAGCTTTAAGTGAATAATTGATTCTGGAGATTCCAGGCAAATCCACCACAAAGGCTTTTCTTTTCTCCTGTTTTTCTTCCTCTCTCTTCTGAACAAGAGCACTTAATTTGTACTAAAGGCAGATATATGGTCCCCAAGAATGAGAGAGAATATTACATTTACTTCAAAACAGAGCTCAGGTAAACAGCAGCTGCTGTGATGCCAACAAATGAAGCAACAGTTTGGGGGGAGAGCGTGTTTCCATTTTAACATTCAATTTTTGCAGAGTTACTTAAAAATTAGCTTAAAATTATAAAAATAGAAAACAAGTACAATTCACATTATCACAAGTTTGAATTCACAGATGTGAGAATTTTTGTATGGTAGACACAGGGAGATCACTCTTTTGACTGATACAGGCAAACCATTCTCAGTGCATGACAGTGTTATGGATATATAACAGATTCACCACAATTATTAACTTTTGCCCCAGTCAGTCCCCTCTAAGAAGTTCCCCTCCTCTCATCATGATTATCATAAAAAACCCACAACCACACCAGCTGCAGAAGCTGCAAAACCAGGGAGCAAAGCCCTGGGGTGGGCAGAAAGTGAGCACTGAAATAAAATCACCTTTTGAGCCAGACTGGATGAAGCTGCTTCAAGTACCACAAGTGACTACAAAAACCCACCCGAGGCTTCACCCTGAGCTGAGTGAGCAGCATGGAAAGGAGGGCTCTCCTTACAGCAAAGCCCCTCTCCCAGCAAAGAGGGAGTCAGCAGGGCAGTGGGAGGGAGCCCGTGTACACACACTCTACGTGTGCTGCATGAAACTCTGGGACACTTCCTGTGCTCTGCCAAGCTGAAGCAGCATTTCCAGGCATGTCTGGAATGAAGATTTTTCTTTTCCTCCACATAAACCAGTTTCTTTTACACCTACCTTGTGATTTTATCACATATTCTAATGCTACCATACAGTTTTGAAATGTCCAGCTATTGGAAGAAGCTCAAAAGCTCATGTATTAATATCAACCCTGTATCTGAACACTGGCTCATCAAAAATTCTGTTTCAGGAAACAGAGGCATAATGTATTTGTAACAGTCCTGGGTTTGTCATGTCTCTGGAAATGTTGTTAAAGGGCACTGACAATGATAATCTATTTATGAGAACTATTTTAAGTGATCCACAATACCTGACATACCTTGGAAAGGCTCCCCAGATACCAGGAGATGGAGATAAAGTATAACCCAAATGAGCTGGTGTGAGGGTTTGAAGGTCAGGAACATGAAACACTTTTGTCCTCTAAAATGTGAGAGCCCCCTGTGTCTCCCCATGCAGCTGCCCCCTCCTCTGTGCCATCTCTCAGCCCTCTGTGCAAAAGAGGCTTCAAGGGACATTAAAAGAGTTCTTCTGCAAACTTTCAAGCAGAAGAGATGAAAAACAAGACCCTGAATTTCATAGGTGAGAAATCATCCCATGCTCCCTGCATTAAAACTAAGTAAAACAAAGACAAAGGAAATCTTTTCTTAATCTGACCTTCCCTCATGACTTTAATGTGCAACTACTAGCTTTTCTTAATTTCCACTCCTTTGTCTGACTACCAATTTATCTGCAAACAAAGATGAAGGTACAAAGATCAGGGCCAGCCACAACACATGGCCACGAGCATCCTTTCCCACCAGGTGGGTGTTGAAAGGGGACAAGAAGCTCCACCTTGCTCCAGGTGCTTTGATTCCTTGGACTTGGCTCACACAGCTAAAATACATTTTATTTTGTTTTTTTCTGAAGACCCTTCTGTTCTGAAGCCACCCACTGTGTCCCAGCAGTGGATGTTTTGTATTACAAAGGTGATGTTTGCACAGTCTCCTGTAGCTAAACTATCCCAAATTTTATCTTAAACACTTCTTTTCTCCAGATGCTTATTTGAATTGGGGAGCCCAAGAATATGGTCTGGCAGTGCAGCATTGTTCTGGAGTAGATGATGTCCTCTGGAAACTGGGCTGGAGTTTTCACTTGTAGCCTCATCCAGTTCTGCACCAAGTTCTGCATTAATTCAAAGCTGTCCCATTAGCTCCCTGGAACAGGGAAGCCTCTAAAGGGATTGTGATACACCAAACTTGTGCTGAAAAAGAACTTTCAGAAGGCAGAGATTTGTTCAGGGATAAAAAACCCCAACCAAACGTTTTCATGCATTCAACTTAAAAAGTGTGATAAATCCCTCTGAAATAAATAGTGCAAAATAGAATAAACCTGTCAAAGGAATAATATTCCAGTGTTTTAGAAGACAAAATGCAGTAACAAACAGATGTGAAGTGGGATTAGATCTGTTTAAAAAATACATTATCTGTCTACAAAACCAAAATGTATTTCAGGAAACAAAAGAAGCCTCTTCAATGAATTTGAGGAAGCAGGAGCCATTAAATGAACAGTTTTCATACGCAGCAAAACTGTGTGTGAACAGCAGGAATTTTTTCCCTCCTCATTTTCCATGGATTTTTTTGCAGTCTCTCCCCCCCAAAAAAAAAAGATTTCCCTGGTCACATTTCAGACCCAGATTCTTTACTGAGATCTCAAGATTCTCCCAGGAATTTTCCCTCTCCCAGTGCTGCTGCACTACCAAAAAGCAGGACCAATATTCCTACACCAGTGTAATACATTTAAAAGCTGAAAAACCAACCCTCCTTTCCCCTGCCTTTCCCATCGATCACATGTAATTCTGTCACACCCCAGCCACTCATTCTGTGCCCATCAGGCTAAAGCAGAAGAACATATTTCCACAAGCTGATGGGATCTCCTCTCTATATTTAAATTTTCTGGAGTTACTGATGATTCTGATCCCAGTGTTACATGTGATGGGGCAAATTTATGACACACAGGCCTCCAATTCATTTTGATGGAACCTGCAAAAGCCTTGAGAAGTTCTGAACCTCCTCACTGTGAAGGACTTGGTGCTGCTGAGGCTCAATCCTGCAACATCTCTGACTCCAGCAGAAGTTTCTATAGAAACTATAGTTTCTATGGTTTCTATAGTTTCTCCGTTGTTCTACAAAGGGCTTCCAGAATCAAGTTTTCAGCTTCTTGCCATTATTTCTCCGACAGCAGGACTCAGCTGTCTAAGTACAACATGCACCCCCAGAAAATGCCACAGCGACTGTAATTGAAAATGTAAGCTCAGCTCCATGCAGGGGATACTCAGCCTGTGCAGAGGGCAGATCTGTGGGGCTCTTCCCCCACACCCAAGGGCTCCTGGAAGGTTTAAGAGATGTTGAGCCCCGCGGTGACCCTCGGCACAGGCGCAGCTCCACCTGGGCGCTGAAGGAGTGCCATGAAAGCACTGTCCCCCTTCATAGTGTGGTTGGAGTAATTGTCAAAGTATTTTCTCATGCAAAACAAATATTAAACAAGAAGTCATGAAGCTGCTCAGACCTCTGGAAGCTTGACCAGTTTTGCTTTTCCTGAACTGATAATCACCTGTGCTCAAGAAGCTGGGCGGGTTTCGCGTGGTCACCTGCTGGCTACCTATTACTGCTAAGAACAAGCAAAATGGTTCCCAGGCAGCATGCACAAGAAAAAAAAAAAAAAAAAGGAAAAAATAAAATGTACCTCGTAATGATTATTATAGTTCCATTCTTTCATTTGCAAGAACTCACATTTTAAAGAAAGGAGAAATGAGTATCGGGAGATAAGGAACCATTAATGAGCCCTCTGCCTTGGTTTCAATTACACTGTGAAATTAATTTAATGCACTTTAGGAATACAAGAGGTAATCGCTCTCTTTTGGTAAGAGGTTGCAATTTTCTCTAATAAAGTGTCGATATAAATATGTTGCTTTAAGACAGGGAGAACAAGTCAGTTAATTCAGAAAGAATGGGACATATTAAAACAAATGCTGTCAAGGAAACCAAATGGCAAAACCTATAAATAACCCGTCTGAATGAAAATTGTATGGCAGAGAGCTGGTAAATTGGGGTTTAATTATAAACATTTTTTAAAGAGTGCTTTATGTTAATGAGATGCATCCAAGTGCCTAATGCTGTGAAAGATGACATTAGTCCAGTAATTAAAAAAAAAAAAATGGAGTAGCCCATGTGAGGAGTGGCAGAAAATCTGAGACCAATGAATCTGAAAAGAAATACATATGTAGATACAAAAGGTTAATAATGTTTGTGGATTTCAAACATGCTGGCAAAGCTTGGGATGGCTACACAGACCAGACACACACAGGGAGCTTTCTGATGGATCACCAAATATCACCCCAGCAAAGGCTGATGGTGAGGCCCTGCCACTGGCCCTTCCCACACCCAACCCTTCCATGGAGGCACAGGATGGAAGGAAATGAGCTCAGTGGATGTGCTGGAAGGAAATGAGCTCAGTGGATGTGCTGGCCCAGCTGGGGATCTCCTGGCTCTGCTTTGGAGGTGGCACTGCTGGTGCTGTGACCTGGTGCTCTGAAATGCTGACACCACCCCATCCTCCCAATATTTAAAAAAAAAATAGAAAAAGATTTGAGAGCTTTTTCTTGCCACCACAGGACACAAATTCATCTAACCAGGAGCAGCACACAGGGGACCATGCAGAGAGTGCACCATGGGACAGCTGGGCTGAACTGAAAAGGGCTGAACTGAACAGCCTATTCCTTGCTAATTGAGGAGGGAAGAAAACTGGGAAACCTCCAAAACTTTTTTTGGTGCACTAGACCACTTTTTAAAGTGTTCTCTGCTTCCATTTTCTTGGTGTTGAGGCAAGGGGACATGGAAAGCAAAGTGCCTGCTGGAGGAGGCAGTGGAACAGCCTCATGTGTCTCCCAAGTAATTAAAGTGCCTCAGCTTCTGAGCAGGTGCCTTGCAGCAACACCCAGGATGTGTTACAATCCCCCAGTAACACTTGCCTAACACATTTCACTGCCTAATTACTCCCACACTCACGTTTAGTGCCCTTGCTAATCCAGTACTTCAAGAGAATACTTGCCTTGCTTAAACGTGTCTGGATCCTAATCTTCCTGTCACTGGTGTAAATCAGAACTCATTTCACTGGTGTTAATGGAGCTACTGCAGTGTCAAATGTCTAGGAACGGAAAAAATTAGGCCTATATTCCAAAATGAACATTTAGTCTGGCACTAAATGTATGTATTTATCTTCCTGCACCAAAACAAAATATGCTTTTTTCTCTGGTACCAACTCAAAGCAAGGCTTTTAATGCTGAGATAAATCCTGACACCACAAAAAGAGATTTTTTTTCCTGATTCCTACCAAAGACACCAGAGTGGCATCCTCACTGGCAGCCCCGTTGGTTTTGTCAAGACGGACTACAGGTTCTCACATTCTACCCTCAGAAAAACATGGATGCAATTGCAGGTGAACACAGGGCAATGCCATTAAGGATAATCAATATAATGAGCAGACAGAAGACAGCACAGACACATTAGGTCATCTCAACCACCCCACCCTTTGATCAGGACACGGTGTAATTACAGTTTTATGAGTGTCTCTGTGCATTGACACCCTGCAGAGAGGGGGCAGATACAGCACCCCTCCCCAGGAGTGGGTCCCTCTGTTCATATGGAGTTAATGTAGGGTGGACATAGGGAAATGTGAGATTATGGGAAAGCTCCAAGGCTCAGAACCACATTGTTCAGCTGTTGGTACTGCCCAGGTGCCAGCAATGGCAGGTCCTGTTATCAACACCCCAGCTTGGGGTGCAGCCTCGCCTGTGAGCTGCACCCAGAACTGCTCCTTTGGAGAGCTAAAACTGCCTAAAATCAGCACAACTGGGGGCATTCCAGGGCCCATGGGAATGGTCAGGCACTGGGAATTACAGCATTGCAATTCAGAGGGCAAGAGGAAAAGAATTTCCACAGAGATTTCTGCACTCCACATACAGAAATAAGATATCCACCTATAAATCAAAAGTGATATGAATCAAAAGTGATATAAATCAAAAGTGATATGAATTGAGACACTGAGAATAAACACTAGAACTGCCATCATTTCTTGTCTTTTTCCATTCAAGTCAATAAAGAAACAACCTAAAGAATAAGATCACCAAAAAGCAGTGGCTCTAGACATCCTCAGGCTCTACCCATCTCTTTTATATCTCTTATTACATTGATCTTAGTAAGAGATTATTTTTTTCTTTAAAGACATGATATTCAGAAACAACAGAGTGAGGGTAGCTTATTGACTGGATGGTTCAGTGACTCTTCCTGGTGACCTAGCAAGGTTAATGAAAATTATCTCAGTTTGCAGAAGTCAACTGAAGGTCAAACACTTATGTGACACTTACTTTTCTGAGTTACCCAAATCAGGCAGTGTAAACAAAATGTCATGTCAGAACGGGATTTTTCAAGCTGTATTAAGTTTTTTTTCTTTTGACTAGTCAGAGAGCAAATATCTTTCCTGGTAGCATGACAACATTCTTCCACCAGCTCCAGAAAAATGAACAACCAAAACAGAAGAAACTACAGGTTTCCAAAAATTATTTAATCCAGTTTCTCTGATGTCATGGCTAGACCATGCTCTTGGAAAAAGCTTGTGGAGATTCATTTCACCCAGTCCTGCTCTTGCTCTTTCTACCAGCAGAAAGCCAAAATCAGATCTTTGAAATGGTGACATCACTACCAGCTGGGAAAACTTGAGAGGAAGGAGACATATAAGACTGAGACACACAGAATGTTTGTAACCCAGAGAATGAATTAAACAAAGATTTTACAAGGAACTTTTAAACAGGTGGGGAACAGGAGGATATGGGGAGCACCAGAACCACAGATGAGAAGGAGAAAGGGGAGAAATGGCTTGTCCCCCTTGGCTTTCAGTGGTGACACAACTGCTTACAGCCCCACCAGTTTGCATTATCAGGTCTCAGCAGGGAAAACAGCTGCACAGGTGGGAGCTTCATGCAGCACCTGCCACCCCAGGGTCTGGCTCTCTGTGACAGCCTGGGGATGCCTCCACAGGAAGATGGAAAAAGTCCTATTCTGCTATCCAGTGACTTATAGATGTGGCTTCTTGGAGTCTTCCCAGCTCCTCTGCAAGTGCAGATGCAGAAGGGATCAGCAGAAAGGACTCTGAAGTCATTAACTTCTGCCACAAGTCAGAAAGGAGTGAAAAGGATGGGAAAAAAATGGGATGGTGCCTCAAAGGATTTCTGTGTTCCTGCCAATTTTGGTGAACTCTCCAAAGCCTCCACAGGCAGCCATGCAGGTATTTCACATGACAGCAAAGCAGCGAGAGCACAAGTTGTCAGCCCTGAGTTTGGAAATTGAGTCCTCTGCACATTTCCCTACAGCCCATTTTGGAGACTACAACACATGTTAGGCAAATCTTTTTACAGCTGCTACTCCTCTGTGTTACAAGTAAATTGGTTTCTGACACCTTTTCTGGAAGTGTAGCCCCCTGGGGTGGTTTTGAAATCTTTAGAAGAGTTGTTAAAAGCAACTTTAAACTCTAAGAAGGAGCCCAGACACTGTCGTCATTGGGCTCCCAAGAGCTGCACTTGTGAACCAACCTGGGGCTGTTTGCCTTGGGTTTGCTCAGTGTGGTCTGTGTGACCTGTCAGCTTGGTCTGTTCTGAGCTCTCCACAATGAAAATAAGGAATGCTCTCTCCCAGTTTGTTGAATTATACCATGAAAATGGTGTGATGTAAGAATTGTGCCTGCTGTGTACAAGGTTAGGCTTACACGAGATCTCCTCTTATCTACTTTGTACAGTTGTGGAGAGAACAAATTGAATAGGAAGTTAATGTCACTCTTTTAGTGATGTTCTGCCAACAGCAAGAACAGTCCTCAGGACAGAAAAGCTGTCAACAGAATGAGGGAAAGTAGGAACCACAGAGAATGATACCCTGCATTAAAAAAATAACAGAGGTCACAAATATAGTGGAGTGATTCTGGAAATTGTTGTTCTGCCTTTGCAATCTTCCTTTTTTTTAAAAAAAAAAAAAAGAAGAAATAAAGAGCCTGGTTCTTTGGATAGGAACTGTAATCAAGTTGTGCCACCACTGCAGTTTTTACATTTCTGGCATTGTGTTTTGCAGGAAAGAGAGACCCACATACCTTTTGTTGCCAGCCGGACACAGTTGATTTTTGTTTCCTGAAAAATAAAAAACACAAAAAAAATATATATAGAAAAACATCAAGGTGTATAATTTGCCCACCTACAATAAGCATACATTCCTTTAAAAAGCTACTGAAAATGTATGTACTTTTTCTTTGCACTTCATCTTTGAAAATACCAGGAACAGTGTTTATTGCATGAAACTCTCCACACTGTTGGACTTGCCTGCAGTTGGTTCTCTTAAGTATTGGGAAGTTGGGAGTGACAACATGTTTCTCCACGCTCCATGTGTGAGTGATGGGTCCCACATAAGTGCCTGATTAGCTAATAGAATTTACCAGTTAAATGACCTGCTCTGTAATAGACTGACAAGCCTTGGGTCAAAAGTACACGCAACTGTACATCTCATTTTCATGCACCATTACTGCAAATTTTGCAAATTGGGTATTTATTTAAACACATGGCAAACAGACAGCAAAGAAGCCATTTGAATATTTCAGCTCTGTGATGGATGTGGAGCAGACCAACATTCTGTGCTGCTGCCTCTGCCAAACGAGCTGTTCTAACAACCCTCACCACTGCAGCTCCTCATTGCAGAGCTGGGATAAAACCCAACACTTTGTGTTCAATCCACCCTGGGGCCTGCAGAGCTGCAGAATGGGATTTGGGGTCTGAATGTTGTATCTGGCTTCAGGAACAGCTCAAACTCAGCAGCTTTCTCAGGCCACCTCTGCTGCAAACACAACGTTTCTGGAATCCCCAGCTCCTTGTTCCACAGCCCTTCTTGGCAGGGGTTGCTGCTGTCCAGTGTGTGATTGCCATCCAAATGGGAATGTGCTGCTTGGTTAAAGACCTGCCTTTGTCAGGCACTCATCTGCTGCAGGGTTTGCAGAGCACTTTATGCCTCTACACGTCTCAGGTGTAATGAATACAGCATAAATTACTGTGTTAACAATGCTCCATTAATATGGATGCTGTCTGTGCTCTGGAAACAACAGCAGGCAGTGCACTGCTGAGCACCACCTTCCGTCCTCAAACAACTGGGCAAACCTTCTGGAAATCTGAATTTACTCTTGGACAAAATTGTTCCATCTGTGACAAATCCTCCTTGGCCAGAGCAGACAAACACAGCCCCACTGTGCCTTTCTCCTCACAGTTACATTGCACATGGATTGCAGGATCCATGCTGGGAAACACTGGGAATGACAGAAACAATTCCCTCTCATCCCTTTCTGTGATGCCACACTGGTATCAGCCACCCTGTGTGCAGTCTAGAAACGATTCAGAAGGACAAACCCTCCTTTTGGTCTTTCCTTCAAACTCTCCTAAGGAATTCCTGGATCCCCAAGGACAAACCATGTCTATTTCCCAGGCATACAGGCTCCAGAGTGGGACTGAGACACTGTTTATCCCAGTAAACCAGAGACAACTCTCTTTGGTTACACCCCTTTGTCCCTCAAAAATCAACTCCCCTGCACAACCTGCACAAACACTGGCACTGCAAAGTCACCACAGCTGCACACAGAGCTCCCCACTCCTCTCTGCCTTGTGTATAATCAGTATGAATTGCCAGTTACTCTGGAAATCCAAAGTCTTTATTGCTAGTTGTGATGGATGAAACAGGAAAAACACAGCTTTGTTTTCAGAGCAGTCTCTGGACATAATGCTGGGAACCATAAGACAGAGCGATCCTGTTGTAGTTTCTGATCTACAGCAAGGTGACCTGGAAAATCAGCACTGACAAGTAAAATAAAAAATATCAAAATAGCATTTTTGCAGTCTGCAAGTAGGTGGACACTTGCTCACATTCTGTTGAGGAAAATTTTCTTGTGTGTTTGTTGCTTTCTGCTGTCTTCAGAGTGTAAGAGAAAGCTGGAGAAATTAGTCAGTTCTGGAAACAGAAGAGGCAGGAATGACCTTTTTTGAGTACATGTGTATTCCTGCATGACACCCTTCCACGGGGTGCTTTGGGAAGATGGGCTGCACCATGTTCTGTTTGCATCTGCACCCTCTAATTTATTTCACACAGACAGCCACAGCTATTAGGGGACCATGCCCTGTCACTGCCAAAAGCAAGGGCTACAGGAGCAAACATCTGGACTTCAGAACTTCATTTCAAATTGCATCTTCTGGAAGGAAAACATAAAAGAACCTGCACAGACATCAGGCTCCCAGCTCCCAGGGATGCTAAAGGTTAAAGATTTGAGTTTAGACCATATTCTGGATTAGGGCTGATTATTCTGTTGGTTTCCATTGATCACCCCACTGCTCATCTCGTTGGTGTCTCATAAACATGAGATCCCTTAAAATTTATCCAGTTTTTCTTTGATTGATGCTGAGAATTGTAAGTTTGCATGAACTTTTCTGACAAGAAACAGAATAAATAAATACACTTTCCCCTCACCCCCTCCCAAAAAAAAAACAAAAAAAACAAACAATAAAACCACTTTCCCACAATTGTGCTTGTTTTCTGAAAACAAATTGCTTTTGCTTCAGACAAGGTTCTTTCGTGTACACAGTAAAGATCACAGAATCATAGAATGTTAAGGGTTTCAAATGGACCTTAAAGACCATCTAGTCTCAGCTAGGCAGGGACTATTTTTTTTTCTAATGTAAATTGCCCCTCTTTCAATTTGAACATGTTACTACTTCTCCTGTCACTACAAGGTGCTTCTCTCTAGCCACCAGCAAAGGAGGAATAAACAATGTAAGTAATTCTCAATGATCCATCCAGATTGCTTAAAGCAATGACAAGAAAGATAATTAAATAAAGAGACAATAATACAATGTTCAGAGAAACAAAACTAATTTCCCCAAATTTCAGTCTCTGTGTTGTTTCTGAACACTCTTTCAAATGCTGTGATACTTTATTCCCATTTTGTGATGTCACAGAAGTTTTACAAGGCCTTGTACGTCTACAAAAATCTTAATGATGACCTGAGAGCCTACATATTCAGCATATCTGTTTCATATTATGGCTGAACTCACAGGAATAACTGAAATTAAGATGCCAGCAGCACTACTGCTTCAGCTCTGTATCACTGCCAGGTTAAGGCAGACATTTTACAGCCAAACAGTAGTGGAACAATGTGGGCATATTTTAACTGAGCTCCTGGAATAGGAAAACACTTCATGAATACATCCTGCAGCTCTTGATCCAACCTTCATTTTCCAGCATGCTCCCTATCCAGAAAGCTTACTGCAGAATAAGCCCATCCACGTGTCTACCTCAACATGTTGATGGAAATTTGTTTTCTGGAACTTACCTATGAATAAAAGCAGACCATGGTGCACCCTTGCTCAAGGCTGAAGCCTGGCTCTATTTTTAAGTCCATACACCATGGACACAGGTAATAAGAGGACTGTTTTGGGATGGTGGCAGCCTGTTCCTGGAGGGAAGACCTGGACCTACCATCAGCACAACCTGGAGACCTCTGGAGAGAGCTCAGGCTGTGCTGAGGAGCTGGGCAAGCCCTACCCAGCTCATGCCCACAGCCTGGAAACTGCACACCACCAGCCTGCTTTAGCATGCCCCTGAACTTCCAGGGCTTTTTACAACATTCCTTTAATATAACTTTTTTCTTCCTTTTTGGAAGCAAAGGAGCTGCTGCTGTCTATTAATTACTGAGATTCCTAAATGCACATTTCACTGCAGTAGAATGGATGATAACAAGACAAATTCTGCCTCTGCCTCTTCGGTGTTTGGATGGGAACAATTTTCTGCAGAAAAAGGCTACAAGGGCAGCAGGACATATGTTTATGTGACAGCTGCGTCTTCACAACCTAAAAGGCCACATGATCCTTTTTTTCCCCTTTCCTTTTAAACTGACAGCTTGCTGTTTACAGACTACGAACAACAATGAAAGCAGCCAAGCTTTTTCATCCATCTGTTTTCACACCCACCATTTTTCCTTTCCTTTACTATTATTATGACTTTACAGTAGTTAAACAGTGCTTGCCTTGTCTGAAGAAGCACCTGCCAGCACCAGTGGGGCCTGCTGTCCCCAGATGTACCATTGGGGCTGCCCTACAACAGGCACAGTTTCATCAGGCAGCTCACACCGGGAACAGGCAATTTTATCTGCTGCTGGTGCATGGACCAGACAAGTAATTATCACTCTCCCCCTTGGCCTCAGTTCCAGCTTTAGTTCCCCACGTCCCAGAGCTATACATGGAGCAGGCTTGTTGGCAACCTGCTTCACACAGGGTAGAAACCATGTGTTTGTGCAATGGACAGCTTAAGGAATTGCTTTTTTGGTCCTCAACACATTTCACCCAAGTTCAGGAGAGCTTTACATTGCATGTTTCTTTTTTATCCCATTGAAACCAATGGTTTGCTGTCTTAAAATATGTCTGTGCAGGGTCAATGGACTCCCCTATAATTTTTATTGCCAGCTTCTGGAAACTGCTATTTCCTTCCAGAGACTAAGCCAAACCTATTATTGCCTTTCCAATTATCAGTTTTTTTTAGTATCTGTGTCATTTGGAGAAGTGAGGCTTAACAAAGTGGTTGAGCTTTTATTATTTACAATAGGAAGTTATTTCAATGATCTGTAGTTAATCATTGAATACCCACTCCTCTCAGCCTCTCAGATGTGAGGTAGACTGGAGGAGGATTTTATTTACTGCCCAGAAAACACTCAGGTCCTCATACTGTGGTCAACCAGATGTGGAAACAGGGGCTTACAAAGAGTGAAGTGTTTCCACAGCTGCTTTATTTCTGCCCCAGCAGCTCCAAGATGAGATTAAGGAGGAGGGAATAGAAGTGGATAAACTGTACACCCCAAATCCCCCTGAACACAGAGCTCCCCAAGGCTGGTTAGTGGCTCACAGAAGCAATGCAGGCAGCCTTGGGGCCATTTCATTTTTCAGAGCACGGCTTGTGCCAAACTGAAACACATCCCTGTTTTCTGCATGGCCATCTCCACAGGGATGAATGCCACCTCTCTGCTGGCAGCTCTATCCATACCTCCAAAATGTCCCAGAAGAATAATGCTGTGTGCTGTGAGTAGACCTGTCAGCATCTAGAAATCCAGTCTCAAGTCCCCTGATAATAATGAGGTGCCCGATTGTGCATGTAGTACAAGTCATTAGAGAGGCAAAAAAATCAATAGGAATCTCAGTAGAGTCTATCACTCCCTCAAAAAAATAATATTCTCATTGATTCCTGCAGTGCTGCTTTTCACAATTCTGGACTGGAGACATCAGTCACCTGTTGGACCACCAGGCTGGAGGAGCAGCTGGCAGCATCCCCCACATCCCTCCCAGCTGTGTGACACAGGCTCCTGCTCAGCTCCCCTTTAGAGGAGAAATGGCCAAGGTTTATTGATTGCAACTGTGCTGTTACAGATTTCATTTTAGCTCAGTGAGGTAAAATGCAACTCCAGAAAGGATCTTTTAAGGAGCTCTGGTTTCTGAGCTGCTCAAAAATTCAGGCAGGTTTCACACAGCAGCCAAAAATTCTCCCCATGGGAGCATGGTGCTGGATTAGTAATCAGAGACCTGCAGTGACCCAGATAAAGAACCTGGGAACAATCAAACCTCATTTTGATTATGAAGCCAGTAAAAGGATAAGAGAGGATAAGGAGAAACATGATGTTGTCAACCTGGCCTCACCTTTCAGAGCAATAAACACTGGCAGGGCTGGTGTTTTAGGGGGGCTGAGCTCAGGAAGGGCTTTCAGACAAGGAAATCTCCATGCTCTGTCAGGCAGCCAGCTGGAGCAGGTGGCACCAGGACAACCAGCAAACACCAGATCCCTACCTGGGTGGCTGTGGCAGCGTGTGCAGATCCTGCCAGAGCAGGGCCAAGCCAAGTGTCCACTCCTCTCCCCGTGCCACCTCTTGTGCTGACCCCTTGTAGCAGCTGAACAGTAACCAACGCTGCTTCTCACCCCCACAGCTACAAAGCCTGGAGTTTCTGTGTCCCTCTTCTCTTTTCCCTCTTACTTCAGACCCTGACACTTTTCAGCTCAGCATCTGGCTGTCGACAGCCCCTAGGAGGGAAGCTCACACAATTTGGAAGCGTTTTGTACAACAAAGCTGAAACCATTCTGTCTCACACATGTTCTGCTTAGACTCCTGTCTGGAGGCAGCACCAGTGACCAAACTGCACCCAACTGTCCAAGAGATGAATCCAGCCAGCAGCAGCTATTTTGTTCAAACTCTGAAACAAGTACAGCAGTGCTCAAGAGAAGGCAGAAAAGCTCGTGCTCTGCTTCTGCAGCAATTTGCCACACT
Organism: Climacteris rufus; assembly: GCA_013398175.1. NCBI lineage: Eukaryota > Metazoa > Chordata > Aves > Passeriformes > Climacteridae > Climacteris > Climacteris rufus. Next base: position 1,036,453 of record VZRZ01001925.1, on the reverse strand, counting down.
TGTTTTGCATCCAGCTGTTAATTATGTTCCTTTCAGTGTGACAATCACGGCTAATGGCTGCAGAGCAGACGGGAACACCAAATGAGCACAACCCTCCATGTACAGAGGAGCTCAAACAATGCAGAACTCCTGCAACACTCCTAACCTCCTCCTAATCAAGCTTTTTGACCAAATACAGACTGTTTCTTCAAATTAAGCTCTCCCCAGAGTCCTACATTTCCAAAGGAAGATGTTGTGGTTCACTGCACAAAGGCTTCTTCTCATCTCAGGTTCCAGGTGTGGAAAGAAATGTCATCATTCCACAACTGTCAGTGATTAATGAAACTATAGAATATCCTAATTAAAAAATGAGTGGCAATGTTCTGTGTTTTCATGTGTAAGGGAACATAAGGCTCTACTCTACCTGTGCTAAATTTTTATTGTTTCAGATTTTTTGCAGATATGCATCATTAAAAAAATAATTAATGAATGGTTTGGGCTGGAAGAGACCTTGAAGACCAGTCCATTCCATCCCCTGCCATGGGCAGGGACACCTTCCACTGTCCCAGGTTGCTCCAAGCCCCATCCAGCCTGGCCTTGGACACTTCCAGGGATGGAAATGCCCTGTTGCAGCCATAATTATTTGTAGGATTTTTGAAGATCAGTCAAAGCTGCTCAGGTTGCAGACAAGTAAAAACATAGAATTTTAAATATAAGTGATACCTGCAAACAATGCTGGGAATAGAACAAAACTTACTATTTACAGCTGCAAAAGACTGGATGCAAATTTGACCCTAATGTTGGAAATGTGGGGCTTAATGATTCTACCATGAAACAAAAAGGATCACAGCTACTCCTCTGGAGATCCACATTCCACTCCTGAACATTTCCTCTATCATTTTATCCACAGCACTACACTTTGAGGATATATAAGCATATACTGTAGAAATATAAATTATTAACAGAGGAGGAAATTACTTTCTCAAATAGGAATTTACTGTCTCTGGCTGGATACTTCTCATCCTATCATAAACTGTGCATTATTGCACAAAGACTCTTTTGATTAACTTAGGCTTAAAAAGCTCTTTAATATCTTCTTCCTTCTAGAACAGCCCAAGCAAGTCATCCTTTTTTGAGTCCTTAGTACCTGGAATGTAGTGTGTGCTACAACCTGCCAGCTCCAGAGATGCAGGAGAAGCAGGAACCCCACATCAGTGCTGCCTTAACCCAGAATGCCAAGGGAAGCCTGCATTTCCATTTGTACAGGGAATATTGTATTGTACTTTAGCAAATAAAGTTTCTTCTTCCCTGGGGATCCATTCACTATCAATTAATTATTACACATGGGGAACTAACTAGAAACAGAGAGACATATACACATATTTCACAATTTCCTTTAGAAAGGCAAATCCAAAACTGAATTAATTGAGTAGTGCTGGAAGGAAACTGTATGGACTAGGAAGGAAACCAAGGTGAAAACCAGGACAGTGTTGAAGAGATTTTGTACTTGTCAGCTACACAGCTGAAGCTCTGCAGGAAAATGGTGATAAATGAAGGGTGTAAAGCATTAAGATGTGTTGTGATCACTCACTGGCATTGCCAGCCTTTTAAACCATCACAGTCCTCTGCAATGTGCAGCTGCATTTCAGGTATAAAAGACACTAAAGCCTGCACCATTCACCTTTGACTGATTTCTGTAATTTGGCTCTTTCAGAAGTGATATCTTAGAGAATTTATCTATGTTAAAATTAAATTCTTGAAAGCACTGGCAATGTGCTAATAACAGACTCTGCTACCCAAATTTGTGATGCCATGTTAATGTTCACGAGGGGGGAGTGGAAAATTCTCTTGTGTGATGTGTTAGTGAAAAACAACTGGGGAGCCAAAGGGGAGGAAGGTGATCCACAAGATCTGACCTGAACCAGGAGAGGTAAGAGGTCACAAACTATCCTCAGCTGGAATAGAAGAGGCAAAAGAGGCCTCCCCTTTTCCTGAGGTGGGATGGGGTCTGTTGTGGCATTATGTCATTTGAGTCTGAGAATAGGGCAGATTACATTTCCTGTGCAGGCTGCATTTTAAACCCAATATCATGGAGTAAATATATATAAAAATATAGCCCAGGGCATTCCAAAGGAGTAAGACAGACAAGCAGAGAGTCCCCCCTGCAGTACAACTCACTCATGCTGAAACTCCCAACCACAAGTGCTGCATTATGACACGACCTAGTGCAAGCTCCAAGGTAATCCAAATTCATAACATCTTCTCCAAAATCACAAGCACTGTGAACTATCAAGATATTGCAATTATGTCTTTTAAAAGCACAATAGCCCCTACTCTGACATTCATGCTTATGGAGGGATAAAAAAAAAAATCTAAATTCCAAGCAGCTCATTTAGTAAATCACATGGCAACATGTGCCTTTACAGAATAAGGGCCCTCAACAGATGTCTCATTGGATCTGAGCATCAGGGAGAGATTTGAGTGAAGGACAAGTAATGGCACGCTTGATTTTCATCAGATTTCTGTGAGAGGGTAATAAGAAGGAGAAGTTAAACCAGCATCCAATCGAGAAGGAAGGAGAATGATGAGGAGGATAGATAGAGGCAGTCAAATGTACAGATCCAGCTCAATTTTCTCTGCACTTACTCCATTGGCCTTGCTCAGAGCCTGGAAGTAGATGCTGTAGCTCTTCAGGGGGGAAAGGGGAGCATTCCAGTAGCCATTGTAGGTCTTGTTGTCACCCACGGTGAAAGGCTGTGTGACAGGCAGGTTGATGGGCTTCAGCTCAGCTGCAAAGTAGTGTGGGGAGTCCAGACTGGAGGCATTCTTGTAGCTCACTGGCACAGAGAAGCACTCAATGATGTCTGCAGCTCTCCGTGCTTTCTGCAGCTTCTCCTCCTTGACTACAAGCTGATAGACACTAGGAGGGAGAGAGAAAGGTGAGATTAGAGACCCCAGAGACTTGAATATCAGGAATGTTTCCAACAATAAAAGGAAAAGAGTAAAGCAAAGCAAGAAACACAGCTAGGGCATGCCAGCAAGCACAGCTCTGGCCACACCAATAACAGTGGCAGCAGCCACTCAGTCACTGCAGGGGCAAGATGCTCGTCATGTGCTCTCTTGACTTAGCTAAGATAAACCTTGGTGCAAGTCAGAGTAGATTTCAATCATGTCACTCTTTAGAAAAAGGAGTAACTAGTAAAATATCCAGCCTAGAATGAATTTTTAATGTGCTGAATGTTGAAAAGCACAGGATTTCTGCCTTAGCCACCAAATGGAAACATGAACTGTCTGCTTGGGGCAAACAGTGACTGCAGTGGAGGAGAGCATGAGCAGGTGGCAGTGGTGTCAGGTGCCTTTGGAAACAGGTTCAGGGTGCAAAATACAGTTTAGACAAAAAATGAATGTTCTAAGAACATCCCTTGTTTTTGGCCCTCCCTCATATCTCCATGTCCACATAAGGACCCTCTCCCATGTCTGGGTAGTTAAGCCCTGGCACAGGTTGCCCAGGGAAGCTGTGGCTGCCCCATCCCTGGAATTGTCCAAGGCCAGGTTGGATGAGGCTTGGAGCGCCCTGGGATAGTGGAAGGTGTCCCTGCCCATGGTAGGGGGTGGCACTGGATGGTCTTTAAGGTCCCTTCCAACCCAAACCACTCCAGGATTCTATGATCTCTTGTTGGGATATCCGAGTTCCCTAATTCCCAATGCCAAGTCTCCTTCTACCTTCCATCCCTAGAGGGCTGGTTTATGTACTGAGCAGGTGACTTTATAGCTCTCTCAATCCACTTTTGTTTCAAGAAACAACAACTCCTCATACTCTTCCCGACTCTATGAAATGGTAATCCGTTTTGATTCCTGCTAAGCTTTGGGCCATTATGATATATAATAGCAATCTTGTTATTTCTAGCTTACTATTTCAGGCTCAAAGAGCCTGCAAGGCATTCAAATGCACTCTGCTTTATTTTTTTTTTTCCCCTCCTCAGGCAGCTAACAAAGCCCTGTAGTTCAATGCTGCTACAGCCCTGGCAGGTTTACTGTCTGTTTAACACCACTCACACACTTGACAAAGAGAGATAGGGCTGCAGTCATTTTACTTTGTGTCAGGCTATTCAGATGTGCTGCCCTCACCTGTCTGTGTCAGGCTGGGCCTTTGTTCAGTCAGACGGGGGAGATCGATTAAAAGATTGGGAGCAGCCCGCAGTGTATCATTCTCCCGGCTTTCACAGGCTCATTGTTGCGGAAAGATTGGTCTGGAAAATTTCTAGCATAGCAATAGCTCATCAATGCTTCTGTGGGAAGCAGAGTTCTGGCACTCAGGCATGGAACAACCCCCAGCTCGAGCTTTTGAGCCGCGAGTTCCTCAGTCCGTGGGGGCCTGGCTCGCGCTCTGCCGACAGCGGGCGGCCAGGGAGGCACTCGGAACACATTTGGCTCCCACTGCCAGACACAAACCCAGCTAATCTGTACAAGCACGACCAATTTATGAATTACTCAGCACTGAAGCTGTCCTTACCCTGGCATTTTCTAATGTAGCAGCAGCACCAGCTGCATGGACTGCAGCCTTTAATGATGCCCCATCAGCGTTTTGGAAAGCTGTCCTCGTCCTACAGTCCATCAGAGCCTTTAATGAAATATTTTAGACCTTCTCTGATATTTATTTTACAATTTTAAAAAGACAAAAACAGGTTTCCAAGCAACACTCTAAGTATTATCATTGAAGATGTAGCTGGACCTGTAAGCAAAAGCCTGTTCAATACAGACCCTCTCCCCAGCTTTCCAATAGCAACTCTTAGCTTGCTGTTTTGGGCACTGTTTACTAGGAGTGTACATTCTTATTCTGACCCTTCTCTCTAGCAATAATAATCTACACTACTGGGAAAGTTGGTCATTTTGTTTGTCAGCCAGGTGCAAAATTGTAGCTGACACTTTTATGGACATTTGCCACATGACTTCTAACCAAAAAATGCGTGGTTTCTATTTCATCCAATCCTAAACACTGGCATTTTCTGGTTAAAGAAAGTGTTTACTTTAGATATGCATAAATATATAGCATAGACATACATTAATCTCCTTCCAGCCTACACAGAGGCCAAGAATTCCCTCGTCCTCTGTCCCCTGCCCTCATTCTCCTGCTTATTCCACTTGCAAGCCATGAACGCATGCACTGTCTGTCTTTGGAGAAGGGGAAGCTCTCAGGGACATGAACTGCCAGGTAACTGAACTCTTTCCCTAATCATTACAGCACTATAGACACTTTTTTTTATATCATGAGCAAGAGTTTTGTTACATACAGAACCCAGTCACAGATACTTTTTAAACTGAACCTAGTCACAGATACTTTTTTGCATCTATTCTTTCACATTTTCTCTTTCCTGCTCAGCCATCAACATACTTCTTCCTGTCACAGGGATAACACGCTCTTGTAGTGACCTGAAATTTTACTTTTAGTGTTTATTCTTTTGAAATGAATTGAGGTGCCTCTGGAAGCGCAATGGTGCATTCATGAGCATTCAGCTGGGGTGTAGCAGTCATCCCGTTTGAGTTCAAGTTAAAATCCCTTTAATCTCCTGCTTAGATACTGCCTCCTTTTCCATGGAACAGGTATCTGAGCTAGCACTGCTCCCTCTGGCTAGAACCTCCTCTGGTGACCCTTAGGATGGTGACTGAGTGCTTTCATGGTATTTTTCTGCTTTATGCCCCAGCTCACACTGACTGACACAGCACACTCATCTCTGTTTGCTTTACATGCTTGGCTTGGGGACCTCATCCTTCAGCCTCACTCTCTCCTCTGTGCCTGGCACTGGTCAAGAGGCCACTCTCAAAGGAAGTGGTCAAGCAGCCAAGAGTGTGTCTGGGTTCAAAGACTGCTTTGGGCTGAAGATTATCACTCTGAGCACTGGTTCCCTTATCAGATGGTTACTCTGGGTCTCACTTTCTGATGTTTTGATCCCAGTGTTTTGATTTGTCTAGACCCTCCAGAAGGGCAGGATCCCCAGTTCACCCCTGCTACTACACAGACTGGTACAGACTAATTTTCTTTTTTTCTCTCATTGTTTTTTTCCTCTTTTCCTCAATGCTCTTTTCCTCATATTTTGTTTTTACCTAGAAGCAGAATTTCCCTGCCTGCCTTTAGGGCATTTTCAGAGATCAACTTCTTTGCACTAACCTGTGGAGTGCTGCAAAGCACAGCAAGTGCTTCCACACATGCACTGAGGTGCTCTTGTTACTGTTTGCCTTTTCATTGGAGCAAAAAATGACCAATCCTACATCCAAATGGAACTGTTGTGGGAATTCTGAGTAGCAAATGTTCTATTATCCACCCTTAAGTTTAGCCAAACCACCTGCATTACTACAACGATTCTCAAAAGAGTAAAACTCATTCAACTTTGCTCAGAAGATGGGAACTTGGTGGGATACATCATGATCCCTGAGATTGTGGTTGGGCACTAACTCTGGATAAAGCTGGTGAGTAAGATCTGTCCTTCTGCCCTGAAAGAGCCCTTCAGCTGCAATCACATCTCTGGGTTGGGCTGAGCAGTGTCTGCCATTTGCAACTTGCTACTCCTGACCATTTGGTAATACCAGTGTGATTACAGCCAAGGGAAAGGAGGAGTAGGTTTCAAAAAAGTGGTGCTGGAGGAAAGGATAAAAAAAAACAAGTGGGCAGTGGAAATAAGGAGGAGATATCCAAACTATTCCAATAGCTCTTATTCCACCTACCAGGCAGGCAGCAACATGGACCTCCTGGGGCTCTCCCCATCTCAAGCTTCAAAGCTGCTGCTTCCAGCCAGTATCAGCTATCATGCCTTTCCTGGCAGGAATCAATACCCCGGCTGCAAATGCCCAGCTGGATACAAGTTTCAGTGTCATACACAGAAATTACATTAAAAGAGACAACCAAAAACAGAGCATTAAAACTCCTACACTAGATAACGACTTCAGTGCCAATGAAATGAAAGATGATACAGTCACACTAACGACTGCATTCCAGATTTTAATACCAGGACACATTTGGAAACAGTGCAATCAAACCCATACATGGATGTGCTGCAGGGCAGTAGTAGCAAGGATCTTGTGCTCCCAGTGCCAGGCTACCCCAGCCCACCTTGGTGCAGCCAAGTAACACTGCTGTCCCCAAGAACAAAATGAGGGGACTGGTTTCCAAACATCGACAAGCTCTGCTCTCCAGAGAGCTCTCTAAGGATTCTCAAATCTGGGCCACAAAACAAATGCCTGACCTCCTAGAAGGCTGGGGAGCTGACTGCCCTGTGTGCAGCTGCACACTCTGATTAGAAAAGGAGGTCAGAACTGGGTTCCTTTATGAATTTCAAAGGTCTTATATAGATAAATCCACATCACTTTAATAGAAGCTTTTTAAAGTTTTTGACAGCTCGCCTGTAAATCACTGATAAAAGCATCCACCATAATGGGCCACAGCACAAATGTTGTCTGCAGAGGAATGAAAGGTGCCCTTATCACCATGGACAAGGTAATTTTTTAAATTATGAGTTCCCTATTCAGTGTGAAAAATCAACATTCCAAGTCACAGTCCATTTCTATGATGGAGATCTCTCTGTTCACCTTAGGCTTCTCCTTCTCTTTTCCCTTCTCCTGATTTCTTTTTGAGGATGGACTGAGGCAATACTTGTCCACAAAATAAGTATTTAGACCAGTCTCAAGTTTTGAATGTAGGATGTGCAGGAATGTGAAGAGGAAAGGCTGTGTCAGAGCTCTCCATAAAGCATCCCACATCTGCCCTGTGCACTTTGGTACCCTGACATCATACTTATCAACAAGGTGAAACCTTCACCATACCCTTGATAATGATGGGGTAGGAAAAGGAATATAATTGCTTTGTAACCTTACAGTGATCCACTCACCTGAATTATTAAAGCTTAAACAATGCAGCTGAATACTCCCTCTGGACCAATCTTGTTATTAAACTTTCTTTCACATCATATAAAGGTTTAATATATTTTCATTTAAGACATAAATTTATTATCAGCCATATATTATTTCCAATAATATTTTCTCCCAGGGACCAAAAATAAGTGGCAATTAGTACAGCTTGATCTTGTAGTGCATTTCTTTAGCAGACTACTGTGAGCAGGTTTTGTTGTTCATCCTACAGAGAACAGGAACTTCTCACTTGCAGCTCTAATGAACACATTATTTTCAGAATAACTGTTTGATAGGCTACAGAAAATAAGACAGCACCAAAGGGCAGTGTTCTCCTTGTTAATGGTTATTTTAATTCAAATCATGAAGAAGTTAAAGGAGCAGATGGTGTAAGGATAGAAAAGACTTGCACCTCCCCGTAGCTGTGCCCCTCAGACTGAAGGTATGTGGGATGTAGCAGCTGACATGGAGCTGGACATTGCACATATTCTATGGAATAAACAGATCCAGCTCCTCTGAAAAGCCTACCCAAACATGAAAATAAATCACAAATCCTATCTATCAATCCACAAGAGTCAATGCTGCAGAGAGGTGAAGAAAAGGCATCAGCTGCACATCAGCAGGGACAAAGGTACAATAAGTAGAGGGACCAACAACCAATTCAACTTCTTGTTCCTTATGGACAACACAAGAATCCAGGCTCCAGATACTTAGCACCAGCTTTTTCATCATTTGGTTTTCCATTTAAATTATGATCCTGTTAAATTTGGTTGAGCCAATGTAAAATATATCAGTATATATCCATGAAGATTCATCCTGTTTATTCTGACAGTATGGAGCCAACTCCCAGGATACTGGAATGGGAGAGGGTTTGATGTGTTGCCTGACACCCACATTTAGAATTCAGATTAGCTGTTGAATGTGCATATGCTTGTTTTATGGCCAAGCTGGTTTCAGTGATGCAAACTGAGACAGAAGAGCAGCATTAACATCTTTATTTGCCCCTCTAAAAGATATGGGGATAAAAGCCTGAATTCTGCCACACAGACGAAAAGAAATAAAATAATGGGAAATCAGAAGAAAGGTACTCCATACATCAGTAGTCTATACAGTTTATCCTAAAAAACTGTGACACTGAACTGAGATCCTTCTCACAATGTGCTTCCAGCCCTCCCATGAACCTCCACACAGGAGATTTTGTAAAAAATTCAACCAAAACCAAAATGTAAGAAAGCCTTATATATCATAAATTCTCCTAAATTTTACAGGAACTAAAGGGATAACTGCCATAAAAGCTGATGCTGAGACTCACTGCTCTGAGCACACACTGCAGCACTGCTTTCCTCTGGCTCTAAGGGGGAATATTTCCTGACCTGTACAGGCACCTCCTGTAATCAAACGTTCAGGCATCCAAGGATCGACTCCACAGACAGTTTCCAAGTTCATAAAGTTTTCTGGGTTCAAGCAGGTGACAATATATTCCTGAGAATTGAGTTACTGCCTTCACATATTCTAAAATGTCACCCTTAGTACCTCCAATAGCATTTTTAATCAGAACCTCTGAAACTAATCTACAAAACATAATGAACTGCTTTTCACAGCCACCTAGGACATACTGACAGGGCCCAGAGCACTGTTCTGCAATTTTCTGTCTATTTAAGAACTGATTTGAAACACATTAAAATCAATTAAAGATTGCTACTCTTTCCATTGCACTCTGGAACAGCTCCATGCAGAATACAATATGCTCAAGTTAAGGTTTGCTTTCAATAAACAGTTTGCAGAAAATGCAAATGCAGAAAATAGGAAAGAAAAAAAAGAGATTGTTCTACAGTGTCATCTTCTGGAATATGCTTGGCTATTTCAAAGACTCAAAAAGTAGTCCATTATGAATACTGGGCTGCATTGTCATCAATCAGCTTGCTTGCATCTGCAAAGCCTTCACAAAAATAAAGCTGATAATAGTGATGCTACTTGAGGAAATAGTCTCTCATATTGCAAAGTTATTCACACCACAGCCTTCATTTTGAAGTTATTTTTGTGTGTTCTTTTAGCATTCATTTAAATTAAACAACTCTTTTACTACATTCACTGAAGTTGAAGAATACCAAAAAAATATTCAAATTCAGCCAAATTTGTGAAAAATGGCATAGGAAGAAGAGATGGTAATTACTGCCACTGCTATGAAAAAAACCTGCTGAGATAGAGCCAATAATAATGAAATCCATTTAATAATCAAGAAAGATGGGAAGAGAGTCTCTTCACATTTTCTTCCACTCTCATATTCAGCTTAGTACTCAGGATTTACTACCAGGGCATGTCAGCCCCTGAAATTCATGAAACAAAAGGTAGTGATTTCACACTTGGATAAAACAATTTGGAGTCAGGGTTTTTTCACATGGGGATTCTTTTATCGCTAAAATTTCAAGCTTTGTTAAATTTCTATGTGATTGAAATGGGCTCTAGAAGAAGTGAGAAAGTTTGATTACTGCTTGCTCCCTGTATAGGAGAGAGAGATGGTCCTGTGTTCTCCCCAGCCAGTATCAGTGACTGTGATGAGCTGCCTGTGGGACAGGCAGTGGCATTTATTTCAGGAGCTGTGCACTGTGTCAAGCTTTAAAAAAAGAGCAAAACCCAACAAAATGTTTGTATTTTCAGAAAAGCATCCTGCCAGTGCCAGTGCCACTATTAACAATCTCTTTTTGGCCAGAACACTTTGTATGAAATTTCTTTGCAGTCTTACTGCAGCCTCACATACGACTCCCACAGCTGGCTGAAAAAATGAAAACTCTGTTAGAAGGTATGGGGGGGGGGGGGGCTTCTTTCTTTCTTTGGGGCTTGTTTGTGGGTTTTTTTGTAAAAGTGACAGTGTAGTGTCAAATGTAATAGTCCATGGCCTTCCTGGGTGGGTAAGTTTTATCCTTGTCCAGTATTCCTACATTACCCACCAGCCAATATGTCCTGTCTAATGGAGCCTGGAGTATCCAGCCTGAACACTTGCTGCTCCTACAAAGCCCTTTAAAGAGAGAAAAAAGGAGAAACATGTTACTTCTGGGCATCACATGGGATGTGACCTGCAGCGAGGAGGGAGGAGCAGACAGTGCTGGGAAAGAGGAGTTCTGGAGTCTGTCTCTGTCTCAAAATTGCACCACACAAAGGATGCAACAAATTGTCAAACTTCCATAAAGACCAGTAACAACGCTGTGCCAGGAGGGAGGCACAGTGATGGTTTAAATAATGGGGCTCTGAGGAACCTGGTCTGGTGGAAGGTGCCTTGCCCATAGCAGGGGGTTGGAATGAGTTGAGCTTGGAGGTCCTTTCAACCTAAACCACTCTGTGACTGCATGATTTTATATGTGCACATCTAAACATCCCTGTGTATCCGTACGTAAATACATCTGTTAAAATCAGTGTTTCCAACCTTATAATGTTCCACCCACCATGACTCTTCTCTGATTGAAGAGGCCACAGCAGCTGTGGAAAGAGATCTAAAATTCCCAATATTCCCATATAGCTCTAAGCAAGTCTGACCATCACCACAGCACCTGTCCACCACAAACAGAAATGTGGTAACACACACAAAACCTAAGGAGCTGTCAAAAACACAGCTGTATTCAGGCAGTATTTACTGACCATAAAGAAGGATTTGTGCACTTAAAAGGCCATTTTTCCCAGCTGTATCATTTGTTCTAATAAAAGATGCAATCCATACTGACAGAATTACCATCCCCAGCCCACCAGAACACTGCTACTGCATCTGTTTACTGGTATATATGCATCATTCTCTTAAATGCTTTAAATTCTCTATTTAATCTTCCGGGAAATAAAAAATTTAAAAAGTATAAAAAACCAGAGGGCATTTCAAAGCTCTGTGTTCCATTATCTCAACCATCTCCATAAGCCTGACCTGGCTTGCAATCCAGATTAGCCATAATAGCTGTTGTTCCCCAGTGGAGCTGGCCCAGTCCCTATCTCTCCAGTTCAATGCTATTTCGTGCTGGCAGATTAAAGATAATGAGTGCAGACAGATACAGCTTTTGCTGCAACAGGAGCTAATGTTAGTGGCTTTGGAGGTGTTTTTTCTCTCCTGAGCCACCTGCCATCTGTTTAATTTACAAAAAAAAAAAAAAAAAAAGCCAAACCCAACCTCTGTTTTGTTAATGTCGCTTTGTATTAAGCAGGCATCGCTGACTGAGGTTTGTTGTCATCCTCAGCCAGTGCTGGTTTCAGTTAAGACCAGGAGGATGCTTCAAGGACAAGAAGAGCCAAAGTGGTTCTTGAACAAGCTGCAGGACAAGGAGACACCATGGCACACCCTTACTGGCACTGTCCAGCACCTTCTGCCAGTCCTCCATGAAAGCAGCAGCCTGAACAAGAGGATAGGTTTATTTGCATATATTCCCAGTCAGAATTAATTTGGGTATTTCCAATGGCTTCCATTAAATTAGGTTCATTTGAATGCAGAAATAATCTGGCTGGGAATTCAAAACTTCCTCTGCCTTTTCCACAGCCACAGCTACCAGACTGTGCATGGAAAACCCACATGGAAGATTCTGATGTCTTTCTTAAGAAGAGAATACTAGAATAATATTTTTGTTCATATTGTGTCTGTTTGGCTTTGCTTTTTTTTTATGTTTTTAATTAAAAGCCTAAAAAAACAGTAGGAAAAAAGAGGGAACCTGTTCTGTTTACAACCTTCTGATAAACTTCATTACAAGGCCCATACAGTCAGGTATGGGTGACACATTTTCAGCACCTCAGGCTGTAGGAGTACCCACCAGCTCCTTTCCACCTTTTCTGGACACTTTTTGCTATTCAGAAAGTCAAAAATGGTCTTGCTTCTGACAGCAGGGAGAGGTCTGGAATGGTGCCTTCACTACAACATCTCCTGCCCCAGAATGAAGGGAAATTGAGGATGGAGAAAGGGGAGTGGAAAAGTCCCACAGACAAGGACTTCTCTGCAGCAATTCACAGCCAGCCTGTCACCATCCATAAACACCTCTCAGCCCCACCACAGCTGGAATGGGGCAGATTTAAACATTAGGAGATTGTATCTGACAAGTCTGTAGTTCACCAACTCCCTCCAAAACTAAACATATTTTTTACACAAGAGGAAACACTGCATATAGGGTGTATCCTTTGGCAGAAAACCCCTCAACCTGCATCATTGTCAGTTCCTGCAGCTCCTTAGGGATCTGTCAAGGTGGGCCACAAGGGAAGTCAGCATTGTCTCCTCTTCTGTTTTGCTGTTTTCCCACTAGAAATACTCCACGTTCTGCCTCACTCCTCCCCTTCCACTTTTGCACCATGACTACTTTTAATTGCACCAGTCCTATTTCCCCTCCATTTGGCACTGCAAGCAAATCCTTCACCATTCCCAGCTCTGCCTTTTGCTTTGGAAAACTGCTGTGCAAGGAAAGCTGCAATTATGGAGAGGCAGGAGAGCATCATGGCTGCAGAGGTTGATTCCTGAGAATTGTCTGGCTGCATTGATGATAATCCCTTCATTCCATCTGCAGCCCACGCACTGGTGCAGCAACCCCATTTTCTAGTTCCAAGAAATTATGCATTCATTATGGAGGAAATTAACACCTCAAAGCAAACTATAATTAGGAATTCTTCAATTCGGTTTATGCTTTTTCAATTAGGCCCTCTATAATTTTAATCACGGGAGCATTAACATGTTTCCAGAATTTATATACCTGTAGTATAATTAAATCCTGAAATGCCTTAGTCTGCAACAGCAAAGCAGAGCTTGCTCATCTTCCGTTTTATTGTGGTTTTGTGTTATTATAGACACATTGAGGGGCACCTGCTTGTGTAAACATCTCCTGCCACATGCAGCAGAGAAGAGCCCACTTCTCCTCTTACTCAACACCCTCAGTCCTGGTAGAGGGAGTGCTGGCTGGATAAAGCCTGTGCACTGCTCCTGAGAGGTGGACATTTGCCAGGGACTTGTGCTCAGACTCATCCCATCTCAGTGCCTTAAGGAGCTGCTTCAATTAAGTAAATCATCCTTGATGCTCCCCCAAAAGAGCCAAGGTCCTTCCTGTGGGCTGCCCACCCCTGAGCAGCTGTGGCCGGGCTCAGATTGTTCCATTGAAAGGTCTGATCCAAAGGCTCTCAGAGGCAAGGAGAGGCTTGGCGGCACACCTCCTGGAATCCAGAGTTTCTAATTTGTAAAGTCTTTTACATTGCTTGTTATTACCCTTTCATTTTATGACAATAAGGAAGGGGCACAGCAGCTCTGAGAGCGGTGAGGCAAAGAAATATCTTGGGAAAAGAAACCCTCAAACTGGCAACCATGGGTATTTCCTCCTGTTCCCTCATCTACCTGGCTCACAGGTGGTTGATGTGAGAAAATGGCCATCAGTTTGTGAATCTCAGCTTAAAGCTTAGACTTCATTAACCTTTTGTTTGCTGGAATTCAATCTGACAGTTTATATAGTCAACATTAAAGATTTATGCAAAAACGCTCCTTTCCCCCAGTCAGTATCCTCAGGTCTTCATGAAACTGAGAAGTGTTAGCAAAAGCCTCACTGCAGCACTAAGAAAATGCTGCTCAACACAAAATAATTGGCTCCACATGTGGCTTGATTGTTAAAATATTATAATTAAAATATACACCAAATTTACGGCTTTCCTCTCCCATTTCTGTCCACTGCCAAAGCTCCCTGGGGAATGCTCAAAGATACAGGGCAGGTCACTCAGGCTCTAGAAATGCTGTGGTTCTGATGGCTGATAAATGGCAAAAGGCAGGTTTGTGACCTTTCAGGGGTCTGATTCTCACTTGAACAGTGTGCTGATCCAGTAGGAAAATGCACTTCCTGTACCAGGTGAGAAAATAGACCCAAAATGCACTTTACACTCACTTTTAGGGCTAAGATCTGACTCTTCAGGGGAACTAAACAAAACCATGAAACCCCTATTCAACTAATTATGCCATGCTAAAGGACTTAATATTCCTTCCTGGTACTTATGGTTGTGCCTTGCATCCCTGTATCTCCATTATGCTTTTCTCCTGATACAATAGGCAAAGCACTTTGAATATTCAGAATAATTTCAAGCACTTGATGCCTTTCACCCTAATTCTCATTTTCATTCTACACATTCACAAATAGTTTAAAAAAATGTAGATCTGGTTTAGCTCTGGGAAGAAACTTGTTCATTTACCTCCAAACTCTTACATAAATTGAAGGCAGAGTGTCAGGCAGGAGACACTCAGCTTGAATGATTTCAGAACAATATCCCTGAGGTATTTTATAGGAGATGTTAATTAATACAGATAATTAGGCTTATAATATCAGAAGCCTAGATTGATAATCTGATTTCTCATTAAATACTACAAAATTAAAAGATCGAAAGTGATGACTGTTTGCCCTGTATTCAATCAACCAACTCTTGTGATGCAGACATTTAAATATGAGCTTAACAAAAGCAGACCAGGAATTTTCTTTTCCAAGTACTAAGAGCATGCCTGTCAAGGGAATATGACTTTGTGAATTACCAAGGGCATGATAATTTCACCCTTAGAACCTTTTTTATTGTTTTGCTGCTCCTTCACTGCAGCCTTTATTTCCATACACAAGGTATGCTGCGTGGGAGTTTTAAGAACAAGAAATTGCCACCCTTTTTTGGCATTAATGAATTAATTATCAACATAAATGCCTGAGGCAAGCTCATGTGATGCCACTAAGAAGCTGCAAAGCAGAGATCTGAACAGCATTGCTCCCTTTATAGCAGTGGAGATCTACACACCAAAGTCACCATCTGCAAAACAAAACAAAAACACCAGCAAATATTGTGAATTTATAGTTTCTCCACCACAGAATCGAGGTCACTGGGCTTGCAAACCACTCCTTTGTAAGGCTGGAAAGAACTGTTGCGCAGTAAAAGCAAAATTCAGACTAAGGATGCCAGTGAGAGGGATGCAGGAGAGGGAAGCTCAGGATGAACAGATAATGCCCAAAATTATAACAAAATAAAGAATTACCTGGAGATTAAATTTATAGCCTATGGCTCCAAATTTTCTTAATTTCTACTTTGTTGCAAATAGAAAGACAAGTTTTAGCTAATTTCAGTTCTCCAACCAAAAATGGAAGCAATAGCATGGCCCTTCCTCACAGGAAAGTTTCAGTCATTACTGCACATAGGAATACATACGTACACAGATACACCCTACTGGATTTTTTCCTGGGAGAATAGCTTGAGCATAAAATCACAAAAAAACACTATTCTTAGGTGTTCTGTTAAATAAGACTACAGCTGTTTACTTTTATTTTGTTTAGCATCATGTAGATCAAAATTTTCCTTTATTTCATGCTTGGAAGACTAAGAATCAATATGTAAGTGTAACGTGGGGCTTGGTCCATATAAATTAATTTCTCCTCCTAGGTGGCTGTTGATATGCAAATATTTATTTCACCTTTGCTCAGTACTTCTTAATATATTTTAAATATTTAAACTTTGTCCTCTTATTCAGATTTGCTTTTTTCCTTTAAGATGTACATTAATAAACTAACCCATCTGTAGCAGTGTGCTGGCAACACAAAAAAGAATACCACAGATTATTTATTGACACACCTCTGAGAACTCAAGGAAGAGATAGAGACTAAATCAATGTTTCTCCAACAATAAAGTTCTCTGTTTTCTGAACCCCACCCCAAAATAATTGCAGACTTTTCTCTAACATCCTTCTGCAGTGTCCTACAGCTCCAGCACGCAGAGCAGTCTATTGACAAGGCAATCACACCTAAGGGGAGCATCTATCTAAACTCTGAAATCCTCAGAACTAATACATGCCCTGGAAATTTGATTTTCTCCATAATAGTAGTGTAGGTAGATTGATAGAACCAACCACATGTTCATAAAGCAGATGGACTTTCAAATATCCAACACACAAAAACCAGCCCAGTGGACATGTCACGCAGATAAAACCCCTCACAGTGGTATTTCCAAGCTGTGAGTGGGATATAAATTCTCAAATAGAGGTCTAAAGATGTCATATGTGAATAATCTATGAAGGACTGACTCAGCCCTCCTGACAATAACAGATTCAAAGGCAGAAATATCCTCAAAATCACATTGGAGGTTTTCAGGAAGGAGTTGAGGGGTAAAGATTGAGAACACTTGCATTCTTCCTTCCTCTTGTGAATGTATTATAGATGAATGTCAGCCCCCAGCAAATCAATCATAGTGCCATTCACAGGGTTTAGATTGATATAAGAACACCTAAAAGTTATTTTTAAAGGGCAATGTGGAGTCAAACTCTGCAGGTTACACCACAAAAAATAAAGGCAAAAATGAAATGCCTGTGCCACAAGGGAGAATATGGCTGCTTGCTGAGGCTTCACCTTTCTTTTGGCAATAGGACAAAATAGATCAAAGAATATCTAAGTTTATATTAATCCTATTAGGCTGTATAAAAGAGTCCTCATTGTTATCTGTAGATCATTAACAATGCTGAGTTCATGATCGTTACTTTTATAAACAGCCACATTTAAATTATTTATCATGAGCACTGGGGAACATCAGAAGTGTCCTAATGCTGAAAGTGACTTTGGATTTGGTGTACCTGCATTTCAGATGAATGAAAATATAATTAATCTTATCTTAAATATCCTACAATATTATTCTGAGAATGTTCTTGCAGATCATGTTCCATCTCTGTGCTACTACAAAATGAAATCACTCAAGTCTAAGTGTAGATATTGTCTTACAGTCACACCCCTACACGTACTCCAACTCACTGTCCCCTGAACAGAAGAGGAAATATTAGAATAATTACTGTATATCAATTGTTTTTCATCTTCAGTTTGGAAGGACTATAATAAACACTGGAGAACTGCAGAGCAGAAACTGTCAGGTTGATGGGATAAGGGGTCAACTAAATCCTGCACAGTGAAAGCTCTGAATATCAGAGTTTTTATAAGAAAGTGGGAGGAAAATCTACTTCAGGCTCCTTTCAGGTATTGTTTCACACCCACCCTAGGCAGGCTGGGATATGAAGGGTGCAGGAGGGAAGGGATCAAGGAAAGCATGGTCACATCTACAAGGGAGGCCAGGAGAAGGCATCCCACCAGGATCTGCACTGTATGGGAGCCTCTGCACCGTCTCACTACTGTGCAGGGAGATTGCTCAGTCCCTTGTCTCAAATCTGTGTTAATGCCCTCAGCACCTGAACAGAGCGTGGCATCACACTAAGAAGGAATTAATAAGAGAGACAAATCAACCTCACTCTACCAATAGGTACAACACCTAACCAGACAACAACAAAGAGGATATATTTGATCTCAGTTCTATACAATGAAAAACACTGAGGAGGAAAAACCATCTCATTCCTGTGTGTTCAGGGTACCACAAGCAGTTCACAATATGTTATTCATGTGGTATTCTTTTAATCTGCTCTATGCTGTGGAGGCCTCTGAGGGAAAGGTACCTGCTTCTGGATATGGTATTTAGAGAGGATTTCACAAATGGGGCAGTGTGCAGAACAGACTGAAAGGGAAGGGAAGAGGCTGGGAAAACTGAAGCTTGAAATAACTGGATTTGTTAAGGCTACATGAAGAACAGTCTAGATGGTTATACAGAGGAAGGTATTCCCACATTCTGAGCCTGGCAGAGTTAATAAAAAGCTAAAATTATCCCCAAGACTCCTTCCCCCTTACTCCCCCTGCCCTTCTGCTTTTCATACACACATCTGTAAGTCAATGAAATGGACTCATTATAGGAAATAATTTTATCACTTAGATGTGGCGTGTAAATATTGCACTCGCTGCAAACACGTGTAATAGCCTACGATGCAATTAAAGAAATCAGAGTGAAAATTTATAAAAAATCTCTACCAATTTCATATACAGATGCATTTGCTGGAAAAGGCATTATTCACTGAATGCAGTTAAAGTGCAGTAAATCGACTTTGAGAAAAATCACAAGACTTTTCAATAAAAAGACAAAATAGCAACACTGCTAAGACAGCAGGTGGTAAAACGAGATACAGGAATGTTCCCCCATACAAAGAAATAAAGCAAAACAAAGCTGTGTGATTTTACTGCTCTTTTCCAGCAGAAAAGCATCCCTAAAGGACTCAGAAAATAGGCTCCTAAATTTGCTCATATAGAGTACCAGAGATTGAAAGGGAAACTTTGAAATGCATTACTCAGAAAAACTAGAGATGGGATGATGCTTAAAGAACTGAATTTTTGCTTGAGCCCATCAATGCAATTTGGGGGAAAGCCATGACACAGTTGGTGGACCACCAACTGATATAGGATATTTCATTAAATCCAGTAGTTTGCATCTGAGCAATAGATATAGGATATTTCATTAAATCCAGTAGTTTGCATCTGAGCAATTTGCTCCTGAATACTTAGTGGACATCCTCAAAAGCACTAAGAACCTGCCACTGGGACACAGAAACCCAAGTCATTTTGAAAGAAGGATCCATAGGTTTTTAAAATAACACCCACAGGAAAAACTTTCAAAAGTCTCTTGTCAAAACTGGAGGTAAAAGCCTGAAGATTCCATAGGGAGGTAATGGATACCTGCTGGACACCTCTACAAAGCGGAATCCAGTATGAGTGGCAGAATGAATGACCAACTGGCATTTCTGCCAGCAACAAATTAGGCAGAGCCAGCTCAGAAGGGAAATTTGTTCATCTGTGCTGGTGCTTTGCACCAAGCCCAAATTCACTGAGATGGAAGAGAGTGATGAGTACAGACCTCTGAGTCAGGGAGTAGCCTGCAGCTGAGTGTCCCATTTCAGCACCTCACCATTCAGAGCAGGACCCAGCTCAGACAGTCAGCAATGTTTTCTGCAAGGTGCCCACTCTATTCCATGGGTGCCTGCCCCTAAATGACCAGGGAAGTGATGGCACCTCTGGACTTGTCACTGATGAGGTCGTACCTTGAGTCCTGTGTCCAGTTCTGGGCCCCTCACTGTAAGAAAGACATTGAGGAGCTGGGGCAGGCCCAGAGAAGGGAATGGGGCTGGGGAAGGGGCTGGAGAGTCAGTCAGGTGAGGAACAGCTGGAATAGCTGGAATAGCCTGGAGAAAAGGAGGCTCAAGGGGCACCTTCTCGCTCTCTACAATTACTTGAAAAGAAGTTGGAGCCAGGTTGGCCTCTTCCTCCAAGCAAGAAGGACAAGAAGAAATGTCCTCAAGCTGTGCCAGGAGATGTTCAGGTTGAACATCAGGAAGAATTAAGAGTTGTGAAGCATTGGAGTGGGCTGCCCACAGAGGTAGTGGAGTCACCATCCCTGGAGGTGTTTAAGAAATGACTGGACTTGGTGCTCTGTTCTGGTTGACAAGGTGGTAAAAGGTTGGACTCGATGATCTTGGAAATCTTTTTCAACTTTAATGGTTCTGTGAATCCTCTACTCTGCAGCAGGACCCGCTTGTCTACACTAGCAAAGTCTCACTAAACCAGAATTCCTTTTTCCTGGACTAAATTACTACTTCACTGCCCACCCAGCCCAGCAGCACAGCTGGATTATGTATGTGAGAAGTGTGTTAGATCCAGAAACTGAACAAATGCACCCACAAGCATTAAAGACAGTCCAGGTATTCCTAAAATAGTTACCAGCAGACCTTGTTCATCGTGGAAGAGAGGGCAGGATGGAGACCTGGAGCCTCCTCCACCCTTTCATGGGGATCTCAGTGCCCAGCTCCACATCCTGCTGTGCTCCAGCTCTGCAGAGGCATCTGAAGCGATGCTGAGAGGGTAACAACCCTGACAGTGCCAGGAGCAATCCTTCCTGGAGGTTAACAGCAGGAGGCAAGGAGGCTGAGGCATTTATAAAAGGAGGCTGTGAAAGGCAGAATCAACAGCTGAGCTGGCCTTTTAGTCAGCGCTCGCTTTCAGCAGCTCCATTATCAGAGGAGAATGAGAGAGGAGTGAGGGAAGCCTGGGGAGGAAGGAGAGAGGGGAAGTGTGAAAAGGAAAGACAAAACACCTACCTGACAGGTGCTCCCCGGGACTGAGCAGGCTTCAGCATAACAGTGATGGTGGTGTCAGTCTCGTTGAGGGGAGAGTCCGTGTCGTACTCCGGCATGGATGGTGCTGCAGCACAACAAAGAGCAACACGTTGGTTACACACCAGCTGCTGCCTTTGGGAGTGATGGCAGCATTATATTAACAAATCTCAAATGAAATATCAAAATACTTCCCAATGTTCTGACCAGATTGATCAGAACTGCTCAAATATTTGTACACTTTCGCTGTTAAAATTAAACAGGAATCGGACTCCCAAATCTTCAAGCTGGTTTAAAAGTCCTGTCTTGAATTTTTAAGACTTAGTAATCCTAAAATGGGACCATTCCTTCAGTTTTAAAGGCGAAGAAAGAAAACTGTATGGACATTATTAAAAAAAAAACCACTTAGGATGAGTGAATCAGTGGCAGAGCTAAGAAAGGCACCCAGGAACCCTGAATCTTTGTCCCAGTTCTGGTCAGTGGATTAGTCCTCTCACATCTTAAGAGTTTTTAATGCACAGACTTAGGCTGTGTCCTCCTGATTAGCTGGAGGGTGTGCTAAGAAGCACAAAAGATGAAAAGAGAGGAGCACAAACAGGCCAGGTTATTTTTGCACCCACACCCAGGACATGTTACCCCAGTGCTGTGGTGATGCTGACTCAACATGGACCTGCAGAGATTGCAATGCCACCCCAGGCAGTGCCCAGCCTGGCTTCCCCATCACTTCATTCATATGTTCCCCAAAGCAATACAGAAACCCACTGAACAAAAACCCACTCAGCCAAAGTCTACTTTCTACTTCTGCTTTGTTATCTTCTTTTAGGATCATCCTATGAAAGTAGGACAGCTTTCCTTAGGAAACATAATTTACTTGTTATGTTACTTCTTCCTTCCAAGAGCAGATACCTGTTTGGGACAAGGATGACTGCTGAAGATCTGAAGAGATCATGAGGTCAGAGCAGCATCAAACTTGTTCCAAAGATGCAGGTTTTGTTGAAATAACTTTAAAATATAAAGCAAACAAAAGAATTCACACAAATAGTTCATCTGTAGCTCACAAGGGCAAGCTGCATAGTGGGGGATTCCATATTTAATCCTCTCATAGTGATTTCCACTGTAATCCTGTTTACAATCAGGATTTTTATCTAAATGCCTGAAAACTGTCAAGAATGGGGGCTGCTATTATCAGCTAAGCTACTGGCTTCCCTGTCAATAAGCTGGGAATACGTTCAGAAAGAATGTCAACTCCTTAAGAAGGATTTCTCTGAAATCAGGTGCTCTACATCAAGGGAAGGCAGTGAGTCACTGAAAGAAGACACATGTCACCAGTGGTCTTCTATACCAGAGATTTCTGTGGATGCTGGAGATCACAGAATGGTTTGGGTTGGAAGGGACCTTAAAGCCCATCCAGTGCCACCCCTTCCATGGGCAGGGACACCTTCCACTATCCCAGGGTGCTCCAAGCCCTGTCCAACCTGGCCTTGGGCACTTCCAGGGATGGGGCAGCCACAGCTTCTCTGGGCAACCTGTGCCAGGGCCTCCCCACCCTTATTGTAAAGAATTTCTTCCCAATATCCAACTTAAACCTGCTCTCTGGAAGAGTGAAACCAGTCCCCCTTGAGAATCTATGGCCTTGTCAAAAGTCTCTTTCCAGCTCTCCTGGAGCCCCTTTAGACACTACAATAAAAGGCTACAGTGAGGTCTCCCTGGAACCTTCTCTTCTCCAGGTGAGCACCCCCAGCTCTCCCAGCCTGGCTCCAGAGCAGAGGGGCTCCAGCCCTTGGAACATCTCCGTGGCTGCCTCTGGACTCATTCCAACAGGTTCTTGTTTTCCCAGAGGACCCCAGAGCTGGATGCACCCACACAAATAAATACACTCACATAGTGCTAAAGCAGAGATGTCTTTCCATTGGAAAAAAAATATTGCCTCACAAGGACATTCTTGTCAATGCAAAAATCCTGCTCCTTAATAGCCTTGAGACTGCCTCTTAGAGCGAGTTTAACAGTCATTTCCAAATTACTTGGAAAATGTAAATATCAAAATCTTGACCATGCAATGAGATAATCTAATGTCAGAGACTACCCTAATGCTTGCATGAAGATTTCATCCATTTACTGAGAGCCAGATATTTGGAAGATGGGAGGTGAAAAAGACAATAAAATATGCTCAGAGTTTCTATAGTCAGTATTCATGCAGGCTGCTAACATGATTTGAGCACTCATGGAATAACAAGATGCAAAGAAACTGAATCAGAGGGGGAAAGCCCTGCCATTGCTGTGCCTTTTTTATTCCTCTGGTCACAAGGGAATAGAGTGCACACTGTGCTGTCCCTTCACAGCAGGGCTGCAGAAACAGCCCATGCAGCTGTTAGGACACTTAATGGCTTTTGCTTCAAGTGGTTTAGGGCTTTTGTGCTAAATGTTAAGGGTCAAAACCCTGAGCAGAGGGAAGGGATGCATTTTGCTTCCTTAAAATGTACACTCTCACTGCTCACAACTTGCTTTTGTTATCTGATTTTGAAATAGGGCAGTGAAAAATCTATACTGCTGTGCACTCTTTTCTTCAGCACCCAGCCATAATTTCACGCATTACCAGTGTCCTGAATGTCCCAGATGTTTATTTTGGCTTTACTGAAAAAAACAGTTAAAGTAGTCCAAAAAATGACAGCTTTTCTCGCTATTAGAGAACCTATTTTAGTGCTATCAACTAAATGTTAAAATTAAAATCTACATATATGTGCCCAATATCACGTTTACCATCCCTTTATCCATCCTTTTTTTTTGATGACTAGCCTGTTTCCTCTTTTTTTTTTTTTTTTTACACCTTCTCTTTGCCATGACTCCTTATTTTAGTGCCTTCTATATCCTGGTCTCCCTACCTCTACCTCAAGCCCTCCCTCTCATTAAAAACCCCAATGAAAACAGCTTTCCTCTTTTATTTTTAGTCTCTTTGCACTGTTAATTCCATTACTTCATTAGATCCATTTTGGTACATTCTGAAAATAAAAACCACATTATGGAAGGAGCTTCCCCAGCCAGGCAGATAATACTAACAATAATTACTATAGGGGTAGTTCATTTGTAGGGCTAATTATACTTCTCATGTAAAATGCTGTACAGATATTCATGGATATTTAAGACACCCACAAATTAACCCCTGTATTTTTAACCCACACAAACAAAGGTTTGTGGTCATTTTAAAACTCTGCCCTAGGAAACCTGGGAGAGACATTAAGCTGAATATTTTTTATAGTTTTATGCATCAGCTTTGAGTCTAAAGAACAAAGCCCTAGAAAGTTTTTTTTAATACTTCCCCAAAGCAGTACCTGAAATCTTAGTTGCAATCCGGGTCGTGATGGGTGGCCCAAAGCCCTTGACTGTGCTGGCTTTGATGGTGAATGAATACGTGGTGCCTGGGTATAATCCTACAAAGAGGTGATGGGTTTCGTTCCTTAGCTTGAAGACTTTCCCTCTTTGGCTGGACAGGTCAGCACTGGGATCCAGAGACCCAACGGCCTTGTATGTAATCTGCAAATGAAGAACAAGGACAGGAAGGTGACAAGGGGCCTGCTGCACCTGGCCTCTCCCTGCTGCCCTGGTTTGTCCTCTCTGGAGGCTCCACATTGCAAACACAAGGACAGGTATTATTTCAGCTCTGTATTTGGATGCTGTCAAACAAACACAACAATTTTTCCAAGGCTTTACTTAGGGAAAAACTAATTTCCTCTCTCCACTAAAGCCTCAGCATGTGCTGATGTACAACAAAAGATGTAAAGAATTGCTTTTGTGTTCCCAAGCTCAGAACTTCTGCAGTCAAACCAAAGCACACAGCATGACTGGCAGAATTTTCATGACAATTGCCCACCCAATCCCCCACAGCATCTGAAAACTCTTGGTGCAAACATGGATACATTTTCTTTTTGGCAAATCATCTTCTCAAAAGGCAGCTGAAAACAATGGCAGCCTTTTCCTGACAACAAAAGCTTTGGAAGTCTTTTCCTGTGCTAAAGAGAATACGCTGAAATGAAATGATATGTTTAAATGAAATAAATATCATCAACTTTTTAGACAAAAGCCCTTCTCTCTGTGGAAGCCAGCTTCTGATATCCTTCCCCTCACCTCATTCTGAGCCTCAGAGTGCAGATTTACATGTGGTACAATGCCTGGTTTACAGCTGGGAGGGTAAACCAGGAGGGTTGCAGACCTGAGAGATGTCCTGACTATACGTGGAGCTGCTGCCAGCACACCTTGAAACCTGCTCGAGCTCAGCCTGCTCCCCCATGGCAACCCTCTTGATATACACACACTTGCAAGTAAAACTCATGATTTATTTACCAGCCAGTTCCTTGCCTGAGTTCCAAATTCAATCCAAAGGCAGCTCAATTTCAATAGAGCTGTCAATATAATATACTGTGCTCTGCTGCTCTCCTAACCTTTTTTGATATTATGGGATCCTCACTTATTTGTAATGAAACACTATGAATAAATCAATGTATGTTAATACATGAAGTCTTCAATTTTTTATTAAGGTCTCCACAAGAATCTAATTCCCAGCTTTTCTGAAAGAGCCTTTGAAAATTTTTAAGTGGCTTGCTTTATGACAGGAGGAAAATGTTGCCTTTTGAGGAAAAATAAATATCCAGTGTTTAAAAAGGGAGGCTTTAATAATAACAGGATAAATAAGAGACCAAGACTGATGTTACTGACACCAGAGAAGGGTGAGAGCATGTGAATCCTGTTATTTGGACAGAGAAGAACAATTTAGACACAGCTGACACCCAAAATGAGGCAGTGTAGCAGAGAAGGGGTGTGAATTACACCAGCAACAAGAAGGCAGAAAAACAGAACTCTTCAAGGAATTATAATGAGACAGCTTGCAGGTGATTTCATTGAAAACCAACCAATTTTTCCAGAAATTACAACCTGGTTTTAAATGTTTATCATGTGCCAGACACCTGAGGAAGAGTGACATCTTAGCATAACATTCTTCAAACAAACAAACAAACAAATGCAGGAGGAAAATCTCAACATCCACTGCTTTTCCTTCAGGGAGTCAAGAACCAGCATGGCATGGGACAGTATTCTGAGAGTTCTTATTGCATCAAGGCACTTCAGGGCACGGGAATCTGTAAAATGCCATTGGAATTAGAGTGAAAACCAAAGACTTAAATCAAGAGACATGATCCTGTCCATGCCATAGCTAAATCCAGAAAGAAAAATGCCTTTAATTTAATGTTATGTAGGAATGAACCAGTGCAATCTGTATGCTCTGTTGGCACATCCAGTGCTAGAGAAACAGCAATTCTATAAAACTACAAAGGGGAATCAGCAAAATTGGAATTTGGGGAAAAGAAAGGGAACTTCTTACTGCTGGGGCACTGAAAAGCACATTCTGAGGATGTCCAGGTCAGGCAATGGCCTATGCAAAATCAATGGTATTTATTTCCAAGCACATTATACAGAAGGCTATAAATATAAGTGGAAGATGCACTTGTCCTCGGTCTCCACCCATATAAATAAATGTATTCAGCTACCTTCAGCAGTTCTAAAATCACTACAGAAAAAGTTATTTTTCCTTATTAAAAAAAGAAAAAAAAATCAAAAAAACCCTATCCCCTTAAGGCAAAAAGAGCCAGAAAAGCTTTCAAGAAGAAAAAAACAACTGAAGAAAAAACAACTCACTGATTTTTAAAAACAAACAAATGAACCCAGGCTTTATTTTTCTGCTGACTCTAGCAGCGAATGAGTACAAGGGACCTTAAAACCACCTGGGTCAATTCACAAGAAGCAGGGAAGGAAGAAATTGCACTTGAGAGAATATCCCCAGTTTGATATTGCAGTGTGGGTCAATTTTCAGAACAAATGCCCACTCAAATCCGACTTCAGTATTTCCCAAAACTCTTCTCAGGATATATAAACTCCAGCAGAGATGTGTGGCATAGCCAAATGTGACTTTATTGTTTCTGCAGCAGATTCTCTTTCCAATAGATATGGACCCTGTTAAACAGGTGATGTGAGGCCATTCAGAGGAAGCCGCCCTTGCCCCCAAAACACAATCTTTGACTTTAATACACGAAGAGCAGCTGGATGCAGCACAGAGAATAGGAACACAGCAGTGCAAAGCTGTGCATGTGTCCAGTTTCACTCCATCCAGGAGCAGAAACATTTAAGGGCTGGTAAGAGGCAGATACAGAGCCCAGTTCTCGCTCCAGCTCTTCTCTGCTTCCCCCAAGAAGGGCTCTGAATGACTGGGGTGGGCAGGGAAGTGCACACAGACAGTGCCAGGAGAGCCCCTGGGCCGTGTGCTCCCCTCTCTGAGGGCTCATCCCAACCACGGGGAGCTGATGTTCTCCAGGTCTCTCCATTTATAAAATGAGGGCCTTTCCACTCCTTTACACAAACATTTTTGTGGCTGAGGGGCTCTGTGGGTTCCTGTAATTGCTGAGTGCTGCTGGTCAAGCAGCCAAACCTCCGGTGAAGCTGATGAAGCAGCCCTGGAAACAGAACAGTCCATTTGGAAAAGGAGGCAAACTCTTCCAGCTCAGAAAAAAAAAAAAAAAACCAACAAAATAATTTTTCTCTTCCAAGTGAGGTACCTGCTGTTTCTGAGCTATTAGTGCTGCCCTGGGTGTGGATTAACACCTGAGAGCTCTGTCTCAGCCTCTATGGACCTCCAGGCACAGCTCTTCCTCATCCAGCTCTGCCACACTGCTCATAGCCAGCATCATCTCCACTTGCTGAAGTCAGTGATATTTCCCCACTGGAATACCTTGGAAGTGCAGCACCCTATGGATTTGTGTGCATCCATGGCCCTGTGTCAGAAGATTTCTCCTAGAGAAATCAAGATGCTGCAAGATATCACTTAAATGTTCATTTTCATGTATAAATGTATCCTGCACCAAGTTATAGTCAGGTTAAAGGAAGGCACCAAGATGTTGCCATTCTTCTTAACTGATTTAAACTCATTTTTCTGAAGCAAGAGAAATTGCAGGGAACAAGAGAATGAAAATTTTTCAAGAAACCGTGGAAATTTCCAACTCTGGAGTAATTTATAAAACCACAAAAACATGTCTGGAGAAGAAATATGGCACTTCCCTGAAACAAGAAGGATGATGGAAAAAACACCTGTCTTGTGGTTTGTATGCTGAATATTTATCTTAATTTCTTGTTCCAAGTGTCAAAGCATTTCACTACAAAACAAGAGATTCTAATCTAAAAAAATGAGATGACTCAATCACTAGAAAGCAGATATTCTAAAATAATGTATTTTAAAGACAAGCTGAGCGATCTAATACATCTGTATTCTAAAAAAAAATATTATTAATTTAAGAGTTTAAAAGCATAGACAGAAAACAAACAGAAAAATACTCAAAAAATATATTTAAGAATTTAATTCTGATTGGAAACATTCTGATGCGAAATAAATGCAAATAAAAGATGAGGAAATTTCTCACAGGACTGAAACTCTATGATTTTTAACCACCTTCCTGATGTCTTCTGCAGGCCAGGCACTGTCCAAAGTGGAAAGTTGTCTTTCCTCTGGAAACTGGAATGTCTGCCCAGAGTTTGCATATGGAATGGAGAGTTTACAAATCAGCTCCAGGGGAACTTGACGGTCCCAAGGAAAATTCTAGTGGCCAGCACTGCTATGGTTCTAAAACAGCAAAATCAGGCAAAGAAATATCCATTAATAAATCCTAAATCTTCCTTAGAACCTCCTTCACTGAGTTAATTAAATGCTTCTCAAACTGATGCAACAAAAGCAGTGAATTTTATTAAATCAGGAAGTCAGGTAGTGCAGGAACTCAGAAGGATAAAGAACAGGCATTTTCCCACCAGCACAAGGAGAGAACACTGAGTCCAGGGTCCTCCCAGCTGGACAGGAGTGATGGACTCAAGAGATGCTCAGATGATTCAAATCCCTGGTCAACTGTGCAAAATTTGGCTACATGAGTCCAAATTCTTTGTAAAATGTAAAACAGATCAACAGTACAAGTTCAAGTCTACTGGAAACTCTCAAAAAAGGCTTTATAGGCTTAATTTCCAGGTGTTCAGTGATGTATAATTGCTGTGATAGACTGTGGAGGATAAAATAAGAAAAGATCAGCATAAAAGAGCAGGATGGTTAGCAAGTTCACTGCTGCTTGTTATTTAAGCTACCTATGCCAGTGCACTCTAGACCCCATTAACCAGAGGCACCCCCTCTAATTCCATCTTTCCCTCTGCTTTTTATCCATTTTCAAGCTCAGAATATTAACTCCTTGAAATCACTGAGCTATGGTAACAACCACAGAGATGTAGATATAATAGTGAGAGCATGAGCACAGCTCTTCTCTCCTTCACAGAGCCCAATTTAACACAATTTTCCGGGGAGATGTGAATGCTTTGCTGACTGCCATCATCTGTGACTGCAAAACTCCTGTTACAAGGACATCAAACTTTCATGGGGAAGGGAGAGACTGCAGCACAGGTATTCACTAAACTAGGAAGCACAAGTTTATTTCCCACTGCAAGAGAGAAAACACATAATAAAAAACAAACCAACAAACAAACAAACAAACAAAAAACCTTGAATTTTTCAAAACTCCAGAGGTTCACAGGCAAGTACACAAGTCTGGTGAATTTTATTCCTTCTTTACATGGTAGAGGAAGAAAGTGCTTTGTCCTGTGCTACTTAAAATAAATATACCAGCCAGGGTAGTTGAAAATTAAGAGGTTAAAAAATCCTTATAGAAAAAAGGGTACATACTGTTAAAAATGTGGTAATTAAACAGTGAAATAGACCATCAAGCAATGTGATGGATTACACTTTGGGTTTAGAAGTTCCTTTGGAAGAATATATTATGGCATGAACACGAAGCCCTAAGCTTAATACAAGATCACACTGTGATAAAGATCTCGTCACTTCATTGTAATGGCCCTTCTTGCCCTGCACTACTGAAATCCTTAAGGAACCCTGGATGGCTGTTCAGATTCTCTTTAATCCTCTTAAATAAATAAATTAACAAGGCAGAATATTCTGCTCAAATCACAGCTGATAGATCCATTCAGCCTCCCCATACATTTGGTACATATGAGTAAAATTTCACACTGATGAGTAACGGAGTTGTCAGGATTTCATGTGTTCATAACCTTAAAACTGAGGGCAGCAAGCTTGAATGTCTCAGGATTGAGAGCTTGCCAGTCAAGGAAAAAAAAAATATGCTCATATGTTTCTTCCCACAGCAATTGATCCCAGTATGCAGACCACTTTATCTTATATCTTTTGTCATAAAGAATTAATCAACCCCAGTGAGCAGAATTTTGCTCTCACCATATCTCATCCCTATCCACCGTCAAACATTAGGACTTTAAGCTTCCCCTCTGATTTTAGCAATTGCAGCCTCTTTCAATGCAAATGGTAAGTACTGCTGCTAAATCACACACTACTTTGTGGATACATTATACAACCTTATATCTATTTTCCATTTTAGTGACAGCCTGCATAGCAGTTTAGGGAAGGCATTTGAAACCTAGAAATCCATTACATTATTCCCCTACATTCCCACTGATATTTTATGTGCCTCTCTTTATAAAACAGCCCCTTCTGCCTCTCCACACCCCTCATGGAACCCCTCACATCTGGGGATGATTTGGAGTGGAACAAATCTATATCTAAAATAGTATTTTTTCCTCCCCTTTTTCACTTAGTTATGCCTCAAGACTGAAACAATCTCTTGCTGTGGACAAAAGAGGAGCCAGAACAAGGAACATGACACAGCCAGTCTATGCATGAGTGTGCCAAGGTGAGGAGCAGGCTCTGCAGGGACACCCTCACTGCTGTCTGTCCCTTTACTGAGACAGAAGAAAAGGCAGCTTTTCCTGACTTGCTGCTTTTTCAAGTCACTCCTGCCTTGTGAAGCAAGACCTGGAATCAAGACCTTTTTCATCCCTTGGTTCTTATCATATCATGCTGCACACAGGGGCACGGAGAGGTGGGCTGCACTGGGAATAAGGATCCCAATGACTGTCACAGGTGTCAGCTCCTCCAGCACGGCTCAGCAAGCAGGAGAGGAGGAGGCAGCCTGTCCATCTGACCAGAAAATTCCATTGTCTGGAGTCACTTCCCACCCCAGGGCTGGGCTCAGCCTGTCCTTCCCTGTGGGACTGTGTCCTGCCACCAGGTGCCCCCAGCCCCTCTGCTGACTGCCCTGCTCAGCTGATGGAAAAGGCTGGGACCAAACCCACTGACATAACAAAATATATAAAGCAGCAGGCAGCCCAGAAAATTAAAACTGCAAACCAGTCCCAGCTATAATTCCTGTCTTTTTTTTTTTTAAGTGGAGCCTTCTGGGGACGGACTTTTCACAAGGGCACGTAGTGATAGGACAAGGGGGAATGATTCAGTTTAGATATTGTGAAGAAATTCTTTACTGTAAAGGTGGTGAAACACTGGCACAGGTTGCCCAGAGAGTTTGTGGACATCCCATCCCTGAATCTGTGCAAGTCCAAGGTTGGATATGGCTGTGAGCAGCCTGGTCTAGTGGAAGGTGTCCCTGCCGTGGGATGAGAGGATCTTTAAGGTCCCTTCCACTCCAGACCATTCTGTGATTCTATAATTCTCATTTTGTAAACCACTTCGCTCCCAACTGCATAACCCTCTCTGTGGAATCAGAGTCACTTCTGTTTAACCAGATGACACCAAGGCAGTCTGAGTTGTGAATGAGCCTGAGTTAGTGGTGCTTAAATTCTCCTTAGAGCAGCTTTAGAAATGGTCAGTGTTCAGCTGCCTGGAGCCCAGCACCAGAGCAGCTCTGTGAGTGCCAGGCTGTGCTCCTGCCCAGCACCTGCAGCCTGCACTAACCAGGAACTTCCCTGTGTTTGCTATGCCGCTTGCTTCAAATTCATAACAGGTTGGCACAAGCCTTCACAAATAGATGAGGAAGAATTTTGTCACAGGCAAAGTGTGATTTTCCAGAGCTGGAAAACATTATACAATTCATGAGAGTGCAGAGATAAGGGAGTCAGGTATCAGCAGAGAGCTGGATGTGTTTCACAGGGTTCAGCACCGCAGATGGAGGGGAGGGGAAACCAACTGCAAGGCTTCATGATTGAAAACACCTCAGGAAACAATAGGCTATTTAGTTTTAAATCTTGCCTTACATATTCCACTCCATGCTCTAATAAAGCCTACAGGAAAACTTCATTTTCCCCCGTATCCCAAAAATAAACACAAATCAACTGATGCATTCAAGTCTGACAGAAATATCCTTGAACTCAAAGTTATACAAACATAACCATTCATTTCCCTAGTTGCTGCCTCAGGGAAGCAGTGTTCCTCAAGCCAGGTGTTGGGATGCCATGTGCAATGTGAGTTAACCATGAAAATTACTTTTATCACAGAATGGTTTGGGTTGGAAGGGACCTTAAACATCATCTTGTTCCAATTCCACTGCAGTGGGCAGGGGCACCTTCCACTAGGCCAGTTTTTTACAATGGAATAAAACCAGCTGTAGCTCATGGTATAATCTGTAAACAGAATATTTAGAATTCAGCATGTCCAGAGGGTGTACAAGGTGAAGATGTTCTACTGAACATCTCATTATCATTTCAGGTACCACTGACTTTCCAAACATTTTATAAGGCTTCTCCATGTTCTTACTACATATGGATTTACTCTCATGTAGTCAACATGGAGTTTCCAAAACACATCTTTCTGAACCTGAGTTTGTATCACTCATAAGATACCTAACATCAAAAACAGCTTCAGATTTCAGTGGAAAGAACAGCGAACCATTCCCAACCACAGCTTTCCCTTCCTATTGTCCAGCTGGACCTGACAACAAGAGGACTCACAAGATGCTTTTAAAATTATCACGATATTCCTTACACAGATCAGCCCAGCATCACCAGTGGCAGGACCTGGCTCCTCCCCAGTCACTGCTCACCAGGCTGAGCAATGGTTTCATTGCCCCCTCCTCTGCAGTGGCATCTCTTGGCACCAGGGCTTGAGCCCAGTAAGGACAATTAGCACTTCTGAATTCAAACCTGACAAGCCAACACCTTCCCCAGCCTGATACTCCCTGGACAATGAAAATCAGCTCTTTTCTCCCCCACAGCCTCTTGCTTGGGGTCACTCTCAGAGCCACACTTCCACAGTAAAACATCACTCCATGGACAACCAACTGTTTTAAGAAGCTGATGCAACACAGGGAGTGAATTACAAAGTCACTGCCAGCTGAACCCAACAGAAAAAGCAGGTACAGATCTATGAGACAAAGCCCAGACTGTGGTTATGCTGCTTTTACTGCAGAAACCTTTACTTTCAGGCATTAATTCTACATTTAATCTTGGCAAACCGCAGTTTCAGCAGACAATTAGAGAGCATTTGCTTTCCAAAGGTGAAATATAACTGTTGCTTTGTATCATTTTAAGGAGCTACAGATTCTCCTCCTGCAATAGAGATTCCACTGCAGGTTCCCAGCCACATGGAGACTGGCACAGTCCCTGTTCCTGTTTACAGCATGACTGTCTGCTAACACTTGCCACTTCCAGTTCCAAGGCTGGTATCGAGCAGAGTGCAAATCACAAACAACCAGGGCCCAGAATGTGGGCTCTACATTTGATTTCAAGTTCAAAACTGAGAGTGTCAGAGATGGAGGACTCAGATCTGTGTTTTCACATCAAAGCATGTTAGTATTTTGTCTAGCTCACCTCCATCTTCACATTCCAGCAAAAGCCTCACTTGGGTGTGAAAGATAAGGCATGAAGAACATAAGGAATCCCTTCTTTTCCACATATATTATCAGAGCTGTTTGTTTTCTTGAAGGGGAGAGAGGCATGATCCCTCTATAACACCCCGTTGGCTGTTGTTAAATGTAAGGAATGTAATATAAGAGACTCTGTACAAAGAATCACAGCATGGTTTGGGTTGAAAGGGACCTTAAAGATCACCCAGTTCCACCCCCTGCCATGGTCAGGGACACCTTCCACTGTCCCAGGTTGCTCCAAGCCCTGTCCAACCTGGCCTTGGACACTTCCAGGGATGGGGCAGCCACAGCTTCTCTCAGTGCTCCAGTGCTACATCACCCTCCTAGCAAAGAATTTCTTCCTAACATCTAATCTCAACTTGCCCTCTTTCAGTTTAAAACCATTTGCCCTTGTCCTATCACTCCATGCCTTCATCCAAAGCCCCTC
The DNA here is from genome assembly GCA_013398175.1 of Climacteris rufus. Classification (NCBI taxonomy): domain Eukaryota; kingdom Metazoa; phylum Chordata; class Aves; order Passeriformes; family Climacteridae; genus Climacteris; species Climacteris rufus. The sequence goes on along the minus strand of VZRZ01001925.1, from coordinate 1,002,426 downwards.
CCTAAATCTCTTAGAGCCCCTTTAGGTACTGGAAAGTGCTCTGAGGTCTCCTCAGAGCCTTTTTGCCTCCAGGCTCACCCCTGACTGATTGATGTGCCCATGGCAGGAGGGTGGAACAAGAGGGGCTTTAAGGTCCTTTCCAACCCAAACCATTCTGGTGAAATGATCGACCCTGCCACAGACTGAAGGTGATAAACACAGAGGCAAAAGTAGCACAGACTGGTCAGGTCACAGCTTTAACCCCAAACCACATGAATAGTTTTACAAAGATCTTAATATTCTTCAGACACAAGAGCAGTGCCTGGCTGCACACTGGGATACACTGGCAGGGGATGAAGGGCAGGAGGAGCTCTCAGTGCAGTAACACCAGCTGGAAGCACCTAAGCCAATATCCTCAGCCCAGCAAACCTGGCAAACACACATTTAGCTTCCTTTTCTGCCAAAGGGATATTAAGTGCATCTCTACATCCTCATCTCAAAAGCAGAGGATAAGTGAAACAAGCCCAGAGCTCCGCTTTTATCCCAAGATCAACCTGAGAACACTCACAAAAAAATTAAACATTCCTCTTCTGTGAAGGAATGGCAGAACACTAAGAGTGAGAACTTAACTTGTAAATCAGTTCTGACACAATGTTTGACCTATCTTTACTCTTTCACACAAACAGCCCTAAATCAAACTTTACTTTTCTATGTTCGTATTTTGGTCCTTTCTTTTTGGCCTGGATCTTTCAGTTTTCAGACTTAGAGCAGAATTGAAAGCATCTCAAACCCCAAGTATCCATGAATAATATGGGTGGTCATGCTTTGCTAATCACAAAATAATTTGATTGCCTGTACCTCACCATGCTCTTTGTGCACTGAGTTTCCCATCCCAGAAAGGTAATGCATTACAGGAGTAAGTACAACGACTTTTTAACATTGTGTGTTAAATTAGTGACTCTGACTGCAGTTTTTATAGCTGTTTCTCAAGCTACACCCTCAAATTGTCCCCACTTTGGTTGTTTTTCACCAGAAAGAAAAAACAATATGCATGGAGTAAATATAGGATGAAAACAAACTGTGCAATTTTCCAACCAATTTTCCAATTTTTTAAAATTAATACCTTCCTTCTTCCTGTCCATCATAATTTCCAAAAATAGTTTGGACAGTTGCAAAGATTTTGAAAACTGCTGCAAGTCTAAATCAGCCTTACAAAACAAGAGGGAAGCCAATCCAGCTCCCCCACTAATCCATACCTGCCATAAATAAGAGGGCAAGAAATTCCTCCTGAAACCAATGTACAAAACCTTGTTTTAATGCTCTAAGTAACAGCAAATAAATCCACCTGAACTGCTTCAGCCAGCAAAAAAAAATAAAAAGCCGAGTTGCTTCTGCAACATTCTAGCAGAAGAATGGTCAGCTTTGAGCTAGATAACAGTGAAGAAAATAAATGTTTGTATGCAAAATATTCACTTGGAATTCAGTGCTTAAGATGCTGTCCTGCACGTTAGTATTTATAGCAAGATGGAACATATTTTCCTAAGTAGCTCTGCAAAGGTAGACAAGGCTGAAGTTCTCATGAATATTGCTCAGCTCACATGGAGCTGGGATTTGCAGAGGTCACTGCTGGCCCCATCCTGCTGTAACAGTGGGATAGAAAGGGAAGGATCCAGGCCCAGCCATGGGCTGGCTCTGGGGAAATGGAGAAGGGAAGGACAGGCACTGGTAGAGCTCCCCAAGCCCCATCTCAGAGCAGCCCAGAAGCTGAGCCTGAGGGGTAAACAACCAGCCTGGTCCCAAAAATCTTTTCTGAATCTTCTCCTTCTACATCTCAACTACATATGTGTTGCATCACCTAAACCTTGAAGGATTCATTCTTCATTTTCATTCAAAAAAGCCATTTAATTCTCCTCAACCTATGAACTCCTCACATAACATCCTCCTTCTTCCCACCCTTGCTGGAAAGTTCCTGCTCCCTCTCTTAGGGGCACATGGCTTGACACTGCCATTTTGCTTCCCCCCCTAATAAAAATACATCATCAAAAAGAAAAAATCCTGTGCTCATCATAACAGAGCCTTTAAAAGACTTCCCAGTGCTCACACCCAGAGGCCTTTCATTTGTGCTCTGTTTGCAGCTTCTGCTAAGTAAACTCACTGCTGCTGATTTCCTCCTTAATAAATCCTGGACCTGATTTTCTATTGTCCTGGGGATAATCCAAAGTCAGAAGACACCTGGAAATCCTCCATCACCTTGGAAAAACAACATCCTTTGTTCTTCAGGACAGAACTGCTTTGGAGTAAAGAGGGATAGAGTTTTTGCAGTCACATTAGGTCCTACATTAATAAAATCCCATTGTTATTGTAGAAGAGGTCATCTGCAATCAACTTTGCTGCAGTAAGTTTTCTGCTTTGTTTACCTGAAATATATTTTCACAGAAGCCAGAGGCTGTAAAATCCACAGCGCATAAAGCAAGTTAAAAATTCCCACCACAAAAAAAGTTTCAATTTTTTTTAAAGTGACTTCCCACACAAAGGTGTCTCTGAGCTATCCATTAGCTCAGAGTGAGCTATGTCTCATTAAACAACTAAATACTCTTTGTAGAGGGACAAAACAGGCAGCAGCCTAAGTGCAGAAAACATTTTCTATAGTCAGAGGCTGAAGTTGCTCCCCAACCCTGTGCTGCAGGATCACGGGGGGCACAGGACACTGGAAAGAACTGGCCAGCAGGGTTATTCAGAGGATAAGGCCTAAAAATCCAGTGCCTCTGAGCCTCTTGCCAGCTAATAAAAAGGCTGGAGTGGGAAAAATATTTCATGAGCCAGCTCTTTGTGTGATGTTCTGTATAAATATCTCTTCATATCCTGAAATCCAGCTGTCTCCAAATGTAACTACTGGTCCAAAGAGGGGGGTACATGTCCAAATGGGCTCCAGGAACCACATCAGCAAAGGTCTCACACAGCACTCAGGGCAGAGGCTGATTCATTTTGTTCACACAAGGACGAACTAAAGCCAGCTCCAGACCTTTCTCCTTTCTCCATGCTACATTGATTTTTGTATTTTACTCAATTTGAGAAAACATGGGCATTCACTCAAAGAGTGACTAGCACAAAAATAACTGCATTATGTGCATTATGGTACATTTTACATTGTGGGGTTTATTTCAGCTGTGTTATTTTGTTTTCTGAAGGCACAGTGTGGAGACCTTGTGAATGAAAAGTGAACTGTTAAGATCTTTAGATACCTCTCAACTCCAATTCTGGTTTTATGGTTCTGTAATCAGCTTCCAATCCACATGAAAACATTTCAATCACACTTTAAAAATGTTTTGCAAAACTCTTGGCATAATACACTTGCTGTACTTCATTACATTTCCCTGCTCTCGAGTTCCAAACAGGAGTGAAAAAAGATACTTTTCTGTTCCCTTTTTTAATAGTCTATTGGATTTTTCTACTACTTCATCTGTAGGAATACAGCCAACCATAAATTGTGTTTATTGGATAATCCATTAGATTGGTTCAACCTCCTTTTTTTTGTTCCCCACACTTGCAGCAATATTCTGAGCAGTCTTCTCTCCACCCTTGTGATGCTCCAAAGATGCTTTGGACTGCTTCAGGTGGCATTAAAATGCCTCACAGCTCAGAGTCTCAAAGGACAAACTTTAAAATAATCCAATTTATTATTCCAACTCCCCTTTTAGGATAATTTCACTCTGCTGCTTCTTCCCTTTCAGTAATGAGATGCAAAATCAGATGGGTCTGACTAGCTCCACCTCTGCTTTGTAAATAAGGAGAAAAATCCTCATAAAAAATGTACCTCAACTCTTTGGTCCTCCCATCAGAGTCCTCCCCCCCTTGGCAAGGGCCTCACAAGCATCACATGGGATGTTCGCTGAATCTGTCCTGTTTGGTGTAATGCTCTCCATTCCCTCCTTCCCTCTCTAACTCCAGAAGTGTTTTGAGAGGGCACAAAGGGAAGAAAACAGCTTGGCTGTGCCAAGGAAAGCCATAGAGCCAACACCTGTGCTGTGCCAGAGTCTGGACACGGAGCTGGAGCAGGGGCAGGAGCAGAGCAACCTTGATGAGCAACCAGAGGAAGCCCCGAGTTTTGAACTTGTCCTGGGGAGAGGTGACCAAGGTTAATTGCTGCAGATGCAGACTAAGGCTTCCCATGCTGGGAATCACAGAATAAAACCCAGAATAAAACCCTGAAAGGCTTGGGCACTTTTCAAAATGTCCTTCATTAGCTTTCAATTATAAAGCACAATTAGAAGAGTACAGAACAAGAAATGGGGGATGTTTTCTCCCTCTTTAAGGCATTTCTTTCAGTGCTCTCTCCCACACTGTCCCATATGTCCAGCCACTGTAACCCTGAGCTGTGCCTCCTACACTGCAAGGTGACTCCAGCAGGGCCAGGGGAGCAAAAGGCAGCACCCACCCTCAGGCTCTGATTCCAGACTTTTGCAACCCCAGGCAAGTATGTAAAGGACACTTAGTCACAGTGATTCATGCAGCAAATCATTCTCATGCCACATCCCCCTTCATCCACCCAGATCACACTTTTCAAATCCTAACATCATTTATTTAATATTTTTTTTCCTGGATGTCTGACGCTCTGCAGACTGTTTTAAAGATGACTAAAAAAACAAGCCAGCCAAGATAGTTAAATTTGCTGTACAGTGGTCTGCACCTTCATAAAAATATATTCCAGGGGAAGGAAAGTAGTTCAGGGGTTTCCACAAATCAAAATGGGCAGAGGATATACCAATTCCTGTAGGACTCACAATACAGACTTCAAAAATCTAAAAGCCAACATTAAAAAAGGAATGTCTATTTGTGGTCAAGCTTGAGTTGTAATTTTAACAAAGAAAGCCCTTGATCAGTGCAAGCCTGTATTTTCTGATTGTCTCGAGTGATTCATGGTTTCAACCTCAAAGCCTATAGTGGTTCAGCCTCAAAGAACATAAAAATAATTGCTTGTTATTGGTCATATCAAAGCTGTGAATAAAGTATTTTGCACCAGGTTCTTCTAGCCTGATTTCAAGATTTTACAGACCTCTGAAACGAGTTCTCCACATCTGCTAAGTCAGTTGATAATGGCAGTAGGTTTCAAACAAGAAGTGTAGAAATATTATGTTTACCAATACATAAAAGATAAGTAAAATATCTTCGGGTGGCTGCTGCTAAATTTACCCTGAAAAAAAAATCAGGCAGGGCATTTTATAGAAGGAAAAAGATCCTTTACTGACATTTTGAGCTTGGTACAAAGTATAATTTAAATAGACTTAGCAGCTGCTGCTGGACTTACTGGAGTATGAGAGTCTTTCACCAACAAGTATTCAGACTCTGAATAGCAATAACGAGAACACAAACTTGAATGAGACTCAGCTTAGGCTCCCACGTCTAAAACACAAGTAGGGTGGCATCAAAATGTGGCAAATTAGAGTGTAGACACCTGGTCCTGAAAAGTCATGCAGAAAACTTAGTTTATACTGCTTCGCCTTATTTCTCATCAAAATAATTTGGAGGCTTGAACGCTAAACAGATTTATGAATTCACTAGGGAGCCAGAGAGAGTCATCACACTGTAATGGAAAGGCAGATTTTTTATTGATTCAAATTAAGGGTAATTTATTGAAAAAAAAACCCACAATTTGCATGAAAGATGTTGCTGAAAGATGCAGCAGTCTAAGTGTGTTTTGATCTGTTTGACTCAAACACACACACACAGCCTGGTGGGTGCAGAGAGCAGCAGCTCTGCAGTCGCTCCTTCAGCTTGTGTGCCCAGCAAGATAAAACCAATTGGTCTTGAGCCTTTGCTTTGAGACAGCTCAATCCTTTGGCACTTCAAGTCTCTCCCCTCTTTTAATCTATCACGAGCAGTCTGGTCATTCTTATCCTCTCTGACCCTTCCAAGCAGTGAAATCTAATTGTCCTCTGGCTTCAGTAAGTCCCACGACCCCTGGTCAGTGGATTTTGTCCTTACAGGAAGTGTGAGGTGCCTTTTTGCACAGCCCTTATCCCTGGGAAACAGAGCAAGCCTGAGCTATCCCAGGGAGATCAGCTTACCACAGGGAACATCTGAGTGGAGGTCTCAGTCCTAAAAACATTGGTGTTTTCTACATCACCACCATTTGCCAAGAGAAGCCTGTTTCGTCAAGGGGAAGCTGCTCAATTCTTCCAGGTCTGGTATTTCTCAAACCTAGATTGTCTTCATTGATAAAGCTGATATTAGAGGAACTACAGCAGGCTTGGAGCAACACTGGGGCTCTCATGCACATGTAAATGTTTCCTAAACTACATGCTTCATCTTTTCAGTGCCAGATTCCCTACAGCCAGAGTTACCAGGACAGTGTCACAGGATACTAATCCCAGAACTCAACTGGAGTAAGAGTGGTTCCCGGTGAGCACTGCCCAGGATCCCCAGGGAATGGTCCCAGGGCTGCCAGAGCTCCAGGAGAGTTTGGACAGCGCTCCCAGGGATGCACAGGATGGGATTTTTGGGGTGTCTGTGCAGGGCCAGGAGTGGAACTGGATGATCCTGTGGGTTCCTTCCAACTCAAGGTATTCTATGATTGTTTCCCATCCTCCTCAGCTGTGGCAAGGAATGAAAGTCCCATGTAATCCTGACCCCATCAACTCACCCTGAGAACTGCATTCCCGTCCCCAGCTCTTGAGACAACAAGGCCATTTCTTCTGGAGCTCCTCCCTACAAAGCCTTCATGTTTCTGAGAAAAACTGTCATGAACACCCAAGTGTAAAGCACCCAGAGACACAGGGGCATTTCCCTGCCTTCACCACGTCCCCCTGCTGCTGTCACTGAGTCACACACGAGCCAAGTTATCAGCAATGCAACCTCTGTGCACAGGCTTTGTGCCATGTCCAGGGCACCTACACACCTTATTGATCTCTGTGAGCTGAATTTTCCCAAGGGATTTAAGCCAGTTTCCGTCTGCATGAGCACTCAGGGATTTGAGAGAAGCAATTGCTCTCCCCGAGCCACAGAGTGGCTCCTGTAGCACACTCCCACATTTGCATTTTGCCATTTGCATACGCACAGTTTAATACCAGAGCAGCACGTAAACAGGACTGTTAGTTTTATGAAAATCTGACTTTTGGGGCAATTGCTTTGTGGAAAACAATAGTAAAGAGCAGGATCCAAAGTAAATCTTACAGTGAAGGGAAAAAAACCCACTTATTACAGTACTAGGAAAACTGCATGAAATGCTGAGGAGCCTCTTACACAGGCAAATTATCCCACGGCGTAGATGGCAAAGGGATCATTTACATTCCCAGTTCGTAAAAAGCAGTGATTAATACAGCTAGAGAAAATGTAAAATTTAATGAGTAACTGAAGTGTTCAAACAAACTGCCAGTTTAATAAAGCAGAATGACAGGGCCAAAGTGTTGGGAATAAAATCCCAAGGTTCTGTTAGCAGAGAGAAAATTCATGGATTGAGTGAGAAAAAGAAAAGGTGATTTAACATCAAAGGAAATAATTACTCTTCATATAAATAAGAATTAGAATGAACATTTATATTGTCTTTTCTTCCCCTCTGAATGTCTCCAAAATTCTTATTTATTTTAGTTTACATACTTACCTAATTAAAGCTCTAAAATAATATAAATTTTTATGGGCCATTTCTGGAGAAAACCAGCATAACTTAAAACAGGCCCAGGCACTTTGAATATTGCATCAAGGTTCTATTAGTTTTCATGGTGCAATATATTTTTTCAAAAATTGCCTCCTGCTGATCTAATTATGATCTTATTTTTAAGCAATTTTTTAAAATTACACATGGATTGCAGACTTTCATTCTTAATGGCTTGAATTTAGTCATAAGCTGCATTGAAGTTGGCAAAGAAAATATTGAACCAAATTCTCAGCTGGTGCAAAGGGAAAACCTTCCTGACGCTGGGCTGGTTGTGGGAGCTGCTGTGTTTGCAGAGTGCCCAAGCTCTGCAGCTGCAGCTCTACAAATCCACTGCTTCTTCCAAGTGCCAAGCTGGGTCCAGCTCGTGTCCTGTCTCTAATGCTGGCTCTGCAGGCCAAAGGTGCCCTGCTGGTCTTTTTTACCCAATTTCTCTCCACTGAGTCACACAAACCCAACATGAGCAGCACGTGATGAAGAGCCAGGGAAGCGCAGGGAGCTGCTGGGCACGGCTGACAACAACTTTTCACTGAGAGCTTTTCACTCCTCACAATGTGCAGCTGAAATGACCATGAACAAGCCAGTCCAGCTCCCTCCAGAAATATTACTTTACTCAGATATTTCTCACAACAGCATCTCCCTTTCCCGACCACATCCACCTACTACACACTATGGCCACAAGTAGATCCAAGGAGAGCTGCTATTTATAACTTGCCTTCTGCAGCTCCAAATATTCAGCTATTAGAATGAGAATGGTGAGACAGACCTACTCACAGCACAAGTCAAGATGCCCTCTGAAAATCTGCCCATCATGGAAACAACCTGACCCCAAAATGCTGACGTGAACAGATGCAAGACAAGGCGGAATGAAGTCTGCAGAAAGCCTTTTGGAAAGTACCACTTTGCATTCATGCAGCACTGTCATCACAACCTCAGGATCTCTCCTATAATTAGAAGCTCCTGTATGAGGACACAGCTGAGAATTTCCATTCCAGATATGTTGATCATGTTGGAAGTATGGTACAGTGAATACTCTGAGTGGGAAGAGGAGTAATGGAAGTACAAGAGCACAAGCCACACTCTGACACAAAGTCATTATTTCACAGGCTCTGATGTCTGCATGACCTGCTGCTCACAGAGCTGCAGAAAGAGGACTCTTCCCACTCTCACAGTGAGGACCTGCTTAGTTTCAGACACAGGGATGTTCATGGGCTTTTTGTTCACCCTTTTTTTCACTCTCTAGCACAGTTACTTTCATTTTTACTATCACATTGACAAAAATCAATGAACTGAGAACACAGCTGCTAGAAACAGTTATGTCAGAGACACTTGGATACAACACAAGGTCCCTTTGCAGTGTCTGTAACACCCAAAAGAGGCTAAAGAAATGGTAACATTTCCAGGGATGCCATTGGCCAGGGGCCATAGCTGCAAACCAGGAAAAAAGGGAAGAAAAGCCAGTTTTAGTGAGGAGAACCTAAGATGAGCTCAGTTGGTCAGAACCTGGTACTAAAAATAAAAAAGTTGTGGGTTCAATCCCTGTAGGGGCCACTCACTTAGGAGCTGGACTTGATGATCCTTGTGAGTCCTTGCAACTCTGTAAAACTCCAAGTTTGCTGTTATTAGTTAAGTCTATCATCATAATATTTAGAACTTGGGTACACATGCACCCAAAAATTCAATAGCCCAGCCTGTTCTTGCAGTGTGTGTGTTCTGAATGGAAGTGATGACCCCAGAAATCTCTCTAGAAGTCAAACTCAAGTCAGATTTACATAGATACCTGCAAAAAGATTCGGGTTATTGAGCGACAAAACTTATCTAGCTATCAACTGAGTTTCCAAATGTTGAAAAGAAGGCAGGAACCCTTCAGCTGCTCCATGGTCATCTCTTGTCCCTGTCTCAAACATGTGACATTGGCTCCTGAACACAGCAGGTTCTTGGCAGTGATGTTAATTTTAATTTAATAGCAGAGGACTGCATTGGTTCCTAGCAATAGTCCCAATCCACTGAAGCATATTTCCCTCTAGGGACCTAAGTGTGAAAAGGAAAAGCTGCTGAACAGAAGGCAACACATCTTCCTCTACATTTAAATCCAGAGACATATCTGCTTGCAATGGCAAGTGGGAAAAACAAGTGCCACCTCAGAGAAGAGCTGTCACCTCACCTGTTACCATCCTCAACAAAACAATGGCTCTCTGAGGGGCAGACAAGGCTGAATGGGTTGTACCAGATTGCTTTTAGCTGTTGGCAATATTTATAATCACTAATTTATATCCAGAAATATTTATAAACAGTAAATTTAGAGACCGTCATATTGATAAAAGCTGTACTAACCATGTCACAGAGTGCTCTGCTCTGCATCTCTTTAGGTGAGCACAGGATGCAGAGGAAAGTGGGCTTCCCATAAATTAACAGTTGTCCTTTTTCAGTATGAACGCCCAGAAATGTCATCAGTAGGAGCTACCACATTTTCTGAAGGCAACTAAATGAAAAATAAAATACATTTCTATCTTCTGAAATGCTACCTCTTCCAACAGTTAATATGGAGCATGAAAACAGATTCAAAGCTGTCAATTGCTTTTGCTATTATTTTATTTCCCTCTGTTTACTTGGGGAGAGGGTAAGAGACATGCACTGCACAGCATGCCAGCACTTGGGTACTCAGGGACAGCACACCTGCATTTTGCTGGGAAGACACACAGCAAACAGGTCTCCTAAAGAGATCAATGTCAGCCAACAGCAACATTTCACTGCTTAAGAGTTTCTGTCATTTTTCCCATCTACACTGACACAGCTCCTAAGTTCAGAGAAGACCTGTAATAGACTTGTGAAAACTTCAAGATCTCCTGAGCAGATGGCGATTCTGCCAATCTTCTCCAGGACTCAGCCTGCTCAGCACAGTAACACAGAGATAGCAAACTCAAACCACAATCTCCTCACCACCTGCACACACACTGCCACGAGTGTCAAATCATTGCAGGTCTGTACAATAAATATTACCAGTGACACAAAAAGGTGGCTTTCTCCAAAAAACAGATGTTATCCCACTGTGCACAGCAACAATTGTAGAGTTATTTCATTTCTATGCTTATCTAATTCCAGACAACACTGAAACACCAATGTGGAACAACAAACAAATACAGATGTATGTTCAGCCTCGGCAGGTTTTGAATCGTCTACCAAAACTGTCTTAGGCTTATCTTATTGTTAATTGATTAATCACAGGCAAGACTTCCACGAGCAGTGTGTGCCCCCAGCACATCATTAAGGATTATGTTCACAGATACTCTGTTTAGACAGCACTGTGTTAAATCCCAGCAAATAATTTGGTCACCGAAATGTGTGTGGAGCCCGTTAGGAGTGAAGCTGCTGAAACATTTATGTAATGACATGAAAAAGCAGTGGGTAAACTGCACATCTTGATTCTTCCTGGGAATGAATGCTTCACTAGGGCTTCCTCTTTACCAGGTTTGCTGGAGTAAAGAGGAAGAGCCATTGCTACCAGGCTTCCCTATTAGAAATGTCAAACATACTGACACAGTTTTTTTTGTCATGCCACTGAGGAGCTCAGGGTAGCAAAGGAAAACCCCAAGATCTCCATGCAGCAGGCAGAACTGCAGCTCATCGATTGTCATCCTTCCCTTGACAATCCTAGCAAACCACTGTAGCTGCAAGGAATTTCTTGTGGTACAGAAAGGCTGTTACAAAGTCCCACCAAGTCCACAGTCTTTATTTAAACCTGTCAGTAAAGCAGCTAGAAATAGATGTCCCTCTGCTGCCTCTGCTGGGATTACACTAGTTAAACTAGTAGCAAGTAACAAGGGATTTCCTCAAAAGTCTTTCATAAGCAGCTTTCTTGGTACTGATTACCATGACAGAGGGAAAGGAGAATCTAAGAAACTGAGCTGACAGCATGGCAGACCTTTGCCTCAGGCAAAGCAGAACGAATTCCCCTCGTCACCAAGTCAATGCAATTTATAGCCCAGGGCTGTGTCTCATTACTCCTGCCCAAGCCAAGGTTGCTGCAACTTCAGTGTCACTTGAGCACAGACTTGTCTCTTGCTGGCAACTCTTCTGAAAGCTGGAGTGGGTTTATTTAACTGGAAACCTGTTCTCTACTGTACAGAAAAGTTTGGAAAGAAGAGGGAATGTTTCTGGAATGAGGGGCATTACGAGGCAGATTTTATGAAATATAATGAGAGAGAAAGATTAGGGCATGAGGGAAAGGACTGAGTTACATCCACCAAGCAGCAGTGTTTGCTCAGCAGCAGCATGGATGAGTTCACAAAGTTCACCTGTAATAAGGATGATGGGTTGGTGAGGATGTAGCTTTTGTCTGGATAACCTGAATAATATCGAATTTGTCTGTGGCCTAAATAAGAAAATGGAAAGTTAATAATGCTGTATATGCAATTTTTTTTTCTCTTTAAATGTAGTGCAAGTTCAACACTGTCACAGAGACAAAGTGAAATAGCTCAGAAAAATCTTCTGGCTCAGTGGAATAAGGAATTTATCAAGCACTAGAAGGAAAAATGTTCTAGACAGTAACATGCATTTCTGTGTGCATGACTTGTGTTTGGATTTCTCTTCTCCAATAAACAAACTAATAATTATTGGGCAGCCACAAAGCCCTTGTGCTCTGTGCAAAAGAAAATAAACACATAAACCCCACCACTTCCCACTGCTCAGCTGCCAGGACTGCAGCCATGGAAGAGCTGAACCATCACTCTCACACAGGAGCTGTCCTGGCAGGAGCTCATGGAGGAGAAACTGCCCGAGATTGCCCTGCAGTTTGGGGGACCACATTCCTGACTCTGGAAAATCACCAAGGTGTGAGCCTTAGGGAAAATCATTAAACCTAAAACACAACAAACATGGATAGAAGCACCTTTTGCTGTTTCAGCAAGGGGGAAAGGGGAGTTGTTTTATTTTATTATTATGTATTTTCTAGCTTGTGGCCTCCCTCAGAGCTTCTATCCAAGATGTGGGCCTTGTGGAAACATTTTAAGGATGACAGCAACAGCTTTGCTTTTCTTGATTCCTTCCTGTGAACTTTAGAATGGGCCCACGAAAGCCCAGGGACTAATGAACCACTTCCTTCAGCAGAAGTGTTTCAGACCTGAAATTCAGAGTGACCCTGAACTGGGAACATTTCAAAACAAAATAGAAAATTGTCAGATGTTAAATCTTCCATGGACAAGATTCAGATATCAGAAGGAGTTCCTTCTATGTTCACTGATTAGTTGATTTTGGATTTGTTTTGAATGAAGTCTCATTCATGCTGAGTGACCAAAATATTCCTGAAATGAGGGAGTTTGAAACAGGAATTAAAATCTGTCAAGACATGACCAGACCTTCCTTGCAGGTGTTTGAAAAAGATTATCCTTCATTGCCTCAGGACTACATCTTCACAGCATCTTCTTTTTATTCTGTCTCCAGAAGAGAGAAGTTGACTCCAATATCCAAGAGGACACCACACTAACAAGACACTTGCTGGGTTCTCCTTCCTGTCAGACTTTCAGGATTCCTGCAGCTCTTTGATCACCTGCTCATCTCCACTGCTGGTTTTGTCATTCATTCAAGCTCCCTTGTATGCAGCCAACAGCCTGGGCATCCTTTTCCTAAAGCACCAGCTTCTCACTGGATAATCAGGAAAACAAAACAGGGCTGGCTGATGCTGCTGTGCTCTCAAATTCAGATTTCCAGGTGATCTGTGTTCCCTTCCTCCTTGGTTTTGCAGGAATGGGCAGGAAAGCCAGAAGCTCTCTTTTTGTGCTTGGAGCCGAACAAGGAATTAACTTGCCTAGCAGAGTGTGTGCTCAGGGGGCAGGAACATCAGGGGGACAATCCATTTCATGGTTCCATAAAGCTGACTGAAACATGATTACACAGCAAGCCAGGGGCTCTGCTCTTCTGAGATTCCCCCACCACCTGTGCTTCTCAGGAACAATTATTACTGCAGGTGACTTCAAATTGCACCTGGGATGACCATCATGTTCAATCTTATCAGGGAGTTTCAGACATTTTGGGGTACCAGACTAAAGTTAATTGCACCAAGTATGACACAAAGGGAGTAATTTGAAGGAAGTTATCTTCTAATGACAGGAAAGAGTTGGTGAACAGGCTAGTGAAGGATTCTGATCCTTCTCCAGCTGTTGGAAAAGTAAAGAACTGAAGAATGTATTCTATAACCAGATGAATGGGGACATTTTCCATCTTAAAACTCAGCTTAAGCCAGGCAATTATTTCACTTACATCCTTCCCCAGCCCACTAAATTTCATCCAGGAAATGGGAGGAAGCAAAGGCCTTTCATTTTTTCATTCTTGTACTACTTCTTTTGGGATAAGGTTAAGGCAGAGTTAATCAGCATTTGCAAGTTATATTTAAGGCTGGCAACACGTGAAAGCCCTGAAGAATAAAGTCCTTTAATTTAGTCACAGCACAAGCACAGCATGGCTGGTAGGAGTATAAAGAGGCAGAGCACAGCTATTCATTAGGAATGAATATGGAAGTTAACCCAGAGAGACCCCAGGAATAAAAGAGGCCCATTTGCTCCCTGGCCTATTTACTGAGAGCCACATAAACACGGGGGCAATCACACCTGAATACAAACACAGGCAGCACATCCCAGGCAGGATGTAAGATGCTCCTAGACCCAGCCTCAGCCAGGACAAGGGACAGCAGGGCTGAGCAGTCTCATCTACTCTCCTTTTGCACAGACTCTTTCTTCCTGTTCATATTTCCTTGGGATGTTATTGCTTCTTGTTTTCTATAAATAAAGCCAAGTTTAATGTCTGTGAGAAAAGCAGGAAGAATGGACTAGGTAGCAAAGCAATTGGGAGCGCCTCAGTAATATATTCAGGCCATTAAGGATTTCATTAGGTTTACTAAAAGGTCATTAATGATAAAATATCTTCTTTTATTTTACCTACTTTCTAAACATTATAGTCTATTCTGCCATTCAAGCTTGCACCCCACTGACATTAATTAGCATGCTATATATTAAGGAGAGCTTTTAATGAGCTGTTATTTCATACGATTTTATTGGAGAGCCTCATTGTTCAGCTTAATAGCAGCAAATGACAACTATAGGAATTGCTTTGATAGGGCTGCAGCTTTCAGGCGGTTGTTCAATCTCCAAACTTGTTCCTCAGTTATGCCTTGATGCTGAAAGCACTGCCTAAAACACCTCACTGTGGTTTGCCATGAAACACTGGGTGCAGGGAAAGCTGTGGGCAAGGAGCAAGCCCCCAAACCACTCAGTGGGGTGTGTGAACACCACCACACACAGCTGCTGTGTTTGCTGCACACCACAAAGCAACAGAAGCAAAACCCATGTATGTACAAAATGGTTTGGCCAAATTTACAGATCAAATATCAGTTCTTAGCTCTTTGTGTAGCTGATAATTGTAAGATCATGTATTTTTAGTCACTTAAATCTTCAGCTATACATTCGCAGTTGTTTTCCAAGTCAAGTGTCTCATAGAAAAGCTTGGGCTGGAAGGGACCTTAAAGTTTATCTCATCCCAACTCCCTGCCATGGGCAGGAACACCTTCCCTAGGCCAGATTCCTCCAAGCCCCATCCAAGCTCACCCTCAGTTGCTTTTCCCAATTTCAGACAAAAGCAGATGAATTGAAAACAAAAGGAAATGTTCTCCCTGTGCTCGAGCCTTCATCCTTCCTAAAGCCACCCCACCCTCACTGCCAGTGATCCCACCTGGACAGCAGGGAGAGCAGGGATCAGGAAAAAGTAGCAATGAGCAGGGAAGGCAAGAGGAGAAGGAGAAGGGAAGCAACGGACTCAAAGTGACAGAAATTGGTAATGAGCAGGGCACAGAAAACCAAACCCAAACCCATCCTGTCCACTGGATGGCAGGATCATAAAGTCTGGCTCTAAGACACAAGCACAAAAGACAGCAGTAAAGTTATTTTCCCAAAAGGAATCATACATACGCGTACACACTCCTTTTGAAGGTGATGCAAAGATCACCTTGACTGGCTTTTTCCCTTTTACACAGCTGCACCCATTAACAGGATGAAGCCACCACCACATCTGAATTATTCAATTGTATATATTTTCTAAATTAAACAATACTGAAGATGAAACAGAGGAAAAAAAACATCTAGGAAGAAAGTGCAAACATGCATCTGTAGTCTTTTTTCAGCTTAGCTAACTACTACATTTTGGTAAGCAAAACTCTGTAAGATCTGAAAGTGGAATTTTCAAAGAGCTTTGTAGTACTATAACTGCAAGGTACACTGGCACATGAAAAGATGAGATGGAGGAAATGGGATAAGAATCAGCTGTTCTCCTGGATGAGCAATACAGAGAAACAGCATGTCTGGGAAAAGAAAGAAGAATAGACTGAAATTGTATTTTTTTCTGGAGAAGAAAACCATTGGAAAGCAGAAAGACAAGATGCTGATGTATCCACAAAAGGATGTTTTAAATTTGAGCTTCATTATAAGAAAGAATAAGTTGGAGGGTTTCCTCAGTTCTTATCATTTAGTTTGGCTTAGAAAGAGCACAATGTGCACACTAAGACAATTCAGTTCTTTTCTTAAAAAAAAAAGTTGTTGTTGTAGCCAAATATCTTCTCATTTGCATGGGATTTATATCACTGCTTGTCTATTGGCTTCAAAAGAACAATAAAAAGGTAATCAAAGAAATTGTTGCGCTCAAGGGACCACATTATGCTTTTATTTCTGAAAAGCTTGATCAAGCAATTTTTTTTAAAACAGTTGATTCATTCTATTTATAACACAAGTATGCTAACTTACCTGAAGGTTGTCATACATTTTAAAAACCCTGACATCTGAGTTTCTCAAGAAAACCCTCTCATTTGTTCCGTAAGATGTTACTGGAAACCACAGGATTTTAAAAAGCATCATTAACAAATGCTCCCAAGTACATCCTAAAAGTACCAGCAAGTGAGTAACACACAAGAGTCGTATATAATTTGAAGAAGTTTGTTCAAAAGCTCTTTGAGGTGTTTATTCAGAAAAGCATCCCCAGTTAGGAAATCTTTAAAACAGTTCCTAAGTTTAAGGCTGTGTTAAAGTAACTGGGACAGGATGGAGAGGAACAAGAGCAATAAAATACAGCAGGCAATTTTCAACAGGGAGTAACCCCTGAGGAAACATCCAGCCTGCATCTGGAGCATCCTCCCTGCTGCCCTCCTTAGCTGGAGGAGCAGGAGCAGCCAAGCAGAGCCATGACCCCAGGACATGCCAGGCAGACAGAGCACAGCCTAATTCCTGTGACCTCCCCACAACAGCCCTAAATCAGCTCAGCTCCAAGCAGCTCCAGCCCTGCCATGGTATTTCCCATCTCCAAACGTGATGGGCAAGGAAAGCCATCCTGGTTCATCAGAACAGCAGCTGCATTTGTTGCCTTCTGTATTATTACACACAGATAAATTGGGCTTTTCTTGCAGCATCAGAGAAGCCACCCTAAATGAATGCCCTGTGTGTGGCAGGGGGGCAGTCAAGCACATGCTTGAAGTCGAATGCTGAGAGGGAATTTATAAGCCATATTAATTTATTAAAACTTCTTAAGCAGCATGGAGGGGAGGAAAAGAGCTCTCTGTGGGATGCCACTGGTTGGGGGTGAGGGGAGGAGGATATTTCCTGTGACCTTGTGATCCTCAAATTTCACAGGAAAGCTGTTTCAGTGAGCCCTGCCTTGTTCTAGAAACACAACCACAGGGTCTGAGGCTGACACAGAATCCCAAGCTACTAAGAGAGCAAGCAGTGCTCAGATTTATCATCCTTCTCAATTGCCAAGAAATTATAATCCATCAGTACAATCATTTCCCATATTCTGGCCTGAATCCTTATTAAGTGGATCACAGAACACTGGCAGTGTCTGACCAACCTGTTCACCAAGTGCTCAGTAAATACTACAGGCAGCTGGCACAGAATAAACAATTTCTCTTCAGCCAGCCCAGCCCTCTTCTGGGGTTAAGAGCCATAAACTCCAGAACTAACTGAGCTGGGTATATGTGAACAGCTTTCCTCAGATGTCACTGAGAGGGTGACACAGCCTGCTGTGGGGCTTACAGAGTTCCAAATTTTAACAGATTATATATGGCCACACACTTTCATTGCTACTTTAAACTATTAAAGAACTCTAATTCAGCGTAGCACAGATGCAGTAAAGCCCTTATTCTTCAGGTAATTGACTTTCATAGACTCTGGACAAACAATACATCTTATAAATCCAGTGTCAGAGGAAAACAGCATTAGTGCTGCAGATGAACCGAGAATAATTCCCAACAACGTCCCTGCAGATGAGTGATAAAGCTACGACCCAATACAGCATCTTTAATTGATCATGGCCTGGGTTTTGAACACTTAACAGCACCTCCTTAATGTTGTGCTAAGTTCAGCTAAATGCAGCCCCAGCTGTGTGTGGCACAGCCCAGCTGAAGTGGGAAAGCTCCATCCCAGGAGTCTCCTGCATCCACGGAATGCAATCGAGAAGCTGTAACATGATTGATTTTCATGGGAACATTCAAAGCCACTTCTCACTGAAGGCAATTTCCGAGAATTGTCATCTTTCCACTATTTCGACTGTAGAGCTTTATATAAATTGGTTGCACGATTTTGTGGTTGTTGCTTTCCTTCTTGTGGGAGCCATTTTTCAACCCCAAAAAAAAAAAAAAAAAAAGAGAGAGAAAGAAAAGGGAAAAAAGCCTTTAAATAAACAAACAAATGACTAAGCCAAATTGAGTTCCCAACCCTTCCAGCTTTTTCCAGAAAACCTTTTTCTTGAAACACCTTTTAGCAGGAAAGATTTTATCCTAAAAAATCAGGTTTCCTGAATAGCTTAGAAAAGGGCTCTGAATAGAAATAGATGTATATCCACACATAGCTATCACACAAGATAATCCTGCTTTTTGTTATAATAGGTATGCAATTTCAGGGGTCAAAGGGGGGTAGAAATTTGTTTCCACCCTATTGTAAATACAGGCAGTGCATCCCACAAATATTAACCTTATGCATGGCACTCTAAAGAGGCAGTTTGCATGTAACAACCTCTCCTGCAGAGAAAAAGGGAGTGAGGTGATGGAGCAGGAATGGCATTTTGGCGACTGGAGAGATGAAGAAGGGCAGACTGCAATTTTACATGGTAACTAAGAGGATCTGTAGGCTCTGAAGTGCAATTTAAACTCAAATCCACAGGGATTAGAGGTACTAGGCTCCAAGCATCCCATTAAAGAGCTGAAATTGTGTATGAAAGTCCCTTGTATTATTATTCCTGGCATCAAAATAGAGATTTACGGCATTTCAGAAACAGTGACTGACGAAACCAGCTAGTTAGAAGCTGCAAATGTCTCCTTATTTTTCGCAAAACCTATGTGCAACCCACCAGGGACTTAACAATCCTAAAGATCAGGACAGGAGTGATTACAGGACAGCACCTTACAAAGTTTAAAAAGACAGTTTGCTGTTTCCACATTGCCTTTAGGCTCACTGAAAGGACTTCAGCAGTCTGGGAGTCATTTTTCCAGCCAAGGAGTTGGAAAAGCAACCCTTTAAATGCTGTTAGGATTTCAATACCTGTAACAATGCCTTCCCCCAAGCGATGTGACAAGTACTTCAGGCAGCAATGCTACATGGTTTGTTTTTTTTCCTTCTTCCAGTTTAAAGGTGATATATTCTAGAACCAGACAATTCTGAGAAATAGATTGCACACAAAAAATTATATTTACAAAGGCAAAAGCCAATACACTTACTTAGTGCACCTAAAAGCTTTCAGCTGCCCAAAGGAACAGCAAAATGCAGATATAAATAAGTTTTGTTTACTTACATTTTCAAGATGCATGTTTACACAAAACATACATTTAACCTCATGTCATCTAAAAGCAGGAGAATCTTAGTGCCAAAGCTGGTCCATGACTTTAAATTAGATTGCTTACTCTTGCAGCCCCAAGACAGTGTAAGTCTTTCTGCTGTTTGATGGTGGTTTGACTTTACATACACTTAGGGAAAAAATTAAAAAAAAGAAAAAAAAGTTGCTTGTCTTTGTACACAAAGTCTTTGAAGCTGAACTCCCACATGGAGTGAGGACAATGAGCAGCATTTGATTATCGGGGATTTTAAAGCAGAACAGCTTTTCAGGACTGGTTAAAAAAAAAAAAATAGAATCTTTCAACAATTTGTGGTGCTTTCAGTCTACCAGGAGACTGATGGATTATTAAAATATTATTGGTTTGTGTCAGGTTGCTCCCAGAGAGAATAATAATAATAATAATAATAATAATAATAATAATAATAATAATAATTGTGAAATGCTTCTTTCATGAGCATCACATGCAGAACCATCCCTGTGGAGCATTCCACCCAAGCCAAGGTGCCAGCAAAGCCCAGCCCTGTGCTCAGCTGGGTTTCTGAGCACAGACTGACCCACCTGCCTTGTGTAGGCACCTACACACCCTGAAGCTGCCTGGGGACCTGACTGGAGTTAGAGCCCTTAAGCTTTCCCTCTCTTATTCCAACAGCAGCCTGTGCATCTCCCAACTGGTTTTCCCGAGGGCCAGACCGACTGACACCTCCTAACTCACCACACACTTGTGCTGTTAACAGCTTTGCTGGGCTCCCCAGCACCCCAGAACGACCTGTTCCATCCCTCACTTTCTACTCAGCTCATATCCTCATCTTTTCAGCACACTGCTTCACTGCCTTGCAATTCCTAGAGCTTTCCAAGTTGCCTTGAACCAGAGGTTTCTGCTCCCCAGAAACAGATTGCAATTATAGAAGGATCTAGACCTGCAATTACAGGGGATCTAAAAGGTCCCTCTGTTTAAAAATCCAGCTTTTTCTGTACTCAGTGAAGTAATTAATTCTCCAGCTGAACACAGAGGGGGTTTAAACCAGTTTTAAATGCAGTGCTCTTGCTTTGTCAAAAGGCTACAATAGCATTTTGACAGAAAAATATCAATCAGAAGAGACTTGCAGAAGTCAAAAAGGTTCATTAAGGTCTTTCCATTTTCTTTAGGCTCTTTAGAAGTATTTAGTCATTACAAAATGAGTGCTCCTGGCTGCCAAAGACTTGCTGAAGGTTGTGCTGCTGAATCCCAGCCCAGCTGGCACCCCACAGTGGGGATGCAAACTGCAGTGGCAACTTGGGTGCTAGGGACCTCTGCCTGGCAGGGAGCTGCAGGAATGATTAGGGACCTGGGAAGAAAATCAGTCCCAAAGAAAAAGCCAGTGGGATGTAAGCAGAATAGACGGCAGGATTATTTCAAAGCATTTTAGAAGTTTAGGACAATTTTTTTTAACAGAATTAAAGAGAAAATACAATATCCAGATGTAGTGAATCAGGTTGTGATGGTGATGGTGAGGAGGGAACTATCACTTAGGAGGAGGAGGTGGGGTTGTATTTGTTTTTATTAGGAGGATTTGTGTCCAGAGGAGTCTCAGACTCTCAGCTGCACGATTCCTATGTGTGAATTTAGCCAGCTATTTTCAGATATAACACAGGACCTGACATCACTAACTCAGATTCATAAAGTGATAATACTTCATAAATAATTTGCAGGGATTTTTTCATTAACGAATGCTCATAGGCTTTGGAGTTTGTTCCCCCTTAATAACAGCAACAAAACTGCAGAGAAAGTTCCAGAGAGCTGCAAATTCATTGGATCATCACTGAGTCTCCCAGGACAGAGCAGAATTCCCAGTGACCCCAGTAACAGTGTGCAGGAATTGTGTGGGTTCCATTGCATGGATCCCCATGGTCCAAACAAAACAAACTACCCTGAGAATGCCCTGGCCTTCTCTCCAGGTTATGTGCAACTGATCTCCTGTATTTTTGTCTCCAGCTGATGGACTTGTCTCAGGGTTCCATGGAGAATGGAAAGGTTCTGTATGAATTTTCAGATGTAAGAAGGGACATTAAAGGACAACATTTTCATTCATGACAATCTTCAGGCACTCTGGTTCTCACAGTGCTTCTAACACTTGGATTTTCATCCTCTTGGAGATGAGGGGGAGTAAGAAAAAGAGGAAGAGTTTGAATTCACCTTGACTTCTCTTTGTCTCCAGCTGCCAAATATGCAGAGAGTCATTATCAGAAAAGAAAAATTTGTTTGTGCCTCCACTGAGACTTGAGCAGTGATATGACTTTAGGGACAAAAGCACTGTCATGATGCATCACAACCCTGCAGGCATTAAATTGTCTCATGCAGCTGCTCAGCCAGAAAAGCTACTCAGACTGCTGAAGTCCTTTCAACAAGCTGAGCCCAAGGCAATATTTCAGTAAGAAACTGTTTCTTTAAAAATTAAAAGGAGTTATTTTTGCATCATTTGCATCATTTGACTTGGGTTATTTTAAACATGTTCTATTATAGGTCACCTGTGTTGCCAGAGAAAAATGAACTCGTAACTGATTTTATTCAGATTATTTCCTTTAAAATACACACAGCTTTATTGCTTAATTCCTTACACAGTCACCTTCAAAAAACATGAAGTGATGAGAGTTAGTTCTATTTTAGCAGTGACAGATGATTTGCACCCTGCACACATTTCCATAAGTGCCTCAACAGCGACCAACACACAATGACTCCGCACTTAGTCAAGGATTTCAGCCTGGCTGAAATGACACAAAATTAGCAAGAGGAACTTCTATTCATGTATTTAGTGTTGCTGTATCAAACTCAGCCTACCCTTTATGAGCCAAATGACCTAAAAGTGGAGTTAAAGGAGAAAGTGGAGTTAAATTCGCTTATGCTGTGGTGCAAGACCTCAGTGATGTTAAATCTGCTGGATTTTTTCCATTTGACTGTGACAGAGACAGCCAGTGCTAGCAAGGAGATGTGGGAGTGACATGTCCCCAGACATGCTGTCCCCAGACATGCTGTCCCCAGCTGAGAGGCTGGATGGGGAGAGGAAAGGGGCAGAACCTCACTGGAGGTGTCAGAGCTGCTTCTTGCACCTGTGGCTATTCTGCAGTAAGTTTGCACAAAAAGCACAAAAGAGAAAGTGCAATATTGGTTCTTGCGTCTCTGTGTCAGAAAATGCTGCATGAGCCCACAGTGAGGGTTTTTACACCACCACAAAAGCAAATATTTTTTCATTTTGTCTAATCTTACAGAGGTAACTGCTGAACCCACAAACTGACATGTGCTCAGCCAGCACTGGTGCACCACTCATTGCTATTTAATCAAGGTGGCTTTACCTTCTCTTGTAGATCTGACTCTCATTTCACAGGAGCCTCTAGAGAGTCCCTCCTTTTACATTCCTTTTCCACGTATTTGGGTGGACACGACATTATGGAGAGTTTCAGCAGAAGCACCTGACAGCAGTAACACTTCCTTGCCTTCACAAGAAACATCACCTCTGGCACCCCTTAGAATCACATTTAACTGTTCATTTCTCATCCAGCACAGGAGGGTCAGTGATCATCCCATAACGCTTTGTTTGGCCTCCAGGAAATTGTGGGGATGGACAAATGCATTATTGAAATATTCAAAAAGAACACTCTGAGATAAGACTTAATGGTTACATTGCCAGGAAGTGCTTTGACTGATGGAAAGGCAAAGGGGAATTAGTTACAGTTATTTAAGTGTAAAACCTAACAGTGTTTTACCTCATGAAAAGAAAGAAAAGAAAGAAAACAGACCCTGGAGCAACTGCAGAAGGGGAAAAAAGGCCAGGAACCAAGCACCTGAGACAAGGGGGAATGTGTGACTCTCATTTTGCCACCAATTTTGGAAGGAAATCTTTCTCTTTTTGAACTGGGAAACTTTTTCAGTGGTAGCAGCAGACTATCTTGAAAATTCTTGTCTATTTTAATCAGGCTTCTTTTAGCACCTGCTGAAATCTCTCAGAGCTCAGGATTGGCTTAAACACATATGAAGAGGGCCCTGTGGCACGTATTCCTTGACAACAATCTGTTCTTCTCACCTCATAGAGTGTAATGATGCCATTTGTCTCATTTGGAGGCTTCCACTGAACATAGATCTTCTCTTCAAAAGGTCCTCCTTGGATGGATTCCAAGGGAACAGGGCCAGGAACTACAGGGGAAAAAAAAACAAAACAACTGTGTTAAAAACTACAGTCAGCTCCAGCTGCACACACATGAGAAGACACCAAAAGGCCATCAGACAGGAAGTTGAGAATTAAGAATAAATAAATAAAATTAAAAATTAAAATCCCTCAAGGCACTACCATTACCAAGCTACTATCAACATGAAAGGCTTATTTCTCAACTTTTGGTTCAAATAACAATATCCTAATGTAACCATTAAGTGACAAATAAAATCAGAATCCATGAAAATATGAAGCTAATTTCGGTGTGTTTTTATTCCAGTGCAGCAGAGCAGCAGCAGGGAATTTAATTTGTCCTTCTACACCCACACAACAGCAAAGCTCCCTGCACCTAAACAGCCAGGCTGCACCTTGGCATGGAGATGCTACTGGGCTGCACACCTTTATCAGTGTGAAGGATTGATTTGTTTAGTAAAGTAAAAATGTAAGATTTATATTTCATTACAGCTACAAGGCCAGCTCAAAAATCCACCTACTCAAGCAAAATTTTAATGCTGTGGGAGATAACTAACAACATGCACTCCCAAGCCTGTCTGATAAAAACCCTGCTCATTTTTCTGAAATATCTGCCATCCCTTCATGTCCCCCTGTGTGATATATTGGGCTGGAGGAGCCACTTTCAGCTGAGAGAAACAGGACAACAAGTTCTACAGCCCAGGCAGGGAAATTTAGTCCTTGGTCTTAAATAACTGAGGTGGGATACAACAACACTTTGAAGCTTTCCATCAGTTCCTCCAGAAAACTGTTCTTTTATATCCACAACTGTTCTTTTACATCAACAATTAATTTTGCTTCTGAGATCTCTGTAAAATGTGATGTCCAGAAGATCAGTATCAAGAAAAGCTACACTCTAGAAAGTAAGGCATTTTACTTCTATTTGGGACATCTTTTCGGGACATCTTTTCAAGAAAAATCAACAAATGCCAGGAATACATTTGTCCATATGATAAAGGAAGCTGCTGGGTGGTTCCTGAGTAGCTCAGAACACAAGGAATTAAACCTACAGCTCTTTGGTAGCTGCTCAGACTGGTGTTTGTAATAACACTTCAGGGCTCTTTGCCCTTTCAAGAACATGGCTGTGAAATGGAAATCATTTAAACCTACAAGTTTTACATGCATAGCACACACACTGTCCAGAGATGCTGCTTACAGCTCTCGTGGGACAGAGGGTTGTGTTGTTATTTACAGCTGGAACACGAGTCTTCCCCCAAAAACCAAGCCAGCAAACCCACCACAACTCACCATCCTCCTCAGTCTGCACCACCAGCTCCTCACTTTCCATCCTGCCCTCGGGGTTGGAGAGGGCCAAGCGCAGCCGGATGGTCATGAAGGGCCGGAGCCCGCGCAGGGTGTAGTGGGAAGAAGTCTGGATGAGCTCCTCTGCCTCGAACTTGTGCTGGTTGAAGACGTACTGGTAGTGCACGGTGAGGTTGTAGCTGTGGCAGCGCGTCACGGCGTAGCCGAAGGGCTCCCACTGCAGCGTCAGCTGCCGCGAGCGGATGTCCACCACCTCCACGTTCTGCGGCCCGTGCACGGGGTCTGTGGGGCAGGAGGGATGCCTTAAGACTTCTGCTTTTTATACATTTTTCATCTATTCATGACTCTGTAGGCTACTGTTACTATTTTCATACCCTTTCTCTTAGATTTTAGAACAATAAGCCGACCTTCCAACGCATTGCTGAAATATTGTTTGGTCCAACTGCCAAGGAGAGAACATTTTGTTTTTGTAACCAGAACCTGAGAAGACATAACAAGAAATAAGGCAAAGAAGCCCCCTGGACTGATGTCAACGGGGCAGAACCCAGGGGCTAGATGACCTAATGGACTGCTCTTTTAATTGGACAATATTCGATTGATATGTTAATTTGTTAAACTTATAAAAATGGTAGAAACCTGATTCAAATCATGCATATAGCCACATTATGCACCTTGAAAGCTTTCAACAAAGGACCTGCTTTTTATGTTACTATTCTAATACTGTTGCAAAGTTTTCTTTCTCTTGTTTGAGGAAACAGGAGAAGGAATGTAAATATACTCTAATATTAAAAACAAGTCAGCCATCCATTCATGTGCTTCCTTCCATACGTGAGTATCCCAGCACTCCACAGTTCTGATGCTCTTGTCTGTACAGCATGTAAGTGATAGGATGTGAATGTCAGACCCACAAATGCATTCTGGCTCCTGAGTTTTCCCTGAAAATCTCCTGTCATGAGGCCCGGAACAGTGGTCATGCTTCTGATTCGTGCGAAACCTCACTGAATCCAACAATGGTGACAGGATTCCACCAGGTGAGGGGTGGGAAAGTCAAACTTTCTTCATTCTTACAAAGAAAAAAATTAAAAATAATAGCAGTTGATGGTCTACTTGACAGTGTCTAAGGACCTTGGTGAGTGCAACCCTAAATGATGCAAACACCCAGGAAATGGTCCCCAAGGAAATGAACTCAAGTCTCTCACCTTTGAATTCAGCCCCACAGCCCCTACACCCTCCTGCCACGCTGAACCCATCCTGCTCACACTGAAGCCCAAGACTGAAAGAATCAAGACTAAGAGATGACTGTAGGACTTCCAACTTCCCAATGTCCCCTCATCTGTAAAACTCTTGGGTGTTCTGGCAATGGGATTCACAGGCAGAGCCTGACACTCCTGCAGTAAGTTTTCTGTCTCATCTCAACCTTGTGCCAATAAAACTTTAATTTCAGATCATCCCCATGCTTTGGTCCCATCAAAGTTTCTTTGCTCTTTATTATTCTTTCTACAGTGTCTGGCTGAGGTACACTTTGAATATTCATGGGCAGGAATCATTTTCACCTGCTGTTCCTTAATTTATTTTTAACAGCCTAACTCAAATGCTCTGACTACACTCTGCCCTTTATATAAAATATAAATGCATGTGCCACTAGACACGTAGATATAAAAAATGAAGGATGAGTGAGTAAAATCAGTGTCTGAGATAAGTCAGATCACAATAACACTACAGATGCCGTAGTTTGTTTATCTGACATTTCTTCACCTAGTATTTGCTCTTTTGCTCAACATATATCTGAGCAAGGTAATTAGCAAACATGTAATTTCACATAAAGTTTCTTAATTTATGGCACAATTCAGGGTTCTGCCCACTTCTCATGTTCTCTCACGACTTCAACCTCTGAAAGGAACATTTTCATGGGAACAAAAAAAATTGGAAGGACTCCTGAAATACCAGTCACACTTCTTGAAGAGATAATTAAAGTGGAAAAAAAACCCCTTCTAGTAATTCTTGAAAGTAAAGCACACACCATCAGCCAGCCTGACTTCAATCTACTCATGCATAAGCAAAAAATACACTTCAACAACCTGAATATTCTGTATTACTGTTAAAAATCCCCTAAGGACTGGCAATGGGAAAGTATTCTGCTTCTTTATATAGATACACACATATGCAGACACTTTGGAAATAGGATGAATATTAAAAGACATGGGGTCTAAAGCTAGCAACTGGTTTAGGTTTCCATATAAATAATGTCAATCCCTCAGCATCCAGAAAACACCTCTTATATGCGAATCTTTAACTCTGTGTGTCAAAAACAAAAAATTAATTTAGAAATTAGGACGTTTTTATGCATAAATACACAAATCCATATACTTAGCATTAGGTGCTGAGCATTCATTTACTATAAATCAGTGAAATTTATGTTTCTGCAGATTAATTTTATAGATAACTAAGGTGAACAAAAGAATGGTTCAGAGGAATCTTTCAGCCTCTGAAATGGTAAAGGTAAGTCCAAGACTCATTCCAAGATGCATCTAAAGGCAAGAAAAGCAAAGGCAAATGCAGATATTTGTCCTTGATCTGCTGAACTCTGCATTACACCAAGCTGTAGACCCCAACTCAGAACATGGCTGAGACAGGCAAAAACTTTTCACACCAAACCAAGGATGCATCTGAAAAAGGCAATTAATCTCTGTGTTAATGTTATACTTGCCGTTGTTATTTATTTTTTTAATTACAGCTATTGTCTTTAAGTCAGTCATGGTATGGAATGAATCAGTAATTACAGGGTGTTTGGTTTATTCAGATGTGCTGACTGTACCTGTGAATAAGGAGCAACTTGATCCACCATCATCCCACCAAGTCTTCTGCCCAAACCTGGGCTAGGGAAGGTTACCTGTTCACATTTGCCCTTTCCTTTGCTCCCAAGCACAGTTTGGAAGCTGTCTTCTCTCAACCAGTTTCTAATTCTGCTCAAAATTTTGCTGTAAATGCTGTAAGCTCCATCACACACACACACAGAATTTGCAACCGTCTTGTGGATAAAGTAGCCAGCCTCTGAACCACAGATAACTGGGTTACAAAGCCAGAAGGTAAAATCCATAGTGCAGACCCCAGTACAGCACATTTTCCCAAGAACTACCTGTTCTCAGGCAATCCCAAACACGTCTCAAATACCCATATCCTGAGGTGTCCCTGGCTGCAGGTGTAGAGATTGACATCTGGTGGCCATCTAGATCCTTCAGCAGAGGGAGAAAAAGTAAGTAAAAAATGCTTAAATCTTAGGTTCAGAGAGAAAGAAACCTAACTGGAATTAAATCAACAAATAGAAGCTGGCCCTGGAAAGCTTTATATTCTCTCCTGTTTTCTTCTCTTGGTTTCAATCTCCTATTTTTCTGTATACTGAGACTATATAATTTTGAAAATGTTTTTCTGTTGTCACACTGATTTCCTCTGCAGCAGAAGCCATTGGAACCTTATTTTCCAAGATGAGATTTTGTGCTGTTGTTTTTAAAGGCAGGGGTCCTACTGTCGTCTCTGTATAATTCCTTCTGCATTTTAGATTTGTGAGTATTCAGTGTCAAAAGATCTGTAGCACCCATCCCTAGGACTTGACTGTCTATTCTAATGTCTTGTTTTCCCACCAAAAGAAAAAGAAAATTTATAATTAATCTACAATTCTATGATAGTGGCAATATTTAAAACTGGACAAACTTCTCCATTTCTGTATTCTTGGAATTATAGCTTCCAAATAATGCAAGAAAATATCCAAAAATTAATAACTTTGTACTTGATTAGTGGAATAAAAGCTGCTAATATGTATCTGAGTTTCAACTAAACAAAGATACCCACCAAAGCAAGACAGAGACTGGCCCAATTTGAATACTTAAGAGATCAAATATAAAAAGATAAACTGTGTAAGCTGAAGTAAAATTTTCTATGTGTCCTGAGACCTTGGGGAACTAAAAGGAAATTTTTAAGAAGCTGGAGCAATGAAACAGCTGCCACTGATCTACTGAAACGAGTCTTGAACCCACACAAGGAAAATTGCAGTCTCTGGGATTTCACTGAGCAAATGCTGTATTTTTATTTCAGCCTGGTTGAACCATTAATTACATCTTGAACGTTCACATCAAAGTCAAGGAATGAACAGCGTTTTTTAATACCTCATCACCCACTGATGCTTTGCTACCTTCCATTACCCTGGTGGGCTGCTGCAAACACTCAGCAGCCAGGAACCTTTCTGGAACACTTGGGATGTGCAAGTCTGGAGCTCAAGTCTGATGAGGAGAGGTTGAAGGAGCTGGGGGGGCTCATCCTGGAGCAAAGGAGGCTCAGGGGGAAACTTCTGGCTCTCCACAGCTCCCTGACAGGAGGGACAGCCAGGTGAGGGTCAGGCTCTGCTCCCAGGGAACAGGGACAGGACAAGAAAAAGTGGCCTCAAGTTGCACCAGGGAGGTTCAGATTGGATATTAGGGAAAATTTCTTCACAGAAAGGAACATTGGAACAGACTGCCCAGGGCAGATCCCTGGAGGGATTTAAAAAATGTGCAGGTGTGGCACTTGGGGATGTGTTTTAGTGGCAGCTTTGGCAGTGCCAACAGTTGGACTCAATGATCTTAGGGGTCTTTTCCAACCTAAACTATTCAATGTTTCTAAATGGTCTGCATGAAACAAACTCTTCCAGTGATCCTTCAGTGGAACTCTCTGTTCTCAGTCCAGGTAAAAAGGCACTGTTGATCCAAGAGTGACGTACAATGTTCAGAGACAATTTCACAGAAAAGTTGACATCTAAGGCCAGTTTTGCTCTTTCCTTATTGAGAGTCACAGAGCTCATTATGTTCACTGCAGTCCTTTTGCTCAAGGTGAGGAGTAGAAAAGAAAAGGTTGGTTTATATTATCAATAACAATTGTCACAGCTTTATAACTCTCCATCAGGGGAGGAACAGAGACATAAGAAAGCCATGGGGGGACACTGGGGTTTGAACACAGAGCTCAAGTTGAGGAGTGAAGTTAAACACAGACAATCAGCTGCTGCCCCCGGGTTAAGTACCTGCTGCAGGAGCCTAATTGCAAGAAATTGCTGCTGTCAGTAAAGACATGACAGCGAGTGGAGATGTCCCTGCTTGTCTGGGGCCCTGTGCCCCCGTCCCCTGACCCTATGGAGAGCAGGAGGCAGAGTTTATTAGCAGTGCAGGTGTCCACTGATTAAATTCTATTTCCTAGCAGCAGGTTACAGAGACTGAGAATGCACAAAGGGAAGAAAAATGAGTGTGCCATGAGCAGCAGCTTTGTGTGAGTCCTGAACTCATGCTTTCTGATACAGGAAGAGAAAGAAAATAGGTGTAACTGTGAATTCTGCTTTCCCCTCAGCACACCCATACCTGAGATCATCAGCCAGCCACTCCAACCAGCGCAGGCCATCCAACATCTGGGCACACCTGTAAAGTCCCCAGCCCTTCCTCCAAGAGGAGATAACAGAAAACTGGGTGCACTGGTGGTTGGTAAGGCCACCAAAACTTGTGTTCTCCCAAGTACCAGCACGGTACAGCCTCTCTGTAGCCCAGGAAAATATTTAAATTCATTTTCATTTGCATGATACAAATTTGACAGTATCACAGAATGGTGGAGAACTGCACAGAGTATTTCACTCCCACAATAAATTGAAACAGTGGCCATTTTTCAAGCAACAGCAGCAAAACTCATAATCATAGAATCTCTGAAAGGCTTGGGTTGGCAGGGACCTTGAGAATAATCTCATTCCAGCCCCTGCTATGGGCAGGAACACCTTCCTTTAGAGCACATTGCTGCAAGCCCCGTCCAACCTGGCCTTGAACCAGCACTGAGGAGCTTTCCTTTGTGTTTTTTCAAAGACACTGTTCTTGTTCTACAGATGGAAAACCAAACAGCAATGTGTCTAAAAATTGTTTTACTCCAGGTATTAGATAAAAGCTGAAGCCTTCTCTATCTCCTCTTTATTCCCTATTCCTCCCCTTCCTCCTTAAATTTCCACAGGATGAAGCAAACCTAGAGAAACACAATCAAAAATCAAAATATTCAAGATGTTTACCTTAAATGCAAAATTCAAGCGTGTGTTGTGGTTCAGGGCAAAATAAGCAACTCCACAGTGTGTGCTGCTCATCTCTTCAGAGAGATCCTGACAGATGAATTGACCATTAACTCCTTCCATATCCATGTCCTATGGACAGACTTTTCTGAGTGATGGACAACTCTGTCCATCCCTGAAGTGCAACATCTCCTTCTGTGACAGCTCCTTTGCTGAGCCTCACAGCTCTCACAGCTGCTGCCCATCATATTTCAATGCCTCTGAGCCAAAATATGGGATAAATACCTTTTCAGGCATGACAGATGAAAATACTGATTAAACAGAGTTCACCAGTCTCTCAATGCTGTGAAAGTGTTTTGACTTTGCCCTTCTCTGCAGACAGAACCTATCTCTAATGTTTGGATCTAATTTTCACTTTCTTTTATACCACTTCAGGTATCATCACTGGTCCAAAGGCAGTGCAGACAGAGCTGAAAGCAGGCAATTATACACAAAGGTGTGTTCTGAAAGACTTGCAATAGAGAAAAGAGAACAAAAGGAATGAGACTGATACAATAAAAGCACCATGAAACAAACAACCTGTTTGTGAGATGCCTACAATCAACTAAAGCCCAAGCCATGTACAAAGAAATAGGTGTCATTACAGCTGATAAACTAAACCAGGCTATTTTAGGGCATTCTCTGAGCAATAAAGGAGGAATGCTGCCACACAGATGGATTATGAAAGAAATCTTATAAAATAAATAGGAAATAAGTTAGATATGCAGTATGTGGTTAGGTAAGCCAGGGACTGAGCTCTCTCAACAATTAACACAATCTTTTTAACTCAGTTCACATCACATCATCTTTATTACTTTCTATTGATCTGGTTTTGTTTTGGTTGCAAATTTTAGAATTCTGCACTGAAAGAAACCCAAGATTTGAAGATATATTGAAAAAAACGAAAATATTTGATATATTACAAATGCCATAAAACATCCTCTAATGTAAGACTTCAACCTTGTTAAACAGAACCAAACAAAACAAGGTAAAAACAACTCCAGTGTCTTCAAATGGATCCCAGATCCATCTGGACCTCTCCATTTGTTACAAAATGGGCCTGTCACACTCCCAGACTAAATCCACATGCTGGCCAAGGTGCCAGGAAAAGCACAGGCTGTGAAGAGCAGGACCTGAGCTGCCAGCACAGCCTTCCCAACACCTGCCCCAGCTCTGCTACAGCCAGAGCTGAGCTGCCAAAGCTCCACTTGTAAACAACTTCAAGATAATTAAGCACTGCTTTTTAAAAAAGGTTTATTAACATCTATTTAAAGGAAATTTTTTTCATTATATTATGAAATGGCAAAATGAGAGCTTTCTTTCTTTTATACCCAAAGCCTATTGTGCCCTAACAAACTTAAAAAATAACAATTTAAAACAACAATAAAGGGTAATTACTGATTTTATTAAAAACATCTATCATGGATACACATAGCAGTGATATTCCATGGCTGGGAACAAAATGTACATTACTGAGCATTTTGATGATTAAATACAATAGCATAGTTAAATATGCTAATAAAAGAGATTAGAAAGCAGGTAAACCACTTGGTTTTTGCCAAAAAAGTAAAATCTCTGGTTTTAAAAATTTATTGCATTATGCATAAATAAAATATTTCTTTTAACTATTTGTTTTACTAACATGTACATGCATTTATTTTTATTATCCCCTCCTCTGTGTGCTTTGCTGTTATCTTCAAATGGACTAAGTGGAGGAAATTTAGAGTAACACAGAAGCTAGATCCTGACAAAACATAAATTATCTCTATAAAAATAAATAAGGTAATCAAACTGGTAGGAAAAAGAGAGGCTTCCTCTACGAAGTCACGGGGCTGTTCAATTATTCTGAGCAGCAGAAAAAAGCACTGCTCTGTCAGACAGGTTTTCTCTCATTTTTAACTGTGGGTTCTTTTTATGTCTGTGTAACCTGTAAGAGGAATTCTCGATATGCCTTCAGAATCCTGTCCTTCAACAACAAAAATGATAAAAAATAAAAATATTCCCAGTTCTACTTGTTGATCTGGCTGAAGGAATTTGTAGTTGAACGAGTGGCTTTGTGAACACCACTGGAAGAGCCAAATTGTCCTAAACCACTGGAGGCCTGGACAGCACATGGAGGGAGGTGATGCTGCCCTGGCACACCTGGGGTGCTGTGTCCAGCCCTGGCTCCTCAGCACAGCAGGGCCAGGGAGCTCCTGCAGCGGGGCCAGCACAGGCTGTGGAGAGGCTGAAGGGATGGAGCCTCTCCCTGCCCAGGAAAGGCTGAGGGAGCTGGGGCTGCTCAGCTCCAGAGGAGCCCCAGCTGAGAGGGGCCCTCAGCCCTGGCTGTCCCTGTGAGCAGGGAGGGCTCAGAGCAGGGCCCGGGCTCTGCTCCGGGGGGCCCAGCAATGGCCCCAGAGGAACGGGCAGGGACTGATGCCCAGGGAGCTCCCCCTGCACAGGAGGCAGAACTTCTGCCCTGGGCAGTGCCCCAGCCCTGAACAGAGACCAGAGAGGCTGTGGAGTCTCCTCCCTGGGGATATCCCAGAACCGTCTGGACACAGTCCCATGCCCTGTGCTCTGGGATGGCCCTGCTGGAGCAGGGACATGGGAGAGGGTGGCCCATTCTTGTCCCTTCCAACCTGACCCATTCTGTGATTTATTAAAGAATGTATATAAATAGCTGAGAAAAATAAACGACAATAGACTAAAAAAAAAAAAAATCACTGGAAAGCACTGCAGAGAAAAGGAATACAAAGGATGAAAAATTCCTCCATACCTCACGGACAATGTAGGAAAATACTCAACAGAGTAATCTTGCCTAACAACAGCCTACATTCTCACTGCGTCTAATGGAAACACTGGCCCTTGGCTTTCATTATACCTCCCAAAAGAACACAAAAATAAAAAGAAAGTACTGGGCTTTCAACACTCAATTAAGATTTAGGATGTCACTCAAAGGAGGCAGAAAGCTGTTCTTGTCTGGCGATACTCAGTGAGATCTGCCTCATTCATTGTTTATGTTCCCAATCAGGGCACCACTATCTGTATTAAAGAGAACAAGACCACCTAATGGAAACCTCAGAGCCTGGGGAAGTGTGAGGTACCAGTGTGCTCATCGAAATAAACTCTCCTGTGAGAGCAGTTTATTGATTTGTGTATTTGACTCTCTTTGGGATTATTGTTCAATTACTTTTATCCTCCGAGATGAAAGCAGCTGAATGTAACATCAAAAGCAGATAAAAAGTTGCATGTTTCAAATTTTCTTTCAAATCTCCATAACATCCATTACAGATCTGATTTTCAAGAGGGCCCTCTGAGAGCAGCAGCCGAGGGTAACTCCATCAGACATACAGCTCTCATCTATATTTTGCCTAATTATTCTGGCTGATGCGTATTCCCTGTAAAACACATTATTTGTCCTTGAGAAGTGACAGTCTGCGGAAACTGTCTGACTGCATCTCTTCTTTGTCAGGTGAGCTGCTTGCTAATTGTTGATATGATTAGTGATTTATCACCACTTACAAATGCAAACACAGTGTAGAATTCCCACTACTAACTTGCAGCTTTGTTGAAGAGCTTAAAGCGTGGTGATGGTGGTCAAGAGACTATGGAAGTGTCATTTTGCTGGTTTGCATTCATTCTTCACTAAAAGTTTCTCATGCTCTGCTTGTAAGAAAAAGAAATATATATTTTTAATTGCCAACCCTCTGTTTTCACTGTGGGACATGGGGCCACATATTTTCCATCTTGCTGCACATCACAACTAGCCTGGAATCAGGCTCTTGCTACCCCTTTGAGAGGCAGGGGTAAGCAGAAGTTGCCTGGTGCACCTCTCCATTCACAAGGTGAGCTTTGCTGTGCAGTCACCAGACAAAAGTGGCTTGAGTTCCTCAAATATGAAAATTCACACACTGCAAGCTTAAAATTCCAGCAGGATAATTTTATAATGAATATTGGCCTGGGATAATCGTTCCTGTGTTCTGTGTGGCTGGGACATTAAGAGCACATCACAACCCTCAGTTTAAAAACTCATCAGAGATGACCTCAGTCACAGCCACACCCCCACTAACAGCATGAATGTGAGGTTTGGTAAAAAGTAAAATGATGAATTTAAATAAATAATTACCGTTCCAATTTGCATTTTGACTAATAGCTGTTTCCTCAGCTCTCAGGGCAACTATCCATTTTATAACACAAACAGGTCAGTGAGGCAATCCAGCTGCTCTCTGCACTCTTAGGGCAGACCCACACTCTTTCCTACCCACGTATGAGCAAGGCTGTGCTTTGAAATCCCAGCAGAATCAGGGTTGGCCAGAGGTGGGACCAGAAAGCCACTTTGAGACCAGGCAGAGATGGAGCACTGGAGTTCCAGCCCACTGCAGCTGGATTTTTACTGCATTAGAGCTATTCACCAGCTCTGAAATTACTTTTGTCTTCTCTCACACACTGTTGTAAAAATCAAGTCTTTGCAAAGCTGTTTCAAATCAGCCTGTAAAGCACATTGGTTTTCTTTTAGTGATGCAATTACAAAGGGAAGGTAGTCATGAATATTAGTGAACTTTAAAATATTGTTTCTAGGGGCAATAGATTTTACCCAAAGGGATATTAGTGCTCCACCTCAACATTACAAAAAATCACTTTAAAACTTACAGCAACACATTTGAAGTCCATTACTGTGCGTTTTCAAATGTCATGCCTCGAATGTGACAGTCAAATTCCTGAATCAATCAGCCAAATGGAATTATTTCACTCAGAAATTATGTGAAAAGACAGTAGCAAAAAGCTGTAAAAATGCAGAATAACTTTATGCTGTAAGTTAAACAACTAAACAGGCTTCTTGGTGAAAGAAGAAGTAACACATTACATGTGTCTGCTTCACAGGATGATGAACTGCAGAACACATTAGGGACTTTTTTCTGTAGTAGAACAAGGTTTGGGATTTTAATTTGTGATCTGTCCCACAAATAGTGCCTGGGATATTTCCAGGCACCACAAGGTGCCTGGACACGGCTCCCTAGCTGGGTACCCATCCCACACAAGGGGTAAATGCAGCATGTGCCAACTGCAGTCTCTCTGCAGCCTGAGCCTGCAGGTCTATTTGTGCTGTTGTGTTCTTCCTCATCTAAGTTTTCCAATATCTTCATGAGCCCATATGGAAAACAGGCCAAGCTTAATTATTTCAGTTAGAAATCCTGCTCTGGAACATCCTCGTAAGCCAGTTTGAGCATCCTGCTACACCAGTTTAACTCACATAAATGGCATGGCATATTCTGCCCTAAGCACCGAAGAAAATCAGAGCTTTGGAATTCTTTCTGTCCTGGCTAACATCCCATTATCCCAACAAGGCATATTTAACATAATCACAAGATGTATCACACTGGTGGCTTTCAGACACACGAGTGAATGAACTCAGCAAACTCTCTCCATAAATCACACTGCCCTTCACCTCTGCTCTGGCATTTGTGCTCATGGCTTCTGTTTGGTTTTGCCTCCAGCACTTCCAGATAGGAAAGATTGGTTTCCTGGAGCCACAGAGTAGTGGTGGTACCTTCTATGTAAAAGATATCAGGATCAAGAATCATAAACTTCCTTTCTTTCCCCAGTGCTCTCACAATGTGAGCTCTGGGATAGGTAATTAATCCTATCACCCAGTGCTGGTGAAGCACCTAGTCCAAAAGCAAAGATGACATAATCCAGTGGTCTGATCCTGGGGGGAAATGGCTGATGGATGGGGAAAAAACTGTCTATCTTTATTTTCTTATTTCCATTGGAAAATGAAGGGCAAATAACAACCAATAAAACAAACAAAAAAAATACACTCCCCTATTTCCAAATGCCAGAAAAATTTGGATTTAACTGTGTCTCAAAAAAGCCCAAATCTGTTTAGTTTTCAAAGTCAACCTCAATAGTTGTATGAAAAGAAGATTTTACGTAATAATGGGTAGCAATATGAGACAATGAGACTTGATATTGTCAGAGGTAGTTTTCAGTTGCGTGAGTTGAAATGAAAATGTTAAAAAACTGTGAAAATCCTTTGAAGTAAGTTACAATTCATAGCAGATGCATCAGACACAGCTCAGACACTTGGAGTGAACTAAGTTCTGATGAATCTTTTTCTGACTTCTTGCTCCACATTAGAACCCTCCATTTTTTTATATTAGCAGTGATTTGTGGGGCTGCAAGAGGAAAGCCTCTGCAAAACACAGAGGTTCCCATCCCCAAATATACCATCAAGGAAACCATTGGACCCAAGAGACTCATTTTAACTGAGAACCAAAATTTATGTATTTCACTCAGAAGATGACTTTTGTCATTATAGTGACACAGAAGAGACTCAGGCAGTTGTCTTGAATAACTGTGCTGAGCATCAACTATTTGGAAATTAAAACAGAACAAAAAGAGTGATTCTTTCTCACACTGTCGCTGTGATGTGACTGTCAAAATGTGATTTTCACACTTTGTACTCATGACTGTGCTGCCTGGGCATGGTAGAGATGATCCCAGGAATGTGTATTTAACAGGAAGGCAGCTGGTCACATTAGGGTTAATTAAGGTGTTAAAAATCCTGAGAACATTTCTGAGTTATAGATTACCCAAAGAGCATTAATCTCTTTATGCACTCCCATAGCAACTGCTGCACCAGTACACCAGTAGAGAAGTTAATGTTATTATACAGGGAACAGTGTAAGGAGCTTTCTGTACCAACTCAGAGCAGTTTAACTTCAATTTTTGTCAAAGGTATTTCTGCAACAAGACTTGCAGTTGGCTGGAATGAATTCATCAGAGTCAGTTTGAATAACTCATGCCCTTACACGCTGCCTCATTAGAGGAATGTGACCAGCCTCCATTCCCAGGGCATCAGCCTGGGAACAGAGAGCAAAGCAACAACCCTTGCACCATGCAAGGTCTCCCATCTTGTTAAATTCCTTAAAACCATCAATGTTAAGGGCTGTAGGTGTCAATTTAATAAAACCAGAAACATCCTAGTGCCAACCCTGCAAACGAAACAGTCATTGTGTCAGATGAGGTACAAATGCTGTTACAGAATCACCAAATAATTAATGTTGGAAAATCATAATATCATTGAGTCCAGCTGTTAACCCAACACTGCCAAGGCCACCACTAAACCATGTCCCCAGGTGTCACATCTAAGCTCAGCTTCACACAAAATGCCAAGCTTTACACGGCCTGACATCCTTGCAGCTTAGTCTCAGCATGTGTGAAATCCTTTTTTTACGTGCCCATGCATAAACATATCAATTAATGTTATTGCTTAATCCGTTTATATCTAAAGCAAAGTGTCATGAAAAGGAAGCACTGGAACCACAACTGACTTTGGGGATAATCTGGTGAAAGTACAAAGCCATGAATAGTTTGGTCACATCATAATCTGGTGAAAGTACAAAGCCATGAATAGTTTGGTCACATCATGCATCCCACAAAGCATACACACACACCAGATTGCTCACTAGAAGGGGTTCTTTCCTGCCTGTTCCTTCCTAAAGGAAGGAGATTTTAATCTCCAGGAATGAGGGTGCAAAACAACGTGCTTGTCACCTCTCAAGTCTGCTTATCTACTTATTCATACCAGCCTAGTTTTCAAATGCAGGGACTGTGCATCCTGAGTGCAGCCACTGAAACTCCATAAATGCTGCAAATGTCACTGAATAAATTCATTAAGTACAGGGCTGTTTTTTCTTGTTGGATCCCATTCTCTTCTGGGATATGCTTCCAACAGGCAGTTTAAAACTAGCTTGAGCATGTCTTCACAAACAGGAGGCAATTATACCAAACAGCTAAAAACCAGTGTACTGTGAGTGTACAGTCCATCAGGAAATAAGTCCAGGAAATAAGGAAGGTATGAAGAAAGAAGAACCAGAAATTAAGAACCAGAAATCGTCAGCTACAGGGGTAATACTCCTGTGAAGATAATCCTCCTATCCAAGATGTGACAAATCCAACTTGCTAGGAGATGGCTTTGAGACGTGAAATAAAGCTGCATTCAGCTGCACTGGACAGCACATGTCTGGTGCTTCTATTATAAGGAGAAATTAATACCCAGGTAGAAATAACCCTAAATCAGCCTTATTTACTTCATCAGCTGAAATGCCAGCCTTCACATACAAATACATTTGTGGCATTTCCAATCTTACGCTTCCTTGTGATGAAAAGCCAGACTTGTCGCTTAATCCTGGCCTGTTTATGGGGCAGGGAGGGAAGATGAGAGCAGAGCTTGCATCTGACTGCTCACTGCCTGCCCTGCCAGCACAAAGGGGGGTGGTTCTGCTCAGTGCATGGGCATTCCTAGCCAGCTCAGATGCTGGGAAGGAGAAGGAGCAATATGTGAGCACTGCATCCAGCTCTAAGGCTCCCAGCACAAGAAAGACTTGGGCCTGGTGTAACAAGAGGCCACGGAGGTGCTCCAAGGGCTGGAGCCAGGATGGGAGAGCTGGGGGTGCTCAGCCTGGAGAAGGGTCCAGGGAGACCTTAGAGCCCCTTCCAGAGCCTAAATAAATTCTTCCCCATGAGGGTGGCGAGGCCCTGGCACAGAGTGCCCAGAGAAGCTGTGGCTGCCCCATCCCTGAAGTGTCCAAGGCCAGGTTGGACAGAGCTTGGAGCAGCCTGGGATAGTGGAAGGTGTCCCTGCCCGTGGCAGGGGTGGGATTGGGTGATCTTTAAGGTCCCTTGCAACCCAAACCATTCCATGATTCTATGTCTGACAACAGACACCTGAGGATGTACAGGGGGGCCCAATGACAGCAGGGAGATTTACAGGTATTTGGAACCATTTGGAATCGTTTAGAATTGAGTCATTTTCTAAATAGGCAAGTAATCCAGCTGCATTTAAATAATAATAATAAAATAAAGGTTGCTGCATTTAAGGAGTTATTCTTGGACTGAGAAAACAGCATGGGTTTCAATGAGACTTTAAAAAATGTCTGTTGGGGGGTATTAACCAGACTGCTGGAATCCTGACACTGTTATGTTCAGATCACACTGAGAGTCCTGGCTGGGTTAGGAGCTACACTTTTTATAGGCTTGACAGTGTTTCTGAAGAGCTGTTTTATTTGTATTTTCTCCTACATAATGCCTCTATTAAAATCCTTTAAGGGTCTTTTCTTAGTGTCAGGCTGATCAGATATAAATGGTGTTAAAGAAGTGCTGGCTCTGCACCACCACCCCCCCACCCTACACTTCCCTCAGGCATAAAAATGTTTTGCTTTATTTTTGTTTGAGTTAAAATGCAGGCACATCCTGGAAAAGGGCAATTACTGGGCTAAATGCAGTGCATTGATTTTGTTCAGAGCAAAGCCTTATCTGTCCTCCACTACCCCAACAAGTGTCTCTAGCATTTGGAAATGCACATTTGTTCAAATATGTACATTCCCATAAGAGCTAACCATCCATGGCCTTAATGGCATCGCACTGCTGACTTCGACACCCCAGTGGAAGGCAGACATGAGCATGAAATTAGAATTAAACAGCTGGTCATAAATTGCATCTAGACCCTTCATAAACACACGTTTCTGGAGGACACTGCAACCAGAGCTCAGCTGGAGAAATTTCAACGTCTTTGTCTAGTAAAGGGAGTAACTGGGGAAAGAAACCAGTTGACATCTCTGTCCTCTTTTCCCCCAGTTCAGTTTCCTACCATGTTCCTGAGGACTATCCATTTGTTTAACCTTACAATTGTTATGGTTCAGGCATATTCTACATTGCTCAAAGTAATTATCCAGCCTTAGAAACTGGAGATTTTGAGGTTGTTGTCACTGGATTTTCATTATTACTGCGATTATTATTATTGCTTTCTGCCAACAGGGTATGGTGTAGAGAGCAAATCCCTCCAGAGGTCATCAAAGCCAGGGAATCAGCTCTTTCCCATCACACAGAAATTCCTTGTGTGTGAGTACCCACAGCTGCTGAAAAACGGAGTGCTGCTACTCCTGAATCATGAGAAAAATGGATATTCCTCACAGAATGGTTCTGGGTGGAAGGGAACTTTGTCCATGCTCTGCCCCCTCCCTGCAGACACTGACACACTGAGCACCCCTCTCAGCATCTCTTGCTGAGACTAAAGATTTTGACAGTCCCCCTCACCTTTGTGTGAGGTGCCATGACAGGCTAAAAAGAAAGGGAATCCAGGTTGCAGGTTCTTATAATATTTATATGAAACCAAACTGAACATTACTCCCTGTGTACAGGTTTGACTGTGTTTGAGTCTGCATGAACTTTGCCTCAGAATACAGATTTCCCTAACCCAGACTGTGATGCAAAGGAAAAATACCACTAACAGGCTGTGTTGACACTTGCATCTGATTTTACACCAAGCTAAAGATGTTTTGTGTGTTCGGGGGAGGCAGTGCTCCTGGGGTGGGGGAAAATATTATTTCAATATAGTAGTCCATGAGCAAGAGTGATCCCTGGGACGGTGAGGACTGAACTTGTGTTTATCCTTAAAGGGAGGCTTGGGCAGACACCAGGATACTGAAAGGGTTAGATGGGCTCTTCTTGAGTGCCCTGATACTGTGGACACTTTAAAATGCCTACAAGTTCTTGGGCACAGTGAATAGGCACAAATAATACAAAATTTCTTCATTCTAACTGGAACCAACACTTGACAGCTTCGCTTTGCAGCTGTGACACTCTTGGGTTTTAAGTTTCACAGGAAATTTTCTGAAGATGAGGAGGGAAGAGAAAGTGGTGGTATCTGTAAATCTTGAGTGGAACAGAATGGATGCCACTTGGAGATCCTGGATGTTTCTGATCTGCTTCTCAAGATAAATGATAACCCCCTAGGGAGCCAATGCTAACACACGTCCAGTAGGAATATTGTTATTTTAATAGCCAAGAAGCAATTATTTTTCCCCTGCCCTTCTTTCTTGTCCTTTACTCTGAACAGGAGGAAATCTTTAACAGCTGGAGAATAACCAACCATCAAACTGACTTTTCCAGCACTAGTTGTAGGTAGGAATATAGAGGAAAATGAGATTAGGAATAAGGTATGTTCTTAATATAAATTCAATGGCATATTAAATTAACAAAAAGCATGTCTCACCATAAATGCTGTTACAACTTGCAGACCTGTGGTGCCAAGCTGTGGCAGTAGTTATTGGAACGTTTCAGCAACCTATTAACAGACCTTTTCTTAGAAACCCTTAGCCTTTCTTAACACACTTGCAGCAAATGGATTTCCAATAAACATCCACCTCCTTTCTCTTCTTTCCATTTCCAAATAAACTCTTTCAGGGCACAGTGATGTGTTTGTGTGGAAATGGCTTTGCTGAGAAATTGAAAGGCAGGATCTGGATCAGTTCCCTATGTGAGCTTTGCAATATCCCTGAAAAGTGTCGTGATCTGTATTTGGTGCCCAGAGCATTGCTTAAGCTACTGAGGAGAAAACGAATCTCTTGCGCTTCCATTGGCAGCACTGTCTCATAGAGTGATCCTAATGGGGTGGAAATGAGCTCAGCTGCCTAATTCTGTTAAAAACATAGGCTTTTTTTCACACATGAATGCCCATCTACTTCCTTCTAGCCTTGCTGAAGCCATGGCAGCAAAGAATCAAGTCATAGCTGCCCAAAACAGAACACACTGCTTTTTTTGCCATTTCAGTTCTTTTTGCTTATTTATTTTTTTATACACAGTGAGAAACAGCCAGTGGAAGAGACTCTATTCAAGCAGAAAAAAAAACATTCTAAAGTCAAAAGATCTTAATGTGGACAAATGAGCTTTCCCCTAACTTCCAGGGCATGACTAACTTGCTCACTAGCAAGGTAATTTTAAGTAGTGTTGTAAACCTCATTTTTTCATCTCTGTTTCAGAAGCCACAGGTTAAGGCAGTACAACCCAGAAGCAGATGTGGCTCTTGTCAATCCCGCTTTATCCAGCTGTGATCCATGTACATGCAGAGAGTCAGTCCAAGCTCCTCCACAGGCTGCTGTGGTTTTGTGTAGGAGCTGTTGGTAGTATCACATAGCTCTTTGCCCCTGGGGAACCAAATTTCCCAGCTAGGGGACAACATGGAATAGGCACAGCTGTAAATCAGCCCCTCTGTTTCCATCTGCCTGTCAATGAGGACAGGAGCAGTCTTGGTTCAGTGGACAAGGTGGTGTTCAAAGGCTGGACTTGATCTTGGAAGTCTTTTCCCACCTTAATGGTTTTATGACTGTTTTCTGTGATATGAACAATCCAGAGCTCTGGTTGTACTTTTAGGTCCATTAGGGTTGGCCTTCCTCTCTGTCCTCATTAAAACCAAGGTTCAATTTGTTAAGGGCTCTGGACAAGAGGAGACTGAGGTCAGACCTCACCAGGGGCTGCAGCTCCGCCTGAGGAGCAGCTCCAATCTCTGTTCCCTGTGACCAGGGACAGGACCTGAGGGAGTGGCTGAAGCTGTGTCAGGGCAGGGTTAGGCTGGAGATAAGGAAAAGATTCTTCCCCCAGAGGGTGTTGGGGCCCTGACCAGGCTCCCCAGGGAATGATCACAGCCCCAAGGCTGCCGGAGCTCCAGGAGCACATGGTAGGATCTTTGGGGTTGTCCCATGCAGGGCCAGAAGTTGGACTTGATGATCCTCGTGGGTCCTTTGTCCTTTCAACTCAGGATTTTCTATTATTTATTTATTTATTTATTTATTTTAGTTTCAAAATGAATGCATCCATATAAGACTCTGTGGGGAAGCTTAAAAGTACCTTGCTCTGAGGGAGCCATGGCTGTTCCTCAGGCAGAGCTGGCTGTGTGAGTGAGGACCTGTGCCATGTGTGGGTGTACACACAACCCCATGTCCCTTCTAAGTGACTTCCATGACTATTAATTAAATCGTGCTAATGCTCTTGTGAGACTGGAGCTGCGTGTTAATCAGTCGCTTTGCTATGCAAATGAGCTGAAAAGGGAGCTGAAAAGGATGTGTCCAGGCCTCCACAGCAAATAGGGATTAGGGAATGGGAAATTACATCTTTCTTTTATAAGACAGTATTGAGCAAAAGAGCAAGGTAATGACTTGATATTCTGTAGTGAATAATTCAAATGTTTATGAAGCAAGTGGTCTGAAGCTCTCCCAGGGGATTTTCATGGGTAAAATCCACGCTGCTGTGGGACTGATGGAATATTCACCAGCTCCTCAACCTTCCCGTTGGAGCAGTGCCTTAACCCTGGCAGAGTCCTTTGCTCTGCAGTGTGGAGCATGAACCAGCAACCAAACCCCATGGGAACTCTTTGAAACTAAAATTTTCAAACTAAAGAGATTTAGATTAGATATTGAGAAGAAATTCTTTACTGCGGGGTGGGTCAGTCCCTGGCACAGGGTGCCCAGAGAAGCTGTGGCTGCCCCATCCCTGGAAATGTCCAAGGCCAGGTTGGAAGAGGCTTGGAGCACCCTGGGATAGTGGAAGGTGTCCCTGAGCATGGCAAGGGGTGGCACTGGATGATCTTTAAGGTCCCTCCCAACCCAAACCATTCTGTGATACTGTGTCCTGAATTAAGCTGGAAAGTGCCAGGCTCCCAAGATGC
Organism: Climacteris rufus; assembly: GCA_013398175.1. NCBI lineage: Eukaryota > Metazoa > Chordata > Aves > Passeriformes > Climacteridae > Climacteris > Climacteris rufus. Next base: position 957,898 of record VZRZ01001925.1, on the reverse strand, counting down.
CAGTTCCAAAATCAAACACATCAATAGTCAGGAACTTGATGGTGAAGCAAATCAAATGCAACACTCAGCAGCTCAAGCCTGATTCAAGAATGATATGGATTTTCTTATGCAAATAATCATTATATATGCATAAAGATCCACAGGATTTAGTTAGAAAACAGATCAAAACTACTTCAATATGTTAACATGATAAGAGTCTCCCTGGGAAGATAACTGCCGCAATTATAACTGTGTTTTTGCACACAATACACTGAGTCTGTTGCAAAAGGAACTAAGAAACTTGATGACTGCTTTGAATAGAGACACAAATCTAATATATTTCATAAGAAGTCTGCAACTGCCTTTTTTCCTTGCTTTGTGTCTAATGCTTCAAAAGAAGAAAAAAACCACACCAAATTAGCTGTACAGAGTAGTATGTAAAGAGACAGAGATGAAGGCTCCATGTTCATTCAGAAGCTGATGCTCTGAAGAACAAATTCCTTCCTTGGAATAGAGAGCAAGGTAAAAACCCTCTTCCTATTGTTTGTTTGTTCGTTTGGGGGGGAGGGGGGTTGGTTTTTTTCCCTACAACTTTTAAATAGAGCACTGGAAAAATATTAAAATCTTAAGTGTGCTATCAATCAGTAGCCATACATGAGCATGACATGTGAAATGGCAACACTTAAATTGTGTCAGATTTCAATTTCCATCTGTATCCAGCAGGAAAAAATAATCAGGTTGAACAGGAAGAAAGGCTTGGCCCTTTGTTACAATAAATATTGTAATCATTGCATTAGAGACAGCCATCCTGCTTCATGTTTGGGAGCTCCCAGTTTACCCTGACACCACAACTGCTGTAACTTCATGTATTTCTCTTTCAGCTAAAATTCCTGTAAAAGGTCAGGCAGTTTGGGAAACTTCTGCTGAATCAGAAGCTGGAGTATACACTGGTTATCTGTAGGGATCTGCTCCCCTTCCAGGCCCTGAACCATGCCAGTGACTGGAGAAACCCCAATTTTAACAAAAGCTCTGGGGTCGGTTCATGGAGGTTACTAAAACTGGTTGTTACACAGCAACAACAGGAATGAAGTGGTCCCTCTGCAGGAGCCACCACCAAGAACTTATGCCCCAAAAAGCCACATTCAGGAGCACAAAGTGACAGAACAAGCCTAGCCCCTGTATTGAATCTGTCACTAGGGCATCAATGCTTGTAGAGATCCGTCTCCAACCAGAGACAAACAACTCTCAGTCAATGCTGACAGTCTGCTTTTATCACTATTCTTGCTTTTCCTAGTGTAAAACTGTAACAGTAATGATATGGGAATAAAAGAAGTTCTCTTTGATGAGCATGTCATGCTGATGAAAGGCAGCAGAAGTTCTCTGTGTAGACAAGAGCCACAAACATTAACAGACATTGGCATTTGGAGCTTCTCTCTCTGGTGTGTCAGTCCTCAAAGGGGTGTTTTTATGAATGGAATTCTGCATAGGAAGTGAAGTTGCTGCTTAATTTCTGCCAGTGCTCCCAGCTCATCCACCCTCATGGAGCAACCCCCTGCTGCAAATCCCTGAATATTTCTGTATTTGCCACTGAATTCCAAGATTGAGGAAAGCCAGAATATTACTAAAACAGTAGTCTTATCATTCAGCACTTCCATATTGCTTTTTGTTGCCTTTTCAGCAAACTTTTGTTTAGTTTGCTTCTTTAATAGGAAGGTCTGAACTTCAGATGTTATTTTGTCCAAAGCAGGCAAAGCTTTTGTCAGCTGATAATCACAGATGTTGATGTATTTATATTGACCTATTTACAATCTCAAATGGTTTTAATAGAATGAGAGGCTTTTTAAAAGGCAATTTTCAGAAGCACTATTCAAAAAGCATAATGGTCCCATTTGTCAGAAATGCAAGTTTGCCCTTTAGCACAGACCTAGGACATAAAGCAGTCTTCAGACAAACTCCTTCCAAAATAGCTGCTCTCCAGTTTTTCAACAGCTGACACTGAAAACACACTTTACCCCCAGCTCAGAGGACAACCATTCTCTTCCAGCCCGCTCAGGAAGAAATTAAAGTTGGGTATCTCCAGCTCTTCAGATTTGAATGTGCCCTATATAAGGTGTCTTCAATCTTTATGGATTTTCATATGCCGTGAGGAAGAGCAGGGCAGGGAACCCTGAGGAAGGAAATGCCTCTGTGTGACATGGGCCGCACGCTGAGCTCCACAGTGAGAGCCACTGTCAACTTCCTGAGGTTTTCACGCTGCTTACAAAATATTTTAGATGGTGTTCTCCTATGCCTGTGGCACAGGGTGGGTAACCTTGGAGATAAATTGTCCATGAATCAGGAAATGCTTGCGTGTGTTCTTAAGATTTTCTCAAGTGAGATATTTACATCCTTCTGTAATCCTGAGAGGAAACAGGTGGCTCTTCAATATTTCTGTGGCTTTTCAATGACATGCTCAGGCTCAGGGCTGGGTGGGTGCTGTGTAATTGCCCTGCTCTGGCAGCCAGCCTTACAAAGGCACTGGAATCTCCCTCTCCAACTGAATTGCTTGCATGCAAGCTGCAGCATGGAATTTGTCTTGAATGGTTTCCTTCTGCGTTTAAATGCAAACTGAAGACATTTATTTCTCTGCTTTCACGGGTTACTTTACATTCAAGTTATAGGAATTTGTATGTACATTATGCTACAGACTAAACAATATAAGCAGGTGCACGTTGGAATACATAGAGCAAATAAAGCAAGAAATACATCTAAAGGTCTCACTTTTCTCCCAAGCTAATAAAAAACTCTGTAGCCCAGTTGTGCACTAAGAAGAGCACCAGGACTATTACACCAGAAACACAGTGAAAAACAAAAAACATCAGAGTGAGGAAGCAATGCATTCAAAATTGTTTTTTTAAAGGGGCCTTGCAGAATCCATGCAAGCAGTCACATAAGGAAGGCTGTTTTCCAATGGTCCCTGGACAGTACCTTGGATATTTCCCTGTGCAATCACTAATGGCACTCAGATTTCTCATTAGTGTGTCAGGAGTTCTGGAGAAGGAAAGGACATTTGTAAATTAGCAGCTACTGATCTGTGATTGACCTTCACTGCCTGATCAATAGCACAGAGAGCAGCAGAAGGGATAAGACTAAAGATGGAAATTCTTGGAAAAGGCACCAATGAGATCAATCCCATCAAGCTCTGAAGTCCTCAAACCACATGTTACAACACATATGCTTTTAAATACAGATTTTCCTGAGACATGTTTTTTGGCCATCCGTTAACCAGAGACTTTTAACTCAAAACTTGCTCTGACCTGAAGAAGCTCAAAAGACTCAGTGAGCAAAGCCAGGTGCCACCACACATTGCTCAAATTATATTTCTCATCCTTTACACTTCCATGCAAGAGGTTCAGAAGCACAGCTCCTAAAGGAACACATTTTGGTGTGATACCCTTATGTGATCCTATCCAACACAAATACTCATATTGCTATAGGGTCTTGCACAGCAACAAATAGCAGCAAAGGTGATCAAAAGTATTATTCGACTTTTCTAAAGCATTATGTTTACATGAACCAAGAAGTTTAACTTAGAAGTGCCTCAGGCCCACAGATCGTTAAGATAATCCCCCCTGCCTTTGGAAAGCACACTGCAGGAAATGATCTGGCACTGCAATTTCCATGCTAAGCTAAAATGCCCCAGGCAAAGTGGCTACTCATTCTAATACATTTCCCAAGACTAAGGTTTAATAGAACTAGTTTGCTTTTTTCTTTTCTTAATTTCCATTCAGCTATTCATAGTTATATCCTTGGTATCAGCCTACATTCTCCCCCCTAAGTGTTTACAAATACCTGTATTGCATACAATTTTTATTTTGTACTTTCTGCCCAGATGTTGCCCAAAAGAGGCACAATATGTAGGTCTAATTATCTCTTTAAGCCCACAACATCTCCTTTTATTTCCCTGAATATTTTGAGTGCTATTATTTCAAAGCCTTCCCATTTTTAATCATCTCGAAGATAATGAGTGATGATGATGATGATGATTATTACATGCTCAGGAACATTTCTCCCCTCTCCCCCTTCTCCATGCTTTGAACCAGAGCATTAGAGAGGCCTCCTACCATTTAAGATTGGTAGGTCCAGAAGCTGCATTTGGAATATTATGTGAGTAAATGTGAAGAAAACATTTTAAAACTGGCATAAGAAAGAAATATCAACTGGCAAAAAAATGCACTTTCCTGCTTACCAGTATTTTAGTTGGATCTGCAGTATTCCCAAAGTGCTGCCTGTGAAGTACAATAAATGCAACAAATAAAATCACCTTGCAAAGTTATAAAACAACTTAGGTGATATTATGTAAGGAATAGAAAATGCAATTCTTATCAAACAGCATTTTTGCTGTCTTTTAGGAAATTCTTACACACAGGAGATGTGTGTGTGAGGAAGATTTCTGGAAAACCCAAAGGAATCTAGCAGGTACTACATTATGTTGGGAAACAGGCATTTGCCCTCATTTTGAACTCAGTATCCCAAAATTCTCTGAAAAAAAGTACTTAAAGATGAATTTTAGTGCACAAGATTCGGCATCATTATGAGTAAGCATAGAAAAATGTCACAAATAAATCATCAGGAAATAAATTTAGAAATCCAACCCAGAGGGAGTGGAGATAAGTGCCAGGCAGAACATTTGCAGAGCCACAAGAGAAAGGGGAATGTTTCAGACACTGCAGAAGTATGGAGAACTTGGAATATATTTCTTTCTGGAAATGGCAAGGAAAATCTAATCTCTCCCTTTCAATCACCTCCCCCCAAACCCTTCCGAAGTTTGTTTATTCAAATGAAAGAGAACTTGGGCCAAAATATAACCAAAGACATTTAGTGCATCCCAAATCTCGGTTCTAATTCTGGAACTGCAAACACATCTCTGCTGAGATATGCCAGATTTGCATTAAAAAAAAAAAGTGGAACAGAAGATTCTGAATACATTTGATTCAACTCAAAAATTCTTGTGGTATTGTACATAGTATCAGTTTCATTTTTTAAAAATATCTTTAGAATTAAAAAATAAGCACACATCCTCTCCTGGGAGCATGAATTGAGAGAGAATGAATTATTTCCTGTTGATGTTACTTCATCTTCACTCAACACCATGGAACATGAGATCCTTCTTTACTCCCATTTTATAGGATCTAATTCTCACATCATTGCAAGAGGTTAATAATCTGCTTTCTCCTGATATTTGTTGCACAGTCAAAAATCAGCACATGATACTTGTCACTCATTGAAGCAATCAGAACAACACACTCCAGTCAACACCATTTATTAATGTCAACCACAGGAGCAATTATATTTCATCCAACCAAAAATAAACAGACAGGCATCACATCTTTGGTGACAGCTAAAACTATCATCTCTACAGCTCTCATCAAGTCCCCACTGACATAAAATTGAACATAGTCTAGGAATCCATTACCTTGCAGTAATCAGAAAACAAAACTTTAGAGAGATATTCTGGGGATGTGCATGGAAACAGAGGGAAATGAAGAACATAAATCTTCAATGAATCAAAAAGGGAAAAAAACCCCACCAAAATGTAGAAATGATTTCATTTGTCAAAATACACTACAATGGTTTGTTTTTTTCAGATCCCTCCATGCCTGTAAATCCACACCATCTCCATTGCCATCAGAGCTCTGGTGGAAGGCTGGATGCAAGAGACAAGACTCTGATGTCAGCTGTTTTATGAACACAGAGAATCACAAAACCATTAAACATTCAACACTCTCCTCTGCTGAACACCCAGCCCAGAATGCTGGATTGCCTAATGCTTCTCTCACAGTGGTACCCAGAGACCTCAGTTCTGGTGAACACCAATTTGTGTTCAACACAGAGCTTGGAGAAGTCACAGGGATAATCCAGTGATTTGGGATATATTAAGAGAAGTTTTATAGAGTTAGAGATAAAAACAGGAATTTCATTCACCTAGATCTTGCTACTATATATAAGGAGCATATTATTAGGTGGAATATACACACAATTCTTTGAGCTTTGGAAAAAAATTATGAAGGGAAATACAAGAAGAAAACAAATGGAACAAGGTGGAGGGGAGAAATATTATTGTATTCGGTATAATGCTCATGCTTTATTCTACAGCCAACTGAGACCCTTAAAACCAGCACTGTCCCATAGATTGTCATCCTCACTTAGTACACTAAAGCCTGAAATGATCCTCTGATATCACTTGATAAACCTACTGTTGAAGAATCCTAAAGCTTTCAGCCACATTGTCTGAAATTCCCAGTAACATGATCCATTTTCCTTGGTTTTATGTGCAAGTCTAGTTCTCAATGGCAACAAAACATTCCAGGCAGCACATTTCTAGGTATTAATGAATTTCTCAGGTGGCTTAAGCCACTTAATCTTTGGCCTCATGCCTTATAGTATCACCAAAGTCTGGTTGTAAGCACCCAGGAATGTATTCTGATGTGTCTTGATTGCTTAATTATCAAGGTGAGATGCTCATATTAAATTGGGCATTTAATTATAGGCACACACATCTCCAAGCATTACTACCAAAAAATTTCCCTAGGTAAAGAATATAATTTACCCTTTTTTTGTTGGTTATTTAATTCGTGCATGATAGTAAATTATATTTCAGAGCAGAGTTTTAAATTTGCCAAATGGATCTTGAAGCACAAATTATAGACCAAGCTTTGGCTTTCAGTTGTTAATATCAGGTCTAATTGCAGGACTCTCCCCAACTGGTTTTTCTGTGAAGTCAACTCATATTCAAAGCAAGGTTATCAAACCCCCCCTGCCCAGTGGGGTTAAATCCAAATCTTTCTGGGGGCAAAAAGGAAACCCCTTCCACTGCACACCTGCTGTTCTGCACCCAGCTGAGCTCAGTCACTGCTCAAGCTGTGACCTGTGAGGGAAATCTGGGTCCGTCCATCAGCTCCAAGCAGGTGAGGTGTGCCCTCCCAGGGTTTATCAGCATTTATAACACAACCCACTCTGCAAAAGTACTGTAATTTCATTAATCAAAGGCTCCCACTGCCTGTAAGGCACAGCATGAGAAGGGACAGGAAAAACAGATGGGAAAGAGCCTTCCTATGTTACATGCACCATAATTCTCTTTAGCTATGTCATTCCTGACAGGTGACCGGCTCAATTCTCCTTCAGTGATGTGGCACAACCTCCTCACACAATCCAGTTGAGTGCTTCAGTAGCACTAATGTTAAAAAGCTTTTCCTTAAAGCCTAAACTGAATGTTTCATGCTGTTATTTAACCCCATTAACTTCTATTCCTGTCCACTACAGACATGAGAGAGATTAGTCTCTTTTTTCCTATTATGGTCTTGAAGACTATTATGTTCTTTAAGTGCTGTCATCCCAGCAAAACTGTTCTGATGATTAACTCCTGCCTTCCAGGTTGCTCTTACTGTTTTTCTTCAGGTTTCTGTTGCTTTCCACATGTAACTCTGCAGTGTCCAAAACTGGATTGGGTCCTTCATTTGAAACATTATTAAAAGTCTTATTCCAGCCAAGAGATAACTGTGTTAAGAGAAACTCTCTTTAACAGCTTCATGTCACAATCCAAACAATCCAAAAATCCTTGTCAGAGGGCAGAATAATCAAGCAAACAGGTGTCTTGTAGCTCTTCAGCAGACCTGCTCCAGGACAACAGGGAACACTTTTTATTGGGTGAAAAGGATGATGACAGTTTCTCTTTCAGCACATTCCGAACAGATTCAACCCAAGGCACATCGTACTACAAAACTTCCAGAGCCTCTTAAACAGTGATTGCAGCATCTCCAGTTTGCCTTCAAGCAAGAGCTGACAACAAGAGTCACAAGGGGAAAACCTTGGGGGATATTTAGCCAATTTTATATAATTTTGTATTGCTCCCAAAACACCTCCTGACCAGGTTTTCACGGTGCACTTCTAAGATTGGTCTACAATGTGCAATGCCACCTCTTCAGGACCTAATTCAGCTATGTCACAAGTCAGGGATCTAAGCAGGAGAGAGGAAATCTGCTGGCAAAGCTCAGAGTTTGCTGGAAGTAAAGTGCCCATAGACAAAAATGTACCCACTGGCTGTGGAGTACTTGACTTTTGGAGCTTTTCATCATGCTCATTTCCTTCCTTCCTTGTCAATAGATCACCCTCCTGAATGAGAGTCCAGCTTTGGTCTTTTTAGACTTTAAGTGTTGGAATAAAGAACATATTCCAAGGACAGGGCTGTCCAGGTAACACAGCACAGAAATAAGATTTTTCATTTAGTTAATATCTCATTAACATACTGAACCAGAGCAAGGCAGTCCCACAACACTGAATGAGTCAGAAGGGACTGTTGTTTCTGTAGAATATCAGGAAAGCAGCAGGAAAAGGAGAGCCTCAGCCCTCATAGGCTGTGATGGTTAAAAGACTTCTGATCCACTCTGGCATACTTTCAAGATCCATGATATATTTAGCAAAAAAGGAGCAGTGACTTTGTAACTAAAGGAGAAACACAAATATTTTGGTGCTCAAAAATATGGGAAGTTGATACATTTGGAATGAAAATAACTCAAATATCCTATAGCACTGGATGAGGGTAACAATTCCAAGCATTTTTTTCAAATGTTGGACCAAGCAAGAGCATTTTGCAGCGGAGATAAATCATGGTGGGTTTATCTAATCACTGAAGGGTGCCACCAACCCACCCCTGACATTAATGCAGTTATTTTGCACTGCCCCTCCCTCTCTTCCTATGTCCCTATAACCACCACAGGTACAGGTTACACCACAAAACACAAAATTCCTCCTGTTCAAGCTACTACTTCTCTACTAGATACAGCAAACCAAAACGGGGCAGTTCCATGTCACCCACAACCAAACCCCATCCACCAGTCACCCAAGGGAATTAGAAAAAATTATCTTCCCTATTTACACTTCAAATTTCTAACTTTACACAGAACTGAACTGCCTAAAGCATAGAAAAACATTTTAGATCCTTCCTTCCTTTCCCCAGGTATTTCAGGGCCTGCACATACTGAGGAAGCAAAAGTCATTTTCTCTTCAAAGTTTATGGCAAGTTGAACTGCAGAGCTGCAAATGAGACTGTTGCTTTGGAAGCAAAAAATTTCACCTCAAACCAGGCACCGTGACATCACTAGATTCCCCTTTTCTGTTTGTGTGTGCTTTAGGTTGAGGAGTTTTTTTGACAATTACACCAAGAGCATTCACATTTGTGTAGGAGAGAAAATCAGTATTATATGTATATTGTATTAATTGCATGATTACCTGGATTTTGTATGAAATAGCCCTCTGAACTTGCATCAGCAGTCAGGAATGGTCCCTAAAATCAAATGTATTGCTTGAAGTAGAAGCATGACATATATTTCTGAGCACTGGTAATGCAGATTAATTGCAAAAACAGATTACATAGACTGTGGGAAGGCACAGCAGAAAACCCACTGAAATTCAGTGAACTCTACCAGCCCCAGACTCTCTCATGGAACTGAGTTTCCAAATATTTTCCAGTGAGACAGGCATAAGGTTAAGAACTTTGAGATATGACTTTTAATTATGGCATCTCTTGAATCACATATAAAACGAGTTTTGCATTTAAAATAGCAATGTCCTTCCTAATTCCACACTTTTCCCAAAACACGATACACTCCTCTTTTAACACACAACAGTGAAAAAAAGGTAATCTTGGAAACACTTTTCAAAAGAGGTTTTTGTTCAAAGCCCTGCACTCAGCATGGGTGATAAAAAAAAAAAAAAAGAACTCTTTGAACAGCTCAGATGTTTCATTTTGCCATAGAGGACAGGAAGTTTGATCTCCCAGCAATCATACATGTAATCCTTGTAGTGCTTTAGGATGTGTGATCCCTTGTTTCTGACCCAGTGGACATTCTTTGTAGCAGGACTTGAATGAATTGTGCATTTTCCCCAAAAGTACCTGAATCTCACTTGGTGTTGTGAGCATTAAGAGCGACAGTCACTTCTATGTAGATAATAATGCTTCATTTGTAAGTGCACATTCCAGGTCATTTAAGGAAGAGGAGAATAAAAAGAAGAATCTGGCAATAAACAATCTCCTGCTGGTCACAGACAAAATACACGAATGTTCAAAAAATAAGTTTTACTTAGTTCTGCTGTATTTTGCCCACTTCAAAAGCAGCCCAGTTGCTCTCTAATATAAAGACCTCTCTGGTACAGAGACACCACAAATGACAAATAAAGCTTTCTGTTCTTTTTTTTCCTTAAATGAACATGCATTCTCCAAAGTTGTCAAGCCACGAGGCATAAAATTAGAGTCTGAAAGTTTTTTAATTGTAATGCAACAGTTATGGAATCTGATATCAACACTTCCCATCCACAAGCACAGAAAGGCAGATCTATCCATGCACATGAAGCTATGGAAAATTCTGGATACCTGTGAAGTTAGATTAGCACAGCAGTTGTTAGGAGTTTATGAATGCATGTCATTAAAGGAAGTCACTGCTTCCTTAGCACTACATGCTACCTAAGATTTTAGTCATGTTCATGTTCTACCAACAGCTTAAACTAAATACTACCATGAACCTTTTAAGTTCATACTAATCTGCCACACCATTTATAACTAAATCATCATTTTCTAATGCAAGCGTTGTCACAGCTGCAGTTCCAACCACAGCTTGGGCACTCACAGCATTCTTTAGGTTGGAAAGGAGATTTAAAAACATTAAATTGAACTGGTTCCCCAGCACTGCCAAAGCCACCACTGTCCCCAAGCTCCACATCTGCCCATCTTTTCAATCCCCAGGGATGGTGACTCCACCACTGCCCTGGGCAGCTGGGCCAGTGTTTGACAGCCTTGGGTCTCTTCATCCCCTCCTGTTGTCACTCCTCTCTGCTGGATGCTCATTCCTGTCTCTGAGGAGTGACCTCACTGTGACTCAGCTCTTCAGCTGACTGAAATTTAGCACCAGTGACCACTCAGCAGAGCCAACACACGTGTAGAAAATAAAAAGTGAGAAAGCAAAGTACTGCTGTTGTAGGGCAAAAACACTTCAGAGAAATCTTCACAAACCCACACCTGACACAAGATAAACCTACTAAACACCCTGAATCCTCCACTGCAGACTCCTGAGAGGTCTGGAAGCAGATTTTAGTTCAGTGCTCCTTTGCATCCATTTGCAAGTCCACCACCATGGTTCAAGGCCCTCTGGCTTTAACTCCTCTCACTTCAGTGTCTTATTTCTTACACCAGGACAAAACCGTGCACACTTTTTTATTTCTAGCAAAACAAAAGAGGTGATTTTTCTCAAGTTCAGTTCATACACTCAAATAATTGTACTAGTTTTCTATCTCACTGGGAGTGGCAAAAATGACATAAAACACTGGTTCAGGAACATAATAATCTATTTTGAGTTATGCTACATCTCCCAGCAACATAATAATCTACCCTGAATTATGCTACATCTCCATATATACCCTGAATAGTCTCGGTAGTTTCAAAATTGCCCTTTTGTCTTTAATAAATAACCGAAATTCAAGTATCTTGTACTGTCAAATATAAATGTTCCTCAGGTTTGCTCCATACAGTTATTCTAGGGAAAAACACAACCTATGTGCAGAGCAGTGCAGAGCACCTTGTCCCTCAGAAACAAAAGCTGTTTCAAAGTGACAACCTTGTCTCTTGTTGTGGTGAGACAAATTCTCACCACGCACATTTAGAATGACAGATCAAAAGAAAAACCTAACAAGAGGGACAAAAGAGAAACCTAACAAGAGGGAAAAAAGAAAAACCTAACAAAAGGGGCTTGCTGCACACGAAGTCTTACACCTACAGAAACTAAAGCAAGTTGTGAACCTCATGTGAAGTTTGATGACAGGGAATTTTTGACCTCCACCATAGAAGGATTACAGAAATCCTTGGACAGAAGAAATAAGGGTCCCCCCCATCACTGCAGTCATTTGAAGATGTCCTTTTGCAGACAGCACCCCTTGGTTTGGTGTTTTGCCTTGGCCTCTGTGCACCAGAAAAGCTTTAAACCAGCAGCAGCTTCTTTGTTCGTGAGTGTGATGAAGAACCTGCTTAAAGCAGCATCAGCTGAGGAGAACAGATTTCAGAAATTCTCAGAAAGCTACTGCAAAACCTGATAACTAGAGAAGCACAGCAGCAGGACATGCAGCAGCAGGACATGCAGCAATGCTCCAGGGTGCACCAGCTCATTTGGAAAGAAATTTCCAAATAATCCAGCTTGGCAGACGGAACCAATGTCACGCAATCCTTCCTCTTCCACCCAAACCAATCACTTGTAAAACTCCCCCATACTTCTGACCTGGTGGTCAAGAATATTACTGTGCAGGCTTTGAAAGCAATAAAATCCCCAGAGGACAGGGGAAAAGCTTTTGAGGTGAGGCAGGGAAAAAAGGAAATAAGGTTTTCAATTCAGGCAGTGCGAAGGGTAAGCAGATCAAGCACCTAAGGAGTTTTTAGCCCTCGCATGGATGCCCAGCCAAGGGACACGTGGTAATGAGCCAGCCTTGGGTGACTGAGAGCTCAAACAACAATTTCCATTTATCACACCTTCCTAACTCCATTAATGCTGAAGGAGTGGCATTAAATAGGTTGATCTGCACCTGGGCAAGGTTGGGGAGGGGCAGGAGCATAAGAAATTCTAGAAGAAACAAAATTTTAACAGAAGCAGAACAATATCAAACTAAAAATAGTGTTATAAGCAATACATAGCACTACGTGGTATTGTATAAAATACACTCAAGTCACTTTTTTAAAAAAAAAAAAAAACAACAACCCTCAAAACCCAAAACAACAACCAACCAAAACCCACCACTAATACCCAGTGGTTTAGGACACCCAAAGATAACCATTACATAAAATTGTGCTAAAACAACATTTTACTCTTTGAAGAAACCCTCACCTGCCCTATAACACCTTAAGTTCAGTATCAGGGAGTTCACAGTCTGACTGTACTGAGAAGCATTTTTCACCTGCCTCTACAAGACCATTGTCCCCAAAACAGAGATTCAGTTTGAACCACACTGCAGTAGTGGCCATGAGGTCAAACTCACAGAGGTCGATTTGCTTTTTCACTCTGAAAAGTCATAAAGAGGAAAACATTCGTAACAACACAAAGAGAATATCTGGCATTATTATAAATCCCTGAGTGTCCTGATTCAGGAGTAAGTCTGTGGGAGATCCAGACTGGGATGCAGGAGCTGGTGGTGCTACTGACAATCTGTACTGCCCATGACATCCAGAGCCAGCTCATGGTGGGATATTTCTCTTTCCTCCTTCCCTCTCAGCAAAGCCATGCACAAATCTCCTCCTGCACATTAGTTAGGAGCCCAGAAGACTTAGAAACTGGTAAGTACTACTACCATACATTTAACCCTGAGCTATTTATTTTATATCATCCACTCTCTGTGTCATTACAGCAGCATTCAATATTAGATAGCAAAATATTGTAGTGCCAAGACCCATAATAATAATTCAACAAGTCAAACCCTGCCATCACCCAGTACCAGTTTTGGGATGATAGCAACTGGTTTCTTCACAGTTTTCAGCAGGAAGGTTGCTGGCTGTGCCCCCAAACTTTTAAAAATGGGGTATTTAAGGAAAAAAAGTTTGACAGTTTGGCAAAACTGCTGGTTTAGAATTGAGATATAGAATTCTATAGAAAAAAAACAGGGTTTTAGTACTGCACATCTTTTTATCTTTGGGTGGCATCAAAATCAACAGTAAGGTGCCCACTACGGAGGATACATTCAGGAGCTGAAAAATTTCAATTTATGGGCAAGCTGATATACTCAAAGAAATACTTTGATTTTTCCTTGGGCTGATCTTTGATGTTTATGCCACTGCAGGCTCCATTTGCTGTTCTTACATCTTCAAAGGCATCTAAAAAACACCTTCTCCAGCCACATTTTCCTCTAGCAAGTTATTTGTAGAGGGAAAAGAAAAAAAAGACAGTGAAGGTTGCACGAACAATCAAGTTACATTCAAACATATTCTTCCCAGTCTTCGAGGAAGGAGAAAGGAAAACAAAGCAAAAATCTTGGTTTCAAAGCTGTGGCCACCTCCCCATACCCAAGCATCACTGGGCTGGTGTGCTATTCCTGCCTGGATTCTCTGCAGCAATACTCTTTCATTTCAACCTTGCTGTCACATAAGAGATCCAACAATATCAAACAGAATTCATAGACAAACACACTGCTCTTGCCAAGGGCTACAGCTGTAAGATACAGATATTCTGCTTGCTCCTCGTTGTTTAATTTTAAATACACAGAGAGCGAAACCAAAGTGTGAGTGCATCCCTTCTAACGTTATTAGTGCTAGAGCAGGAAGCTCAATTAGATTTTGGGTTGAGCAGACAGACATCTAATGCTGTCTGCAGCAGCACAGCATAAAGGTAAAAACATAAAACAGTCCAGGTCAATAAGGAATGTGTCTTTGCTGTGCTCCTGGCCATCTGTGTTTGAAAGCACTGTGTCAGTAGAAAGCTTAGATATCTCCTAATTAGTCACAATGGGCAAACTGAATATTTACCTGTTGGCTGCCCTTAGCTTTATAAAATATTTACAGCTACACACACTGCCCAAAGAATAAAATATTTGCTTTTATTTTGCCATTTTCTACTTCACAGTACTGGCCTTAATGTTAAAAATTTGTGGATTTTGTTCAGAAGTTACTTTAAATCTAAAAGGACTACTCGAAACCATGCTACTGGTTCCTTCTGAAACACTGGCTATTCAATGATTCTGCTTTCATTTTCCAAGCAAAAAAAAATATTGCAGGCACACAGCAATCTCATTTCTGATATGGGAGAGGGACAGGGTGGACGGAGAAGTTATTTATGGGACTTTAATGTGATGTGAGGGAAGTGTGAGATATTAAGATTTGGTCAATAGCACAAGAACATTTGAGAACCCTCAGGTTAGAAAACCTTTGTCCTATTTCAATGCATCAGCTTTAAAAATTAATTTTTAAAATAGGATCAAATGATGTGAAGTATCTTGGACTAAAATACAACTCACCTAACACATTCCTGATGAAATACAAACTAAACAGAACATCAAAAAGTGTCAGTGTGGCTGTGCTACGACATGCACAGGTAAGAGGCACCTCTCCAAGTGCCCACTTTCACATCAAATTGCCTGTTTTCTCCCCTTTATTTCTTCCTTTCTTATATATTTCTTTTGAAGCATCAAGTCACCTGTAAGATGCCACTGACATTTCTTTTTATTGTAGCTCTAAAGAAACTTGAACATTAGCTACATTTATGGTAAAGAGAACTGGAAAAGGTCAGATAGCTGAAAAAACTGCTTTTTATACTAAATTCCCAACAAGGACGGGGGCTTTTTGGTCATTTCACAAAGCAGCTGAAGAAACCAAAGCCATCTGATGGCAAGTATTTCACAGAAAAGATCACTGAAAATGCAATTCCTTGAACACAGCACAGGTCATGAACTTGGATGTTGCTCACAACACATTTTATGGGGGTTTTGCAGTTATAGGTAAAAGAGACTGAGGTAACTGAGAACCCAAACAAGTGCAGTTGGTGGCCAGTAGCCCTCCAAAAATAACCAAGCAATGTTCTTCTCCACAAAAAACAAACCAAAAGCTGTATTTGCAGTGGGGTCTTACAGCTCTGCAGTCAGTGTTACTGGAGATTTGAATTATTATCTGTCCCCAGGTCTGCCTGGCTGTAGTCACATGGAATCCCAGTCACTGTTCTACAGCTGAATAAAGAACACAGGTAAAGGTACTGAGGCTATTTAAAAAAAAAAAAAAAGAAAAAAGTCTCCTCTATGCAACACTACAGAGCCTGGAGCCTGCCCTTCCCTCATTTCACATTCTGTATGCTGGGTGACTTCACTCCCTCCATGAAACACTGGACAGTGACAGTGCCTCTTCCCTGGTGTGCAAGTACCATTCAGGGGACATTTTCCCTGTCATTTTCTGCTGCTGAAACATTTCTGCTCTGCTTCAGGACTGCTTATGCTCCCAGGACTGTGATATATTGTGACTTTCTCTTTGCAGAAAAGTTGTCAATACTTTTATTCCCTTTTCAAATTGAATTTCGTATTGATTAAAGGTCCAGGCAGAGTGTTTAGTTATCCCTTATGAGAAAGTACCCCACAAAAAACTTAATTTTCTATTACATTCTATATGTAGTGTTTTCATATCATTGTATAGAACCTAACATTTAATTTTATTCCTGCTATAGAATTTTATAGCGCGGCCTTAAAAATCTTTAGGAGTAGACATAATTCTTTATTAATTTCTACTGGTTTTTAAAGCAATTCCTGCAGGACATCTTTGCTTCCAGTCTTAATAAATTCTTCAGATACAGTTCACAGAGGTTCTCTGAGCACGTGCAGAGGCTACAGAGCACAGTAACTTTGGCAGGTTTAAACTCTGAGGTGGAACAATTTGAGTTGAGCTACCCAGGGTCACTCAATTATGTCTCTGTTTACAAACAGGAACCAATGCTGCTGTTCAGCTCCAGCTTCTTCAGCCACTACAGAAAGAGGTGAAAAGAGCTCTTCATTTCAAAACAACTGTTCTCTCCACCACAAGACTTGAGATGCTGCTTCCCATCAGTGAGAGCTGAATACACATCACTGACTCGACAAAAAAACAACACCAGGCCCTGGCACAGGGTGCCCAGAGAAGCTGTGGCTGCCCCACCCCTGGAAGTGCCCAAGACCAGGCTGGATGGGGCTTGGAGCAACGTGGGACAGTGGGAGGTGTCCCTGCCCTTGGCAGGGGGTGGAACTGGATGGGTTTAAGCTCCCTTCCAACCCAAACCATCCCATGATTCTATAACCTTTCTATGCCAATTATTTTACCATATGCTCAAAAAAGAGTTCAGTTATTCTCATGCACGACTGTGTCCTTTCTGGGTCCTCTAAGAGATTGTATTTGTCATCCTACATCTGGCACTTTATGAATAGTGTGATCACAAGGGACCAGCTATCACCTAGCTATGACAAACAGCAGCTTTAAACCAGGATTATTGTGGGCAAAGGAAAACGAGGAGTTACTTGAACTGAACACATTAGAGCATTTAAAATTTCCAAATCCAATCACCAGACTTCCAAACATTCAAAAAACATACTAAGCACTCAGTTTGTGTCTAGGAAGCAGAAGACCCTTCAGCCAAAAAAAAGACTTTACTATTTACAGCATTTGTTGTGGGACCACAAAGGCAGCAAGGAAGGGCTGAAACCGTCAAACAACGAATTTGTATCAAATTCTTTTCCCACACAATGCCAATTCCTTTGAAAGTAGTTGATGTGCCTCTTTCAGCTAAGTATGGTTTGAAACGCAACTGTTGGAAGAAACATAAAACATCCTATGGAAATAAACCAGAGTTGGTCACATAATTTAATATACAGCATTAGGGTAAAAGGGAAATCTTGCTGAAAACTCAGTATCACTTCAAAGGATGGATGGGAAAGAAAACCTGTCTGTAACTGACCTGCAGGGGCAATTAAATAACTACTTAATGAAGGATTTTAAAAGAACAAGGCAGTGCAGTTCAGTTGGACTTGTGCATCAAAACACATTTGAGCTCAGCCACACTCAAAACCGAGGAAAATGCATTGCTAAATTTTTTTTTACTAATGACCTTCAGTTACAGAGACAGGATGGTGCTAAGAGGGTGGTGATCACCCATTCCTAATACCCACTCACTCTCCCACCTCCCATCAGCAGCTCCCATCACCCAGCTCAGGGACACTCCTCAAACAGCTCTGTCATGGATGACAGCTTGATTTTCCATACTGCAGGACTGGTGTGGAACCCAGTGCACAGAAAGAGGAAGGATTAACCATACAAGAGGGAAGAAGGCAGCCCACCATTATAGCAGTGGCCTGAGGGCAGACCCATAATGTTTTCCAGCATTTCTCCAATGTATTTCTCAAGTACTTCACGTTTCCAGAAACCTCTGTAAAATGCAGGCAATGCTTTCACTATATTGTTGTGGTCACTGACATAAAATGTAGTCTGGAAACACCTGAGAATGTTTTATTGCACGTCCTTAATAGAGAGTAGCCTAAAGGTTCATAGGCTTAATAGTGAAAGAGACCCCTGCTGTTCCCCAGACTTGTTTTTCTGTGATTCCCATTACCATCAGCCCCATCCCTGCACTATATTAATGCTGCAGTGTTGTACATTTGCCTGTACGGACACATTCATTTTATCCTTCTGCCATTTTTTTCATCCTCTTTCACCTAGCTACATAGCATCTCCCACTGTATTTGTTTCCCATTTAAATCCCCATCCCGAATCTCAAAGAGCAACCACGGATTCAGGGTCACTGATCCGGGATCATTCAGGATTTTCTCTTTAAGATAGATAATTAGCTGCTATTCTGTGTCTGGTTATGACAAAACAGATGCTGTTTTGTTGTTAAATATTGCTGTTAAAAGGATTTCTATATTCTGCTCTGCATCCTCTGTGGCCTAAGATGCAAATATGGCCTAATTCTTTAAGCTATGTGCATATGGGGACTTAAAAAAAGGCAAAGTGCTGTTCCTGGAATTATGTGCACAAGTGCTAAAAAGCAGGGGGAAAGGGTCTCTGCAGGTCCACGCAGACAGGCTGGGCATGATGTGGGGGAAAGGAGAGCCAAGAGCACAATTCCTCACCACCAGAGCTGCCTGCTGTGCACCAGTCCTGTCTTCCCGATGCCCAAGTTTCCCTGAAAGTTTTGGAAATGAATGAGTTCCTCCT
The DNA here is from genome assembly GCA_013398175.1 of Climacteris rufus. NCBI lineage: Eukaryota > Metazoa > Chordata > Aves > Passeriformes > Climacteridae > Climacteris > Climacteris rufus. Next base: position 939,198 of record VZRZ01001925.1, on the reverse strand, counting down.
TATACACAGAATACACAAATATACTTCCATCAACAGAGCAACTACAGCTGCAGAAATTAATCAAAATTCAAAATAGATAAATGTCACATTATCTGCACTTTTATACTATCCAAGCCTCCTCCAGGAACTGAAACTTGGTCTTTGTGCAATTCCTCTTATCACTTTGATACAATATTCTCTGAGCCAATCAAACACTCGGGGTTTGCTCTGCCACGATCATCTACATTCCACAACCTTTGAAGTTTTAGAACACAGAACACCACCAAATCACAAGTTATTAAAGTGTATCAGGTCACTATTACTCCATGTCATTGCCTTTCACGTTATAAACCCAAATAGTGAAGGCCACGTGCTCACAGCCCTGTCTGTGCACGTCTGCCTGGTTTCTCTCTCCCATGATGAATGCTCTCCAAGAACCCTGACTTCCTTGGGTTGTATGTTTTATTGCATATGAAGTAAATCTCCAGAGAACAGCCAAGCACCCAAGATTTTTGTTTGATTAAGAAAAAAAGGAGCAAGCTTGTTCCTGTCATGTTTGTTCTATGCTGAGCTACAAAAATCAAACCAGGGGTTGTTTTTGCATTGGATTTTACTATCTTCTGATCTGTAGAGGTAACATGAGAGGATTCAGTTCTGACTCTTGTGCAAACTGGTGTCAGCAAAGGAACAAACCACAGGCAAAAATCCTCCTCTGCCCCATGTGCCTTGTAGGGATGCTCCAGCTTTCCTTGGACGCAGCTCTACTGGAAGGCACCTGTGGTTCCAGCCTCAGGAATCTGCTCCTCACTGACCTTCCTGCTGTAGCAGCCAGCAAGTACACACACAGTCAGGGCTCTTTAAACAAAAATAGTATCAAGATTGTGAAACTCATCTCATGTGGGAGGTAATTTTGTCTATCTGCAGACTTGATTTGGTTGGGTTTTTTCTTTTGTTTTTTTCCCCCATTTGTTTGGGGTTTTTTCTATTTTAACATTTTGGGACACTTGGTTTTAGTTTGAATACATTTTCTTACAGGCTATTTAGTATTTCAAGCAGTAGATATTTGCTACATTTTAAACAAAGTCAAGTTCCTGACCTGGAAGAAGTCCTACACCTCAGGAACATGTTGGTTTGACACTTTCAGAAAGAATATCCTGCACCCACTATTGCAGGTGCCAAGAAGAAGTTGCAGAAATGTCACTTAGCTGGACAAACGAGTCCAAGTTATATACTTGGGTATTGCAAATAGGAGGGGAAAAAACACTTCTCTCTCATAGTTTTGCTTGTGTAACTGCAGCCCCAAGCACTGGATAAAACGTGCTCTTTCTGAACTGTAGATCTCCCAAACCAGATCAATATTACTTACCACAGCCAACAATCCCTCAAAATTCAGCCTTAAAAGCAAACCTGGTTTGTTTTTGTGCTGTAGCCAGTTCAATGATCTTTAACTTCAGACTGAAAACTACCTCCAACTCTAAGTTGTTGAATCTTTCTTTATTTTAGATTCAGTTGAAAGCAGCAGAATTCATCTAAAAGCACATTCACATAAATTATAAATTCTAAAAATTAACCTCATAAATAAAGAATGTAACTCATTCTTTTCTTGACCTCATATCATAAAAATTCAAGGAGTTCAATAAAGTAAAATTCACCTTTCCACCATGATTCACAATGTCTGCACTGAATGTGGCTCAGGGAAATGATTCAGTCTTAGGAACAGGCACCTTCACCCTCTCCAGGGAGAGCAGGATGTGCTGCAGACACACCCCAACAAATGGGACCTGGTGGTCACAGCTCCTTTTATGAAGGTGCCTTTTACCTCTGACACCGGAGTTTTTAGTCAGAGATGTGCAACTTTCACTTCTGAATTGTTGCTGCTCCCACCACAGAGGGGCTGAGAAGTATCACAGGGTAGTTTGGGTTAGAAGGGACCAACCAGTGATAATTTTTAGAGGAGAGAGGTTTAAGTGAAGCATATTGCAAAATAAACTACCATAAATAGAATGTTAGACTGCTAAGAAACCTCCTGGGCTCTTTAAATTTGTACTTTGTATTTCTGACTCCTCAACAGAAAATCACAGGCTTGCTTTATCATTTAAATCTCTAACACACAGCAAAGATCAAAGTTTGGTGCTGAGGAGTTCATCTGTTTGATGAGCTAATCAGCAGAATTGACTCAAGTTTTAAGGGTCTGCATAATGCAAGAAACAAAGGCAAAAGGCAACACAAACGTACAAGCACCTTGTGACAAGCTCTGTGTTCTATTAATCCAAACGTGGATTGGGCACAACAGAAGAGTTTTCTTCACAAAGCAAGACAGCACTGTCAGCAGCAGTGCAATCCTTCTAGGGCTCTGCCATCTCTGGTTGTTTCAAAACTACTGTACCTGTAATAACTGACTGCTATTTCAGCCTGCAGAAGCTCTCTCTCCTCATCCGAGAGGCAGCACAATGAACTGCAGTCTGACAAATGAATGATGTCTCCCACATCCCTTGGTCATATTCAAAAGGCTGATAAGATCTCCTTTCCAGCCACATTCCCTAACAAAACTACGCTAATGTTCACATATTTAGCCACAACAGGATGTTCTTGTTTTGAGAAGGAAACCCCACTGCCATCCCACCAGAGTTGTGGGGTGTACCTACATAAAGACATCTTCACTTGAACCTGTCCAGGGTACACACCCAGAGATGTGTAACCGCAGCTCACTCTCCTGCCAAAGCCATCCAGGCAGGAAAAAATATTTGACTGTTAATAACTTCCTCTCTTTCGTCTCCTGTCTACTCTGCAAATGACTGTCAAACTTTGCCAGCAGCCATTCATAAACAGGATAAAACTAGGCTTTACAATTTATCTTAAACCAAGAAGCTCCCAGAAAGAAATATGAATGCACTGGAGAGCTGTTTATATCAGATGACACAAATCCAGCTCTTTCACAGCTTTTCAGTCACTACCCAAGACACCACAGAGTCTACAGCAGGATATTAGGAAAATTATCTTCACTAGAAGGGTTTTGAGCCATTGTAACAGCCTGACCAGGGAAACGGTGATATCATCATCCCTGCAGTGTTGAAAAAACAGGCAGATGTGGTGCTTAGAGACAAAGTTTAGTGATGGGCTTGGCAGTGCTGGGTCAATGGTTGGACTTGATCTCAGAAGTCTTTTCCATCCCTACTGATTCTGTGGTTCTATGTTCACAAGCATTTTAAGCATCAGAAGGTACTGACCAGTAAAAATTACCAACTGACATAGATATGAACTCTGAATAATCAAAAATTCTCCCTGTCAAGGCTTAAATTTTTTTTTTGTATTATTTTGAGCTCCTAAAACCGTAATATGAGATGCCAGCAACTCTGCCTGAACACGAGCTCAGAAAGGTGCATTAAGGCCTTTTTACTTTTCAAGTTGCAGTGTGAGCAGCAACAAAGAGTATAAACAAGGAAACAGCTCAGTCTGTAACTTTAATTCACAAATATCTTGCAAGTGCCATTCCAGAATCCCCAAGCAGTTCAGAAGAGTGAGATTACAAAGCAATGCTAATATGTATCAGCACATCATACATATGTATAAGGACATAAAGACTCTGCAGGACAAGTTTGAAGATGGAAAAGCCAACGCACATTTCTCACACAAAGTAAAACAGCCCATCAATACAAACTGGTGTTCACTCAGGGCTTCTTTGCAAATGGAGATGTAATATTGGGCCAGGGCGATTTGTGCAGACACCAAAATGCATTTTTGCCCAGCAGTTTGCACACACGCAGAGCTTTACTTTTTTCCAAGCTCATACTGAACCAATGGGCAGAAAAATATGCCCAGCACCAGTTCTGATAGAAAACAAGGAGCCTCATTGATTGCAGGCTGACAGATAACACACACAAGGACCCTGGCTACTGCAGTGATGTACTGAAAATCATTAGGGTTATAATAAAGCCAGTGCAATAACAGCAAAATTGCACTTTAAATTTCCAAGGAGAGCCTGCTGCTGCCTGCTCTGGACAGAGTACCCTTCACGTTCAGCGTGTCAGGCACCAGACAACGTGGCAGACAGACCCTGTCCCTCCGAGAGGCCCTGAGCAACAGATGGAGCAATTAGCTCCCTGCCCCACAATATTGCTGGGTTCTGAGCCGAGGGTGCCAGGGAACATAATTGCTTTCCCAGCTCTCCTGGAATATGCTGCATTGTTTGCTGACAAACCCTCTTACTCAAAACACACCACAAAGGCCAGGGCAGGGAAGCATTTGTGTGTCTCTGTAAACGTAGCTAAGCACAAAAATTCATCCCCAGTGTGACATCCAGCATTTTTGAGGTAAATTCTGAGCCACTGTGGCTGATACAAAACACAGCTATGTGAGATATTCCAAGGTGTTTTCTTTTTGTGTGCTAAAACAGAGCCTTAAGAGAGGTTTCCCCCTCATTTTAACCAAAATTATGGGTCATTATATAATGTTCCTCAAGTGAAATACTTACTAGGTCTTAGTCTCTGAGTGGCCATATTTCAGCAGAAGGCAATTTACTTTGTATTTGGCTTTGTAGCAAGTAGATCAAATCTTGGCTATAAAATGATAATTAAGTATTTGGAATTAATTGCTATTATGGCCTTGACATTTAAACTTGTCAGTTCTCTATTAAAGATTGTTATAGCTGCTTCAACCTCTCTTTCCTTATTTATCTCTTCTCTGCCAAATGTTTTTTCTAAAATTAAAGTCAAACATTTACAAACACTTCACAGCCCACGCATTCCTTTGGATATCACTGCACACAGTTTGCTGCAGCACCGAACTTACTCTGGTTTATGATCATTTCATGCTAAGAACAACAGATTTTAAAACACCAGGTCATCCCCACTGAACCCAGCCCTCTCAAAGTAAGCCTTTAGGCACTGCAAATCCAGGTTTAAGTGTTAGGGAGTGCTTGAGGCAGTTTCAGGGAGAAGTTATCAAAATCCCCTGTGATTCCCAGCGAACAGACTACACTACCAGTGATTCACTGCTCTCAAAGGAGAAGGCAGGAGCCTGCAAATATCTCCTGATGAAAGCACCTTTAACTGGTGCTGCTGCTGTCTCCCTTCCTCAGCCAGGCTGTTCCTCTAAGCAGAGCCTATTAGCATGGAACAGTTTTTCCCCCTGACTGCTTTAACAAGCCAGGGATGATTAGTGAGGCACAACAGGGACAGAGTTTATTGCCCAAGACATTGAACACTGGGCAGTCTCAATCTACAGCTTTGCAGCATCGTAGTGAGCATGGAATCCCAGAAAGGTTTGGGTTGGAAGGGTCCTTACAAATCATCTCATTCCAACCCCATTCCATGGGCAGGGACACCTTCCACTATCCCAGGGTGCTCCAAGCCCTGTCCAACCTGGCCTTGGACACTTCCAGGGATGGGGCAGCCACGGCTTCTCTGGGCACCCTGTGCCAGGACCTCCCCACCCTCACAGGGAAGAATTTCTAATATCTAATAGAAATCTCCCCTCTGTCAGTTTGAAGCCATTTCTCCTTGTCCTATCACCATCTGTCAATGTGAAAGTTGCTCTCCATCTTTTTATAAACTCCCTTTAGATGCTGGAAATGGCTCTAAGGTGTCCCCGGAGCCTTCTCTTCTCCCGGCAGAACAACCCCAACTGTCTCAGGCTGTCTTTCTAGGAGAGGTGCATTGCTTACAATATATTCTATGTTTTCAAATTATTTATGTGATGTCCCAGAATTTACTAAAAGCCATCCTTGTGGATTTTCACCTCAAACTTCAATGGGATCTGCTCTCATGAACCCTGCTCGAACACAACTCCATGGGCTTGGAGAGAACTGCTTCATGCCAAGTTTCTGCTCATGCAAATCCATTGAAGGACAGACACACAGAGAAAGAGTAATACTTTACATGCAATAACATGTTTTCCATATACCATATTGCATCTTGCTACTTCTCTCCAATGAAACAGTCCCCTTACACCACTCCTTATCTCCTTTTTTATCACCAAGGGAATCCCAGCCTCTGTTCAATGTTCATTCCCTGCTTAAGTTCCAATCTTTCCATTTTTTCCAGAACTGAGTCGCTGTCAAGCACAGTTTGGTTACTTGACTGTTGGGTTTTTTTAATGGAGCAGGATATTCCTCAGGAAAAAAGGAAGTCAAAACCAGGCTGCTCCCAGATCTGCAATGCCTAAAACCATGCACACATCATTTCTACCAGTCCAAACTGTCTCCAGAGAAACAGCTCTGTTGGGCCTATGAGCTGTCAAAAACATCATCTTCTGCAGGATCTGCACAGCTACAGGGAGGAAATAGGGCATTATTTATAGTAAATGGCAAACCATTACTAATTCATTTACATTGACTGCAGAAACAAAACAAGTTATGACATTCAGAGGACTGAGCAGCTCAGTTCTGGTGCAATTCAGCATGAAGCACCCTGGAAATCTCAGACAATTTTACACACTGTGAGAATGGTTTTCTAGGAAGTGTGTAACAGCAGGAGAAATGTAGCAGAGGGATGTGCTGGTACTATTGTTTTACTGCTTTTTCAGACTCTTTTTTGTTGCAGGGCCTGTGCCTAAAGAAGTAAAACTTGTTACAATTCTTCCCTATAAAAGACAGAACTACCGACAGTATTTTGGGAGTCAGCCGAAAACCAACTCATCACAGTACTATGTGCTCTTCTGCTTCACAACTGCAGCATCCAATTTTCCCTGTCAAGTCAATAAAGGTGTTTATGTGGAAGAATAACATGGTTATTTATGGGGCTTTTCCATGCTACCACCTTCTCCTACAGAATTCCTGGCAAGGAAAGTGGAGGGTCAAAAATCCACCATTACAAGGTGCCTGTCAGCCATCCCCAGGGAGGGGAATGCACAGGACACACAGGTACAGTGTCTTCAGTGCCTTAATCCATGTGATCCTGAGCTTTCCATGGCTCAGTTCTGCAGGCAACACAACTCCCTGCCCAAAACATGCTCCAGCCAACACAATTCCTGGCTCGGGCTGCTGTAATCAACCAGGACTTTGAGAGGTCCTGATGAAAAGTTCATAGTTCCTCGTATCTATGTATTATAGAATTTCACTGCAGATGGAATAGAGGGAGATCTTCATGACTTCCCCTTCCAGCTGGTCGCTAAGACTTTTCCTTTCTCTTTCCCTTTTCTCTGTCTTTTTGATTCTTTTGGGGTTTCGGTCTTCTGGTTCCTCCCTTCCCTCAGCAACTTTCATTGCCATCAGCAACAGATGTTACTAAATCTTTCTGCATGTAAACCTGTCCTGACATCCTTTGTGCAACAATATTACATAAATTAGGAAGGGAACAAACACCAAAATAGTGCTCATTGGAAGGACACTGGAAGTGCTGAACCCACCCAGGTCCTGGGAACAGCAGTTGCTATTCACCCTATCAAAGGCAACAGGATGGCAAAGTGCTACAGCAAGCTCCAAACTGCTTTATCCTGTTCTCAGCCATGACTACTCATTTGAAACACTCACTCAAGTCCAGGAGCATAAATTTCCTTAAAAGTGATAAATGCCCCCAACTATAACAACATACGGTGTCCTGCTGCATTGCTGGTCTGTAATGATGACTGGCCTCTGCAGGGCTGCTCGGGGTCACTGGGCTACTGCTCTCCTAAATATTAATCATGATGATTTCAGTTATGAAATACAAGGCTAATAAATCCTGGTCTAGGTGCTGTGTACCTGCCTGCTCAGCAAAACTAATATTAGCCCATTAGAGGTTTTTCTTTTCTAATGGCAACATTAGGAAATTCTGCAAGGTGACTGAAAAAACATGTGGTTGGGGATATTTCCCCTCCATTATTATTTTTCAAAACACTCTGCAGAGCTTTAAATACCTGATAAAACTTCACCAAAAGCCTCTGATCTGTTAAGGCTGTACCTTACCTATTCATTCCTACAATGCTTGCTGCATTGGATACAAAACCATGTCTTATATTTTTTTTGTGTGTGGCAGGGATTCCTTTCTTTTATTGTAATCTTTTATTAGCTTTCATTCTCAGTTGTCCAGTTTGATTTAAGGTACATCCTTCCTCTCTCCCCTGACAAGGCAGCATGAAGCAAGTATATCAAAGCTAAAGAGTTATTTACTTGAAAAATGCCAGCTTTGAAGATCTCTTTTTTCCCCTTAAATGGAATCTTTCAAAGTCCAGTGTATGCAACTCCCCATTGAGTGAAAGGACTGCACTCCTCATACAGCTGCTCTTCGGTGCTGTGTGATCCATCTGGGAGCTCAGGCAATTTATAAAGGCTGCATAATAGAGTTAACACAAAATGTCATTCCCTCAGAGTTAAAATTGCACAGTGAAGGTTCGTGAAGAACAGCATAGAAAGAAATATTTGCATGAATATCTCTGGAGCAGTTCTCATGCAGTGTGGTCCTCCTCATTCCTAACATTTCTGGGAAAACAACTGCCTTGGATCTGGCTGGAGCAGGAACAACTTTCCTCTAACAGGATGACCATAAAGTCCTGATTTTTTCGCCCATTTCTCCTCATCCCTTGATTAAAAATCTTCAGGTCCTTGATTTCTGCTGCAGCTCCTTCCCCCACCACTCCCCCTGCAATACACACAGCAGCTGATACTGCAGCGTTAAAAAACAAGGATGAAGGGACTCTGACTCCTGGAGAAGAATGAGATTTTTGAGTAAGAGGAACAGTAAATTAAAGATTCCTGTTAAACAAGAAGTCAGTAACCTGTGATATACCCCACTAAAGGCCATGACAAATGAGCAAAATCAGTCACTGAATAATTCAGATTGGAGGAGATATTTGCAAGTCATCTGATTCAACTCCCCACCCAAAGCGCAGCTAACTTCAAAGTTACATTCAGTTTTGAAATTCAGACACAACTTTTTTGTGGTTTTCACACAACACATCTCCAAGATTATTTGGCTCCATCCTCTTTTTCACAACTATCACCCACCTCACTTCCCTCAGGACCTCACATCTCGTGGTCAGAGCAGCCAAAGCTGCCACCAACCTGCAGAGTCCAAACTGCTCAGGAGTAGCAGGTCCAAATGAGAATCTCCTTTTTGGCTCCTTCAGCACCTACAACCTAGAATTATTCTTGCTGCACTCCAAAACCTCTTGGATTGCTTGGTTCCTGCCATGCTGCCCTTCCAGCAGATGCTGTGATTAAATTCTGCAAGGAAACAGCATTTCCAAGAAGTTCCAGTAACACACAGGACTCCAGGAGACCCCCCAAAACAGCCTTCACCTGCCAGTCCACGGCTCAGTGTTATCATATGACCTGAAACCAGTTAGAGACAGACCTTCCTGCACATTTGTGCTATGCCAGCACAAAAATTTAACATACACTGTTTTCTTTCACAGACAAGGGGGAGAGTAGGGGGAAAGATGGCCTTTTTGTTTTACTCCCCAAGAAACCAAGAGAATCCAAGCTGAACATATGGTGCTCATGATTTTGGAGAGGGGGAATCTCTCAACACCCTCCTCATTCCTTGATGTCAGAGAGATTGCCAGATTCTCCCTGTTCCCATTCACACCAGTTGTATTTTTTATTTAACTTTTTTTTTAGAGCTGAAATTGCCTATATGAAGTTTTGACAGTCTTGACAGCATCATGTGTCTTCTAAAGCTTTCCAGCACAAGCAAGAAAAAAAAATAAAAAATGGAAACAGGGTATTATTTCATGACTCACTAAGGAGCAATTTGTATGCAACTCTGCACAGTGGTTTGGCCAACTCATCAAAATTTTACGCCAAAACAAAACTTTGAGGACTTTGACCTTCTGCTCTGCAGAAAGTAGGGAGGGTTCTTGACTCACTTCTTGACAGCTCTCCCTTAGAAATTGAAAGAACTGCCTTGCAAATAGAATTCAACTCCAGAAGATGATAAAATGCCACAAGAATTAAGAGAAGTATTGTTTTTTGTTTAAAATCTAATATGGGTCTTGTTTGGAATAGAGAGGTTTGCTGTCTCCTGTGCTGCTGCCTTCGCCACACCAAGGGCAGTTTGCAGCTGAACACTTTGTCCTCTTTGGAAAACACCTGAAAGCACAAAGCAAGCTGACTGCAGTAATCCTGAACCCTCTAAGGGATTTCACATGGACAGGTTTTCCACTCCCAGTGACCAACTGGCTGATTTAGAATGTTCCCATCAGCGCAGATCTCAGAAATGCAGAAGTGCCAGGTCAGACCTGTGACCAATATGTGTCCACTGAGTCCACAAATCACACTGAGGTGCAATCATGGAACGGTTTGGGTTGGAAGGGATCTTTAAAGCTCATCCAGTTCCACCCCCTGCCATGGGCAGGGACACCTTCCACTAGCCCAGGTTGCTCCAACCCCCATTCAACCTGGCCTTGGACACTCCCAGGGATGGGGCAGCCACAGCTTCTCTGGGCACCCTGTGCCAGGGCCTCACCATGCTCAGAAGGAATAATTTCTTTCATATATCTAACCTACATTTCTCCTCCTTTAAGTTTGAAATCAAGGTACATCTGTTAAATATCAAGTCCTGGAAATGCAAATTAATCTTGCCAGATGAGTGAAAGCATTAGGAAGACAGAGAGATAAGAAGCCTCTCCAGGGAATATGTAGATTAACTGGTACCAAACAGAGAATCAGGAATCTCATTGAGAACTTAAAGCATCGTTCCACTTAATTCCTTTCCCTTTACCTTCCATATTTAACAATACACTCAGTAATTAATAATCTATCACTAAACAACTCACATAAGCACACAGTGTGTATTCCAGATGTCCAATTCTGCTTTCAGACAGGTGCTAATAAATCCTTAGTACATTAGGCCAGAACGTATCCAACGTTTATTCCAAAAAGTTTAATCCAAATTTTCAGTGAATGTTGAGTTTCCAGGTAAGGTCACCTTTTCAGCATAGCACAAGACTTGATTTTCTTACCATTTTTTAAAGATAGAGGGTGAAATGGGAGTTGACTGGCAGGGATTCCAGGTTCATGCTGCCTGGGATAACAGCACTGCTGCTATCTCATTCCTGCTTCCTGATCCACCTAAAACACAGCAGTTCTATCGCCCCTCCAAAACTAGCAAATACATCATCACAGCTGCTGGCATCATTTTACCCCCCTGGCCATCTGAACTGGGAAGAAACTCAAGCTCCTGTCCCTTTCTAATGTGAGCACTCTGGATTATAATGACTGAAAACCTTCTTTCTCTGAAGAAAATAAAAAATAATTAATAGCCAGTGAGTCACTGCAGATATCTACCCTAAAATCATTATTAACTTAACATACTATAAAAGTGTTTATACTCCTCAGTGCTAAAGAAAGCAACCACCAGGCAAAGGAGCCTGTAAGTCCCACAAATCTTTCATGACTTGATGTGTTTAATAATGGTACCTCACTCCAATAAATAACACACAGTAATGACTACATTAATATCATAATTAGTTTTTGCTACCCATCTATCTGCCACTACATAAATGTAGAAGCGAGATCTACACATTTTTTTACAATTACAATTTCTCTTCTTCTGTTTAGAAACAAATGTAATTACTTCAGCTAGAGAAGACAGAATTACTTCTGCAGCAGAGTCAAAACATGCATCAACACTCATTTTCTGTAATTATTTCACAAGCAGCTCTGCCTGGCATCTTTCTCAATTGAAAGGACTTTTCAAAAGGCCTTCGGCTACTTAATGAGTAGCACACAATTATGGGCACAATCAAAGAAAAAAATCAGGAAAAGAGGTTCTCACCATTCATTTAAGCTTCTTTTTTAGTGTCTGCCTTTAAGCACAAAATAATGTCAGAGAACAATATGAATCTCCTCTTACCCACATGTGTCTTCCAGGAGAGACAACTGTCATGGCTGAGATATAAATAAATCCAGGTTTTCCTGCCCAGTAATTTTATCATAGCACCTTGAAAAGAGTGTTGTGATTAACCTTAAATCTCTGAAATGATCATTTATTAGGGTTATTGTCTAGACATAAAAGCCACACACAGCTCCCATATCCCAGGTAATTTAACACAGCACCAAGTGTGCTCACAATTAACCTGGTTGTAGTTAAACATAATTAGTAAAATCAGGTGTGGTGTGGAGCATTTAGGAGAAATAAGAGTGCAACACTGCAGTACTCAAAAATCAGGGATGGCAGCAAGACAGTTGGCATCAGAGGGCAGAAGAAAACCCCACAGATGCTTCTGCTTGGATTAACTTGAGCTTTGCCACTCCTGTACTCCAAGGAACAGCAGAAGCTGAGGATCAGAGGAACAAAAAAGACACACAGAGGAGACAGGCTGTTCTTGACAGCCAGATTTCTCTCCTCTCATCAGACTTAAGCCAAAATAAAATGTGACATGAGAATGACAAAAGGTTATTCCCCTTCCACAAGCTTCCTAAAGAAAGGAAGCACAGGAAGTCCACACTCCCACACAAATTTATCACCCTCTGTCACCCAAAGCCTGACAACTCTTTTTTTATGAATTAAGAAGAGAGCTATTTTAAATTCAAATAAGGTGGCACAGTTATTAAGTTATTTTTATCCTGTTCTGCACAAACTTTGAGTCTCCTCAGTTCCCAAGTAGGTGCTTTCAATGCACCGAGAAGTAAAGAGCACACAGCTCCCCACACCACTCATTTGAGTGATGCCAGAGTGACCAGTGCCACAGAATAACATGTTAAAGAACTATGGAATGAGAGCAACCTGTAGACAAGTGACAAAAAAGTGCCTGAGTAGTGCAAAACTCTAGTAAGTAAAGAGCAAAGAAGTAACTTCAGGTTTAAGTAGTTTTAAACCAGTTCATAGCAAGATGAGCATCAATTTGGCAGGGTGGGAGAAATTAAAACTTCTAAAGATAAATCTGGAGAATCATGGATGGCTTGTAAAATGGTGTCGAGCAGTTTGCCATAAATTTAAAGGATATTCAGTGCACTGAACATTCATAAGATCTCCAATCTAGATACCTAAGCAGAACAGAAATTTGGATGTTTCAAGAACTGAAGATGAATTTTAATGACTGAAGAGAAAATTGAGATGGGAAATTGCCTTTCAAATCTTCTTCCACAGCAGTTAATGCTTCAAACTTCCACCTACTACACAAGACGAAACCTCATTTTGTCTCATCTTGGGATGGCAGAACCAGTAACTGAGAATCCAGGTGAGAACCTGTGTTGCATTATAAATGTGATAGTTACTGCTTGGCCCAGGAGCCAGACTGAAATCCACATTTGCCACAGGTTTTATTTATGTCTTTATGTCTTTATTTTGTGAAGCTAGGCCAGGGTAACTTAACTTCCCTGAAACTACTTTCCCCACCCTGTGCATAGGGATAGGAAGGAAGCTGCTCTGTTTCCTCATTAGGCTTTAGTGGTCTGTTCAGTATTTAGTTTGAATAAATGCCACAACCTGCTGACCCTGCAGTGAGTCACAGCCAAACACCCAGAAGAAGAACTCTGAGTTCAATGAAACACAATGCAAAGGGCTAAAGATTCTCTGAGCAGCCTATAGTCCAAAAAACTCTAATCAATAAATAGAAACAAAATGTCAATAAATGCACCACTGACAGATTCTGGGACGAGAGGATCGGGACAGGCATTTGAGTGCATCTTTGCCTTTGCAGAGGCACTGCCCTATCCCCTCCTGCCTGTCCAGCTGCTCCTTGTGTCACCAAGTCCTTTGGGAAGGACCCTGCTTAGACACAGCACGTTGAGACTGAGCCCTGACCCTGCTCAGGTGCCCTGGTCTGGATCAGCATCCAGCTGGGTCTGGCCTGCTGTGGGACCCACATGGCCATCCCTTCCCTGCCGTGGCCATCCCTTCCCTGCCATGGCCATCCCT
>VZRZ01001925.1:813802-924938 GCA_013398175.1 Climacteris rufus | reverse complement strand
GCCATCCCTTCCCTGCCACAACCATCCCTCCCCTGCCACAACCATCCCTCCCCTGCCACAGCCATCCCTTCCCTGCCACAACCATGCCCCCCCTGCCACAACCATCCCTTCCCTGCCACGGCCATCCCTTCCCTGCCACAACCATCCCTCCCTGCCAGTGTGACCCAGCAATTGCTGATTAACACAGCCATGGCTGCTGCATCTCCTCTCCGGGGTGTTACAGTGACAAACTAGTCCCCTAAGGAACATTTACTAAATTGAAATGCAGTCTATCACAGAGTCCCTGCAGTCACCAGCAGTGACAAGTGTGTCCCAGAGTGCAGAGCGTTAGTTATGTCAACACTAAAGCCAACATGATGTTCTTGCCCTCTCCCTTTCCAAATGTGCCATAATATTTACTGCCACAGTATCTTCCCCCATCAAGCCTTTAACTATCTCCTATGGAGTCTAATTAAAATGAAGTATTGTAACATACAATCAACACTTGCACAGTATTGATGGAGACTTGCAGATGGTATTAGAAAGAAAATAGCTCCTCAGCGCTGATTAACATTGAAAGCTTAACAAAGTTTCTCTATTTCCCCTTGTATGTTAAGCTGAACATTTTGACAGTAGGAAAGTTCCACTGCTTCTTCTACACGTTAATTACATCAGTAACACTTCACACTTGAACATCAGTGCTTAGAACTAGGCAATAATTAGGTGATGCCTCCTCTTTCATCTGCTACTTCAGCCTCAGCCACACTGAACACACTAACAATCTTCACACTTCTTTTTCCATTTTAGGTAGCAATTTCAGTGTATAAATAAATATTTATAAAGTGTCTATATAAGTTTAACAATGATTATCTGAGGAAGCAGGGGATAGAAATGCCACTGAAGGTAACTGCAATATCTGGCAGCTGGATCCTCTCCTCCAAATTCTAATGCAATGACATAGCAATGATCTTGAGACATTTAATGCCTCTTTCTGTGTTTAGAATCACAGAACAGTTTGGGTTGGAAGAGATATTAAAGATCATCTCATTCCAACCCCTGCCACAGGCAGGGACACCTTCCACCACACCAGGTTACTCCAAGCCCTGTCCAACCCGGCCTTGGACACTTCCAGGGAAAAATTTCTTCCTAGCATCTAAGCTAAACCTGCCCCCTTTCAGTTTGAAATCCTTCCCCTTTGTCCTGTCACTCTCTGCCCACACAAAAAGTTCATCTCCCTCCTATATATAAGTCCCTTTAAGTAACAGAAGGGGTTCTAAGGTCTCCTTGGAGCCTTCTCCCCAGCTCCCTCAGCCTCAGCCTGTTGCCAGGCTCTGCGAATCTTTGTGACTTTCTCTGGACCTGCTCCAATGGATCTGCATCTTCCTTGTGCTGAGGACCCCAGACTGGGATAAAGTGCTCCAGGTGGGGCTCACAGGAGTGGAGCAGAGGGGGGAATCCCCTCCCTTGACCTGATCCCTCTTTTGCTGGAGCCCAGGACACCACTGGCCACCTGGGCTGTGAGCGCACACTGCTGGCTCGTGTCCAGCTTTCCATCCATGAGAACCCCCAAGTGCTGCTCTGCAGGGCTGCTCCTAATGACTTCTTCTCCCAGTCTGTGCTCATATCAATTTACTACCATTGTGCCAGGGTGTATGAGTCCTGACCCAGGTCAGGTTCTCACAGCACAAACACAGAAGGTGGCAGATGCTTTAGGAAGATAAGTACAGACACACAGAGCAGGCACCCACTTCCCTATACATGGTACTGCAAAACCGAAATGTCCCCAAACTCATGTTATTATAAAAAATACATTATATGGGCTCAAATTATGATACCTTCCTCAAAGCTGCTTCTAAGCAAGTGACATGACTGAGTTATATAATTTCCGCAGATCTCACTCAGAGGTCACTCCCCCCTCCCTACAAACACACATGTTTTCAAATTTAGATCTTCAGGTAATTTGCCCTCCAGTTAGGAAATTGTATCTAAAGAATGATACAATGGCTGAATTATTATTTGGAAATGACTTGTCTACTATGCCATGCAAGTTCCTAAAAACACTAATTATAACCCAAAAGTCTTACCCAGACAACACAATTTACAGGATGAAAAAAAAGTCCTATTCCATAGTGCCTCATCCTCCTAGGACAATCCCTAGAATCTGAAGGCAGCAGGATTCACTACTCACTTCACACAGAGTCCACAGCAAACAGGCACTCGACAGCTGAAAGCTGGGACAGCACTTAAAGAAAACAGAGATCTGAGACTGTGCTTTGAGGGAGGAGAAGCCGAGCTCTTATTCCCACAGGACGGAGCACCAGCTCAGCTCTGAAATTCAAATACTTCTTTTTCACTAGATGAGAGATAATAAGATTTAAAGAAAGTAAAGGAAACAGAAGTGAGAGATGATAATGTAAAAGTTGAACAGCGCTCAACCCAGCACTGCTGTATCCACAGTGATCTTGACAGCATTCCCAACATCCACTGCTGCTCCCCTCTAAATTGAATTGTGCTCATTAGAAAAACCACCATACACAAAAAACCTGGTACAATCCAAGGCAAAGTCTGCCAAAAAAACTGTGCTTCCTGAAAGTCATGTCAAACCTTCCCTCATGGATGTCTCCAGTGTGGTGCATCCTGCCTCAGCCAATAGGACAGCAAAGCTCTGCACATCACACACACTGGCACAGATCCTGAGGCTCCCACGCTTCTCTTCCAGCAGACAACACAGAGCAAGGCTCCCTAGATAGTCTAGGCTGGTATTTTAGTGTAAGCAAAGCTAAAATTATTGCGAGCTGTATAATTTGGTGGGTACCTCTGAAAGAAACCCAGAAAGCCCAGAGGAATTGTTTGAGCTAAGTGTGATCAGAAGAAGCCACAGTGCTGTGCATTTCCTACGGCAGCACAGGCGTCACTGGTGCTCCATGGGGATCTCTGGAAGAGGCAACAGATCTTCTGCCATCTCCCCTCCACTACAGCAAAAAGAGTAAATGTAGGCAGTGAGGGAAACTTCTTTCTCAGCAGCTTTTTGAGGCTGGAGAAAGCTCTTCCAGCCAGGTTCTCAGCTGAGCTCAAAGCTCTGGCTCCACATTCCACTCTCTGTTGACTCTCTTGGAGCTGGACATGAGGACAAACAGGGAACAGATCCCACAGAGCTGTTTTAGCAGCCTGCTCCCACCTTCATCTCCTTGATGCCCTAACTAGACATGCAGCCACCACACAGCTGAAATAAACCCTCATTTTCCTCTGCCAGGGTATCACAGGGAAAGCTGCCAGCTTCACCACTCCAGAAAGGTTTTCCATCTTGAGGTGGAGCGATACAGCAGTCAGGAGAACACAGACAGCAGCCAGGAAGCAGGGGGTCAATGCCTGCAGTTTTGCACGAAGAATGAGTGATTTCTGTCTGACACACACTCAAGCAAGGAAAAGAAAATGGAAGGTTTAAAAACACAAAAAAAAAAATCCAGACTGCATTTAGTGAGAGTCTACAAATACAGAGTGGGAAAAGAGTTGGGTTGGCTTCTGACTCAGGATTTTTGTGCTCCTTGGACCAAGAGTGCTGTAACTCTCATAAATATCACAAAGGCAAAGCAAGAAGGATTTTTAAGGATAGACCTGTCAACACAGTCTGGGAATCACTCAGCTCTGCTGGCCAGAATGTGACCACGTCATTTGTTGTTTCTGTGCTCTGAATACACAACAAGGAAACCTGCAGTGGTGTCAAGGGGGCCCAGAGCATCTCACAGTGTCCTCATGCTCTCAGGAGGGAACAGATGGACTGCTGCAGGCTACAATTTGCTACTTCAACCCAGCTCCTTTAAGGAAGACAAAATTGAAGGAAATGCTGAAGGTGATATACCATTTGTACCCTGGTCCTTAACCCTGGGGACAACCCGAGGTAGGATTTGTTTCATAAAGTCTTCAAGGTATTTGAGTTTAAAAGCACTCCTATCTGTCAACACGTTCAAGTACATGATCAGAGGCAATGCCATTTCGTGACTCCTGTGCAAATCTCTGCACAGTGTGGAAGGTTTTGTCCTCCTGTGCTGCATACAAGGGATTTCTGCATGATGTTTCTAAGTCTGTAACTCAGGCACCAATTCAATCTCATCCTGCTTTTCTCACCTAACCTCTGGAGGATAACCTCTTTTCAGAGTTATTTACCTGCACTGGGGTCAGACAAACACACGTCTGGGTAGGAATGTCTGGGTTAAGGGAGGACCTGCTAAGATTTGCTGACAACTGAAATGATCTGAGCAATCCCACGGGTCAAATGGATAAAACTGATTGTGCCAAGGGGGATGGTTAGCAGAGGACAGGTGCTGCAGTGAGAGGGAAATGCCTCACTGACGGAGGAAAAGCTGTTTTACAGCAACCAAAGGTTATGGAGCTGAGTCACAGAATCACAGAATGGTTTAACTTGGAAGGAACTTTCATGCTCATCTCATTCCACCCCCCTGCCATGGGCAGGGACACCTACAAAGAAACACTGAATTATTTGTGAGGTCCTATTTCATACTATGAACGAGGGAATTGTATTGGAAAAAAGAAAACCTTACTACCTGTTCTTTCAAATATTGCCATTTCTGAAGATAAGTACTAGGGAGGTTATTTAAATGAAGACTCATCCCTTTTCCCCCCTAACCTCATTAAGTTACCACCACTATCCTCATGGGAAAAAATTTTTGAGCAGAAACTTCCATTTTTTCACAGATGCAATGTCCAGCATGGCCATGTCATAGGCAGGTCAGAGAGCCTTCAGTTATTTTTGCTAGACAAACAGTACATTGAACATATATAGATTTTAATATTAATTCATTATTCTATCATCTAAAAATGGAGATCCGGATATATTCTGAGTTTCTACAACTCCTCCTGTTTCCTCTTAACTCCACCAGCTTCTAAGTGGAATAAATGTTAAGACACAGTTGTGCAAGATGAGTCTTTAGACAGCTACCAAGGAAAAGAGAACATTGTGCCCCCTGCAAAGGTAAAAAAAAAGGGGTTCTGTGCCAGGCACCCTCTAGATTCTTCATGGCAGACAGTGGCCCAACAAGCTGAATAAATGTGAACAAATAAAAAGCCTGAGAATGTTCCAGAAGCATTTGGACAATGCTCTCAGGCACACACTGGAATTTTGGGGGTTTCTTTTGGATGCCCTGTCCATGGAAGTGTCTAAGGCCAGGTTGGACAGGGCTTGGAGGTCCCTGCCCAAGGCTGGGGGTTGAACGAGGTGAGCTTTAAGGTCCTTTCCAACTCAAACCATTCTATGATAAATAAGGCAAAGGGTTTCAGAGCCCTGTGTTGCAAATGAGAGGAGGTGGCCACAGGACCTGATTGCTACTGGAACATTATAGTTCAAGAATGAATATAGGAATACATATTCCTTCATTTTTATTTTTTTGTTCTTACAAGAAATGCTCAAAATAAAGGTGATACAGTGCAAATATTTTCGTCCAAATTGCTCTAACCAGAAAAAAAACAAAAAAACACACACACAAAACCCAGACCTCTTTTCCTGAACAAAGACATTCAACAGCACTAAAGAAATTTAGGACAGAAAACACACACCCCAGCAAACAGTATTGTTAGAAAAGTATTTGAGAGGTTTTGCCACAGAATAAAAATACCCTCCCAGTTCCTTCTTTCTAGGTTCTGACATTGTACCTTTAATGATGTTACCTTTACTTAACATACCTTTGCTTAGCACAGACAATGCTCTGCCCTCCCCTCTCTCAATAACCAGCACTTGTTTTTAAAACATCTCAGTGTTTCACTGCCAAGGGACACCCCTCTGCCAGACCAAAGGCCAGAATAACAGGCAGATAATGATTATGCCTTCAGCACACAGGTACATTTCTGCAGCCTAAAGAGGACTTTAACAAGGTAATGTTACTTTTAGCACAGGTCTCCATGGTCAGGTTTGAAGATCATTTCTTGTTATAAGCAAGAGCATCTTTTACACTGGGACACGCAGAGACAAATAGGGACAGACAAATTATCACTCCTATTAATTAATTAACCAAGTTTGAAACTCCAGGAGTGCTGACATCAACCTGTGATCCTCAGTCCCATCAGTACCAGCAGTGAGAGGCTTGGAAAACTCTATATAAATGCCTGATAGGTTGCACCATAAAATACCAATATAATATGAAGCACCTGTGTGCACAGAGTCTGGTTCCAACTCTTTTACGCTGAGATATTTGCTTCTGTTTGAAAATAAGTAAATATTTGCTCTGCTGTGCCAGCTGGATCAGGGGAAAGCTCTGAATTGCCTCTCCTAGGCAGTAAAGGCTGGCAGAAGGTGCCTATCTGGAGTTCACATGCACAACACGAATTGGAGGCAACAACTATTGAAAACAGCTTCAGAACTGAAATGGGAACACCAAAAGTAGATACAAAACTCATTTTCATTCTGTAGATTTTATGCTAGGTACTGCAAATTTCATCTTTGAACTCTAAGATTCCTGATTTCCTTAGAAGAGCAGGACAAAAACCACAGTCAGAAAAGCTGAGTTTTCACAAAGGAAAGGGAAGTTTTATAACTGAAACTTGTACGAGTGCCTTGTCAGATTTTGAAGGAAAAGATAATATACATGCTGAGGTGTGATGGGAATCAATGTTTACAAGATACTTAACCCTTACTGTCTGAAACCCCTTCTATCACCGCAAAGCAAATTATGGGATGAAACATTCAATATTTCACACCTGGATTTTAATCTATGCTCCTATCAGACAATAACTGAAGAGACATTTGGGCACCTTTAGAGCAGCACCTGCTTTGTCTGAACTACATAAGACAGTTTTAATTCTATAGGACAGAAGAAAACATTACAGTTGTAGATGTGATTTCAGGCACAGGTTCTTTAGTGAACTGGGATTCTTTCTGTCCAGGAAAAAAATCATGTGGATCTTTTTACAGAGGAATGTGTTATGAATGTAAACCTAAACACTGTACCAAAGGGACCTATAGAAGAGCAGGTGGAAAGATTTATTCTTATAGTAGGTTGAAAAATAATCCATCTGGAGAAGATAAAACCAACTGTGAAGAACTGTTTTTACACAAATACAGTAGTTTATATATAACACTGTCTTTGGTGCAGTATTCCTTGCCCCAAATTCAGCATCCCATTCCTCTGAGTCCCTCCTCTGTTAAAACAGCCAACTTCATGCCAAAAGTTTATCTTCCTATTAAAAATGCTATTAAATAAAGTTATCACTTGAAGGCTTTATCTTCCAAATGGTGGCATTCCTTGATACATAATCTAAACTTTCAGCCTCACCAAAGATTTTCAACAAACTTCATTAATGGACAAATCAATTTCTGGTGGTTTGGATCTATTTGCAAGGCTGACTTCCCTCCTGATTTTTTTTTTCCATCTCTAGTAAATGCTAGAAAACCTCTCCAAGTGCCACAGGGAGGAAATGATCATGTTCAGGCTTTCAGATTTTGTTA
Source organism: Climacteris rufus (assembly GCA_013398175.1). NCBI lineage: Eukaryota > Metazoa > Chordata > Aves > Passeriformes > Climacteridae > Climacteris > Climacteris rufus. The sequence continues at coordinate 917,503 of VZRZ01001925.1, read as the reverse complement.
TCTTGAGAGTTGTGGTCTTGCTTTAAACCCCCTTCTGATGATCTCTGCAACAAGATTTTAGTTTAATAATTTGAAAGATTATTGGCAGCTGAAATGAGGATTTGTGGATCTTGAGCAAAATACATTGCATTAACAACTGTCAGGCTGATTTGGATGCTCAGACTTCTAAGTCTCTCCAGCAATACTTTGATGCAGTCACAGCTACAGTCTATACTTCAGTATTATTTGTAAAGTCATAAAATATTTCACTGTTTCATATTTTCAAAAAGCCAGCTAAATTAAAAAAAAAAAAAAAGCCCAAAGCTTTTAAAGTTTTTAGCTTATGAAACTAGAAAGCAAAAACAAGTTAAAAAGAGTTGAAAGCATTTCCTCTTTCTCACTGTGCTCAGTTGAATAACAAATAATTAAAAGGGTGGCTAAGTGTATAAACCCCAATCTAGTGCCATGGCCATGGCAATCGGCTGGATCAAAATCCAAAGCCTGGGGAGATTGGGGGTCTTGGCTTCTCCACATGAGTAATGGGAACTGAGATACCAAAGGATCCCTGCATCCCCCAGAGGGGAGCAAGAGCTCTGCTTCCCTCTTGGGTTTGCCATGTTCAGGCACTGCGTTAGAACAGCTTGCACAAATGCCCACAGACAGAATAGGTAGCTAAAAATGACTTTTAAAAGTCCATTTTCCAGCTCAACCAGTATGAAAATGCAACATGCTCGTGCAGACAGACAGACACACCATTGCAAACCAGGTTCTGCACTCTCATGCTCCATCTGCTGGTTCTGCAACATGATTTAAGGTATCAAAGAGCTTTTTTTTTCCTTTCGTCCCCCAGCTGTGCCAAAGCCCTGCTCCTCTGGATAAGTTGCCAAGTGCTAAACAAGAAGTCATGTTCATCTCAATATTTCAGAGTCCACTGGGGAAAAATAAAAGGGTAAAATATTTATGACAAAATGTAAAACAGCTAAACATGTAAGGAAGAAAACTGCTTCTAAATGTCTTGCAAATGCCTCAGGGTTAAAAACCTTAGCATGGTAAAAATGCAGTGCTCTCCTCCATTTTGCCACTGCCTGGCTTTTGTACTACACGTGAAAGCATCCATGAAAGCCAATTAATGTGCATTTTATTCTTTGAAATGTTTGAAATTGGGCACTTTCAGCGTATAAACTCTCAGCATCTCTTATTATTTGAGTGCTTTTCAACACAGACTTGTGTGTATGAAAAATACATTTAAAAATGAAAGTCATTTACATTTCAGCTGCCTTTGGAAAAGCAACAAGAGAAACACAAGCAGGAAGCAGCACGGAGTGTTTGTCCCAGGACAAAGATGGGATCATGACTGTGCAAATCCTCAGTGGATGCTTTGCAAGGCTGGGTCTGTCATCGATTCCTGGGATGAATTATGGAATGTGTCACACAGAGAAGGCAAAGACACCTCCCTTTGGTCCTCCTCAGGCTGAGTTCAATAGAACACACACACAGAGCATCCTCCTTCCCAGTTTCCTCCCACTAACTGGGCTTTTCACACTCGGATAAAGCGCCAGCTGGAAACGATCATCTCAGCACAGCCTCGGAAAAGCAACAGAAGCAGTAATAATATGGTAATAAGGGATGAAATTTTATGAAAGATGCCTCTTAACTGAAGACTAAAAGACACCATGCAATTTAAATAAATTGCTTTTAGCAGGGGACTGAGTGACAATTGAGGAAAAATGCCTGCCCTGTTTTTTGCAAATTGTGGGGCAGATTTTCAATGGGTGTGAAATGCTGACTAGGGCAAAGCAGTGCCAGGTTTGCATGAGCTAAGGATACAGTCCTGTGAAGCCACATATTTAGGGCCACAATGGAGAAACCCCTAAACTGATAATGCTAAACTGAAGCTGCATAAGGCAAGTAGGAAAGAAGTTATTAACTCATCAAATATCTGCTTATGTAGCTTCCCTCCCTGTACAATTTTGTTAAGTGAGCTGGAAAGAAGAATCACACAATTACCTGAAAACACACCAGAAAGCTCAAACAACATTGTGTTGTGCACAAATATAAGAACCCAGTTCTCTGATTAACCCAGGCTGGCTTGGTAACACAGCAGCTGAGGCAATTTTGGTTTGGTTTTTCCAGGCACCTTTGTGCCCAGGCTCCAGTCCTGAACATCTGGAACCATTCATGTGGGCCTGTCCTGTCAGTGACCTTCTCGTACAGAACCTTCAGGTGTGCCCAGCATATTTCACACAGAATCACAGAATTACTGAAGCTGAAAAAGACCTCCAAGACCATCGAGTCCAACCTGTGCCTGATCCCCACACTGCCAACCAGACCAGAGCACTGAGTGCCATATCCAGTTGTTCCTTGGACACCTCCAGGGATGGGGACTCCACCACTCCTTGTTCAGCCACTTTCAGTGTTTAACAATGCTTTAAGTGAAGAACTTCTTCCCGGTGTCCAACCTGAGCCTCCCCTAGCCCAGCCTGAGGCCGTTCCCTCTCCTCCTCTCCCTGTTCCCTGGGAGAAAATCCCAAATCCCCCCTGGCTGCCCCTCCTGGCAGGAGCTGTGCAGAGCCAGCAGGGCCCCCTGAGCCTCCTTTGCTCCAGGCTGAGCCCCTTTCCCAGCTCCCTCAGCCGCTCCTGGTGCTCCAGCCCCTTCCTCAGCTCCGTTCCCTTCTCTGGACACACTCAAGTACGTCAAGCTGTAGAAATACATCCTTGGAAAACTGCAACAAAGCTCCAGCTGGTTTGTATTCCCTCCAAATTTCATTCCAACCCACTTTTCCCTTAGAAAAGCAGTGTGCACACAACAGATGTTCAGCTGCCTCGTATCTGTAACACCACTAAGTCAACCAGCGCTTGAGGATTTTTCTGAGTCCAACAAAACAGAAGGGGGTTTTGTTGTTGTTTTAGGCTTTTTTTTGTTTTGTTTTCTCCTCTCTCTAATTTTGCCTCTTCAGATTAAGAATAGCTGTTTGGGAGGAAGCCTGGACAGAACTCAGGAGACAAGAAACATCAAAAAGAACAGTGTCCTAAATTCAGCTGGTGTGAAACCAAGTGCTGGGAAGGTTCACTTCTTTTGGAAGAAGTTGTGAAATCCCATCATTAGTGAGAACTCTTCTTGGCATAAGAGCCTGATGCCTTTATGGAAGTTGTCATCTTCCTGACCAGCCTGCCCACTCCAAAAATAATGCTAAATTCAAAACACATTCTGGAAAAATATTAAACAGCAACACCATCAGGCAGAAACAATGTGATGTAGAAATGAATAGCTAGACTTCCACCTAATAAATAAAAATAACAAAAATAAAACATTTCTGGATAACAAACTGCCTTTGCAGATAAAGTAAATCCCTAGAATTTAAATCCATCACGAGCCAAATCCCTCTGGGAAAAAAAAAAAAATCCAGACCAAAGCACTATTGTGACTGGCTTTATATTCAGAACTGTATTTATGCAGACTAAGATAAGGGCAATCAATCCCCAGGCCTCAGGACAAAAAAGCTGATCTTCTGCAAGGATCAGGATAAAGAAAATTCCTCACCATATGTCCCATGGTTAAAGGCAATAGGGGACATTCTTTGTGAGACTCGGGCATGTTCAGGGATTGGTCACTGCTAGAACAAGTATCAGATTTATGGCACACTGACGTGCCCCAGCAGTAAATTCCAGCCTCTCCTCTGCACCTTGCTGCTTTCCTTCACATGGAATTTAGTCCCTGAACTTCCCATGGATCACAGCCTCACACCAAACCAAGTATCCTGTCAGCAAGAGGATATCACACCAAACCAAGTATCCTGTCACCAACAATCTGGTTTTCAGGAGTCCTGTATTCCCCCAGCCACTCAAAATACACCAAAACACTCTGCTCCCCTTTCACCATTTTGCAATCTCCCAAATTCTTTCTGTCCCATGCGGGTAATCACTGTTGTTATCTCTCAGACAACAGAACTGCTCATTTTTTTTTAATTTTTTTCCAGTAAATAACTCACAGATCCAGTCTATCCTCTATTGTTTGAAAGGTCCCTTTCCAGGGTGACCACATTTTTACACCCAACACATCCATAACTTGATACCGATGGTTTCACACAGACACCTCTGTGTGTGAAACCAACTGTGACTTGTAGAAAAACCAGAAATACATTTGCTATCAGAAAATACGTAATCTTTTCTTTTTTATTCCAACTTTTTCTGTTGTTAATTAAAGGTTAGAAGATGTATTTCTACTCTGACAAAAATTAAGTGAGGAAGGGGAAAGAAAAAAGCAGAAATCAAGACACACTTATCTATTTAATCAATTTTGCAGGGAAAAATCATCATCTTGCATGCAAAGGGACTTAATCCCGTAGGATGCAACATGGATGAAGCCTCTATCTTTCAGCAACACTACCAGGCTGTTTCCAAGCACCAGTTGGGGATCAAGGATGAAAATGAAGGAATATTGTTTTTCTGTAACTCTAATCTCTCTGACTGACATGCCAAAGGCAGTCTGAGGTGGAATGAAAGCAGAATTTCAAACATCAAGGTAAGGAATGTTTTTAAAACGTGTCCCAGTCTCACAGGGTTTGAGGGAACTCAGACCCAAGGCTGTGCCAGTCCCAGATCACCTGCAGCACTGCCTGGCTTTTGGGAATGGATGCAACCAAGAGAAAAACAACTGCATTTCACTGTGCTACATGAGCCTTTGGTTCAGGGCATTCAGCAAGGAACACTCACTGTGGGCGGGGACCACAGCTGAGGAAAGAAAGGCCCTCACAGCTCTTTCCAGCACAGAAAACCCAGGGAAGTTTCCAGCATGGAATTGTGTCAGGGTAGGCTCAGGCTGGAGATCAGGGAAAGGTTCCTCCCCCAGAGGGTGCTGGGCACTGCCCAGGCTCCCCAGGGAATGGTCCCAAGGCTGCCAGAGCTCCAGGAGGGTTTGGACAGCGCTGCCAGGGATGCCCAGGGTGGGATTGTTGGGGTGTCAGTGCAGGGCCAGGAGTGGGACTGGATGATCCCTGCGTATTCCCTTCAATTCAGAATATTCTACAATTCTACAACAAAGTTTTTCTTCACTTGCTAAAAAAACATCTATTTCCCCCACTGCCTCCATTTAAAGTTATAGGGGACTGGAACTAAGAGTTAAAATTTAATATTAATAGGGAAACTAATGCGTCTTTCAGCACAAGGCTTAGAGAAGCTCCAAGTTAAATTAGTCTGTGAATCAGTGATTTCAATAATACCAAAAAATCAGTTGTACAGAACCCTCTTTCAAATCACTCAATATGCTTTTTGTGCAGTGTTTTGACTCATATATCTAATTTTTTTTTACCATATGCTTGAGAAAAAAATGAAGTCAACAGTGTAGCAACCCTGAATCTTATTTTTCAACATCAACATGTAAAAGTTTCCTATTTAATGGGCAATATCACCTTAAAATTAAACCAGAAAGAAGTAATTTTGAACTTGTACTCAGTGCACATACTTGTGGTTGTTCAGTTCATGCATTTCATAAAAGTGTGCAAATACCTCCTTTTTCTAACACTTGTAATAGAGAAGAAGACAGAAATATTTCTATAAATTTGGAACTATTCTCCTAAATCAACAAAAAATGGCAGAAGCTGCTTATTACTGGTAAACTTTACAAGATTTAATGGCAACAAGGTACCTGTTAACAGGAGGAGAAAAAAGTTTTCCAACTGCTTTGCAGCACCATATCAAACTCTGAATGTTCAGATCATTTGCATTTGTATCAACCACTTTATACAGACTATTTTTAAAAGGAGTATTGAATTCAGCCCCATCATTCAAGACTAACTTTTATTTCCCTAGGCCAACACCAAAAATTGAGTATTGATCTTGACAACTGCTCCTTTTTCCAGGAGCGAAATCATGCTCTGCTGATTAAGCCAGTCTTCAGCAGCTTATCTGAAGAGAAAGGCTGCATGTGAGCCATGGGAATTTTTCATATGAGGACAAATTTCCCATTATCACAAGCCTGTTCTATGAAGAATCATTGCCATTTGCTTTTTGGGGAGATATTATGGGGTTTCTCAGGACTTTTCCTCCCCTCCCATTCATTACCAAACGATTCTCCTGTCAGACTGAACAGCTTCCTGCTTCCAAGCCACCAGGTCATAAAACCTTCCTCACTCAACTTTCCTTGCAAGTCAGCTGTTGTCATGATCCAAAAAGACAGAGAATTGTAGAGTCATTAAGGTTGGAAAAGTCTTGTAAGGTCAGAGTCCAACCACTAACCCAACAGCACCATGTTCACCACTAAAGCATATTCCCCCAGATGCCACATCCACACACTTTCTGAACACTTCCAGGGATGGATGGCTGCCCTGGGCAGCCTCTTCCAATGCCTGACAACCCTTTCAGTAAAGAATTTTTTCCTAATATCCAATTTAGAACTCCCCTAATACACCCTGAGACCATTTCCTCTCATTCTGCCCCTTGTTCCCTGGGAGCAGAGCCTGACCCCCACCTGGCTATAACCTCTTTTCAGGGAGTTTTACAGAGGGATACGGTTCCCCTGAGGCTCCTTTTCTTTAGTTTGAACACCTAATGAAGAAGCAGCCAATGTTCTAATGAAGCTAATGGGAAGCAAATGTTCAAGGAAGCTTTTCCAGACAGTATTTTAATCAGGACTAAACATTAATTGTAAAGGAAGCCTCTTCTCTGTCCCTTTATTAATATTCATCTAAAAGCTACTCTCTGGCCTTGTTTTACATGTGAGGTCACCCCACTAGCAGGCAAACACTTTCCAGGTGAGATTCCCTGCATGTTGATGACCTCAGTTGCAAACTTTTCCCTTTTTCCCCATCCACCAGAGCTAAAAACATCTTTTCCCCTATTCTGCCTTTCTGTGAAACTGAAGAAAGGAAAAAAAACAAAACAAAACAAAACAAAACAAGGCAGGGGACTAGTCAATAAGCACAGAGAGGAAAATAAGCCTCAAGCTTCCCAAAGCACACTCTGGTGAACAAAGGCCATGAAATAAGGATTTTAAAGAGATCTGTTTATCTATAGAGGATGGCTAAAAAGACCCCACACTCAGAAAACCAGGGCTGAATACCAGGCACTATTGGGAACTGTGTTCAAACGTTTTATTCTAACCCTGTTATCTCCTCAACCTATTATTTTGGGGGTAAAAACTAATATTTTATATCTATCTTTCCTTTAAGCAACCTTCAACCCCGTGTCTGGTCTTAACCTTAAACAGTTTCTCTCTTTTCCCTCTTCCCTGTTCAGCAGCTCTTCCCTCTGACTGACACGTTACTGGTTTGTGCCTCAAGGCCATTTAGTCTTTTTCTGTCCCAAGTCATGATCTATCACAGTCTATTAAAAAACCAAATTCAAATCCAAAACACAAACCCCACAACAAACTAAAAAAATCATTTGTGCAGGGTTGCCATATTTTCTGGCAGTTGGCTTTTCCTTGAAGGAGGTAAGGTGGAACTTAATTTTCAGTATCATTTCTATAGATCAAATTTTAACCAAGTCTTGTAATGCTGTCCTGTAGAACACCAAAACCATCACCAGTGGGGTAACAGATGTCTGGGCACAAACTGCTTATGGAAATTTAGATATTATCCAGTTTAATAAAACTTCTTTATGTCCATTTAGAGCAGGACCTTTCATAATTAGCTTTCATGGGTTTTATCTAATAAAAAAGCCTTCAAGTCCATATAAACAGCTTCCATTCAGTCCAATCCAAATCTGAAGCTAATGAATGATCTTGGTAAGAGTTGTCATGGTGTAATGACTTTCTAAGCTCATGCTGGACCATCCTGGCCATGCTTTTGTTCTAATAGACAAGGAACACACAGCAGACAAGCACAAATTGTAAATGAACTTTGGTTTCTTGTTTTGGAGTGGAAGAAAAGCATGGTCCTTCCCAAATCCTTTATTAAGTTTTATTTTCATCTCTAAATAATAATCTCATTGTAACTTGTGCCTCAATTGAAGGCTATGCCAGCAGTTTCTCAGTCTCCCCAGAGCAAAAAAGATACTTTTCACTTCTATGTGAAAAGACCCTAAGAGGAGTATTTAGTACAAGAGATATTGACTTCTCACAGTTAGAAGGTTGCAGACACCTTCTGTTTATTGTTCCACTGATTTCTTGCAATTTAAATAAATAAATACTTCTCCAGTATAGGTGATAGTCTCTACTCTTACTTCTGTAGTCAATTCTGTTACCTTTATTTGTGGACTTAATAAACACAGCACAGCACTAAACAGGGCTGTAAAACTGGGCTACTCCAGGCATCTGCTGATTGCATACAAATGTGTAGGAGTACAAAAATGTGTACTTCCCTCTTGCTCAGAAAAAGTAAAGACAATTAATAGAAGAACCAAAAAACTCACTTGGAATAAAGCAGCATCACTCATCCCTCAACTATTTTAAACCCCCTCAATTTTCCCTGATGTCATTCATTAGGCACTTTTAGGAAATCAAGGCAGCAGAGCTGTTTTCTCAGTTCAGCACATTTTTGAAAATCTTCACCATGAGAGTTTTGTGTAATTACCCTCAAAACGGTGTTTTGAAGGAGTTCCACGACATATGGAAATTGGAATAATGAGTTGCATTTTCTTGTCTATCATTTCAGTTGGCATTTGGTGGAGTTGTACATCTTCAGCTATTGTGTCTCTCCCTGCCTCCCAGTCCACGCTTAGATCAAGATCATTACAATTTCTCCCACCCAGTGCCCTAAACAAAACATAAATGCCATCACCATCAATCTCAACAAGCCCTGTATGACAGCTAACATTAACAGAATGACCTTCTCCAGTTAGATTTTCATTAGTAAAATAGGATGGAAACCAGAAAGTGGCTCAGCTTTGCCAATTTGAACAAATTATCCACGTCATCCTTCTCGATGTCAGTCGATACCTGAGCTGAGCGCGGAAACTCAGCAATCTGGGACACAGAACAAGACATTATTAAATACAAAGTCAACATCTTTTTATTTTAACCCCTGAATTAGACCAAAGCCAGCATTCTTTGCAGGTAATGCAGATAAGTTTGCAGGTTTGGCTGCTGCAGAGAGTGTGCCTGCAAAGTGACAACACATCAACTCCAGACCAAACCTCAGCACAGCACATTTCCCTTTGGAAATGCACGGTCCCAGGCCAGGCCTGCAGCTATTTCTGATGATTTCAGAGAACTTGGCCACACTAGGGAAGGAGAAGAAAGCCAAAAAGGTGAGTAGCAGGCCATGTGCCAACTTCCCAAACAGGCCAGAACATCATCCATGTCACTTCATGCTGTCCACACAGCTGCAGCCAAACCTCCAAACATTCGTCTTCTACCAAAGGACAGGTGTTGAATAAAGCAAACACCTCCACATCAGGGCCTCAAGTTCAGCTTTATTTATTTTTAAACAAATTTAATCAAAGAGGCACTAAATGTTCCTTGATTTATAACCTTCATAACAGAACATGTGCCACCCCACCCACAACACAGCCTGCCAGGCTTCCTTTATTGGTAAGGGAAGATGATGTTGCTGGGGATGTTCCTGCCATGAAGTGGGCAAGGAAAATTAACACTGCACTGCTTTAATCCATCCCAGGATGATTTTGGCTGTTCTGCATGCCTTCCTCACACTTCAGATTTGTTGTTTGGTCAGAAAAAGCAAGTGAAAGCAGAATGTTCTGAACAGTTTTTCACTACTTAAATCCACTTTTTGTAAACCATTAATTTTTGGGGAGGAAAGAAGGTTGTAGAAAAAGGAGAGCAGCCTTTCAGTCTCTGTTTTTTGTTCACAACACAGTAAGGACCTTGCAAAAGTTACAAAAATGCAAACTTTGAGAAGACATTTGTGTGGTGGAAAAAAAACTGTGAGGCAGAAAAGTGTTTTGCTCATCCCCTTGCCAGGCAGAGAGCTTGATTTCCCTTAATGGCTAATGATTAATGTATGACAACAGGATGAATAGCCAATATATGTGAAACATGAGCAACATGATCCGTCAGTTTTTCACGGGAAGTCCAATATGGCTTAGAAAGAAGATAGACTACTTCTGTCCCTGGATCAAAATTGATCCATTCCAATATGAAAGGAAAAGGAGGATTCTGCACAGGATTTGAGCACATTTTTGTCAGAAACTAGGAGAAGAATCAGTTCCATCAAAGGGAACACAAAAATGTATTTTAAAAACTGAATACTTCCTTCTTCACCATACTGTACTCAAACTGATATCAGTGTCAATTTGCTAATGACCACTGCTGATCCTCTACCCAACAGAAACATAAATTTTGTTGTGTAATTAGAGGTGAAAATTTTATCCCAAAATGTCTTAAGAACAATTTTCCTACTGGAGGATTGGTCAGAAAACTCTAATCTGTGTTCCTATTTCAACAGAAAGCAGCCACACACTGTGGCAAAAGTTTGTCAGATAAACCACATGCATAAAACCATCAGTTTCTGAAACACCTACGGAATAAAACAAAATATTCCAGGATGCAGCAAACCTCACAGTATCAATTCAGCTCACTGCCAGAGCACACCTACAGCAGGGATGTGAGGAAGAGCATTTGTCAGTGAGTGGCAGCAGCAGAATCCTTACCTGCACACTTGGTCCTGGTGGTGAGGGGAGGTCCGGGGGGCCCCGTGCCCCCTTCCCCAGGCCGTGTGAGCAGCACCCGGATCTCGTACTCCACGTCGGGGTCCAAGTGCCACAGTTTGTAGTTGGGGGAGTCCACAATGTGTGTCTCTGCCCAGTTGCCCGTGGTGGTCCGATACTCCACTTCCTTGAGGATGATGGGCCCATCCCCGATGATGGAGTTGGCGTTGGGTTTGATCCACAGGTAGGTGGCTCCCACAGCCAGCAGCTCCGGAGGGGCGATGGGCGTGGGCGGCTCTGCAGACAAAAACAAATCACCAGGGGTCACAAAATGTCCAAATTTCCACCCTGTACCTGTACCAGTCAAAAGGCTGTCACAAATCCTTTTGTAACACTGGCAAAATTTCTCCCATCATTTACCACATTTTTGTAAGAATTTAATCATTACTGGAAAGAATTGGACTTGGTTTTTTCTGGTAAAAATTCAACCCCCTCAAACTGGGGGGTATCAATTCAGAAACAACTGCAAAAATACAGGAACACCAAAGCCACTTCTGCTTTAAATGAAACACAAAAGTCTCTTTTAGATCATCATAAGGTTAATACTTGCTCCCTCTTTTAAACATATGAGCAACATAATATTGGGTGATGGGGGAGAGAAAGAAATCTTAAATAAAGACAACTAAGTTCCCTTAGCACATACAAGGAATTAAAGGGCTCCAGCACAGCCCTTTCTGTGCCCTGTGCCCTGACACAGCAGAATATCCCTGGTCATTGATCCTGGTGCTGTGGTTCAGCCAAACCGTAGTGCTTAACATGACACAATTAGCAACAAGTGGAAAACTCAAATCACTTGTTCATTTTCTGATTAAAAAAAAACAATACATACTTAAAAGTTGGATGTATTTTCTAATCAAAGCACTGGCTGAGAGAATATTAGCAAATTTTAACACCAGAAATCTTGCCATGACCAGCAGCCAGGATGCTGCTAGAACTGGCCCTCATTGCGGCTCTTGGTAGCTCAGAACTAAGAAAAACTCTCAGGCAACGGTGGATCAACATCTCCTATTGTGTTTGAGTGCAAAGTTTGCTTAACTTCGTGGGCAAAGGTACACAAGAAACCCTGCATGAGACTTGAAGAGTGCCTGGATGTCTGAGAAGCAGCAAGAGGAGGCAGGAACTCGCTATTGAGCATCACCTCTGTGAGAAAAAGCAAAGCAAGCTGATAAAAGACATCTCAGCAGCTCCCTTTGATGGCAGCTAAAAAAAAAAAAAAAAATCTACAGAGCTCTGGCTGCCTGCCTGATTTTTATTATTCTTTTTCCTATCTCTGTCAGTATAAGTAACACTTGCATACTGGAAACCACATGAATAGCATACACCTTGTGGTTTTGAAATCCTGAGCTGAGCTGTGCAAGATTATGAGCAATTCCTTGAATCTTGTGCAGCCTTCTCTCTGTCACACTCTAATGTGGTTTGCCCTCAGCCCAGAGGACACAAACTCTATTCTCTTGTGAAAGTCAGGTGATAAAAGACTATTTTTATCAAGAGGAGCTGAAAACACTGGCGCAGGTTGCCCAGAAAAGCTGTGAAAGTGTCCATGGCCAGGTTGAACAGGGCTTGGAGCCACCTGGGAGAGTGCAAAGTGTCCCTGCCCATGGCAGGGGGTGGAACAAGATGAGCTTTAAGGTCCCTTCCAACCCAAACCATTCTGTGATCTTTGTCTTAGAAAAAGAAACATATAAATGTAACAACATGCCTTTAATTTTGGAGTTCTGTGGGGGTTATTCTAAACCCTTCTCATAAAAGTGATTCCTCAAAGAACCCAGAGAACTGGAAGAATCCAGGAACCACAGAAATGTGGAAGAAAGGAGGAAGAAAGGACTTTGAGCACCACATGATGGGAGGGAGATTGGATTTTCCCTTCAGGACAAGTCTTGCAGGTTAAGATCTGCTCAGTGAAGAGAAACAAAAGCACAGAAACTGTCATTCAAAATGATCAACTGAAATTTTGCTTAATTTAATTTCCTCGGGCTATTTACAACAAGCCATGGTACCTTCTCAAGACTGACTGCAGGAGCTGTGCATTGCACCACTGAGAAAAAAAAAAAACCTATCTGAATTGTAATTGCAGCAGGTACCCAACGAGAACAAAAACCAGTGAGTTTTCTGTGGAATAAAAGCACTAAAGCCCAGAATGCTCTCGAGGTAGCGACAGCGCTTTTATGCGTGCAGGATCCCTGCCGGGGTGAGTTGTGTAACTCTCCCAAAGGACAGAGTCCCAGCTACCGCAGATAACCTGTGTCTGCTGGCTCCTCTAGGACGAGAGTTTCCCCAAGCGTGGTGTGGTAGCGCAGACGAGAATAAAAAGCTTAGACAGAGGGCTCTTCCCTGGGATAACAGCCATTTATTATCAGTCCAGTGTTGCCTTGTGAGGGTCCAGAGTTATCCAGATGGCTGAGTAACCCAGAAGAAAGAGCCAGGAAGAAGCCCTGCAGGGCTCTTTTAAAGGGAGATGGGATCAGGAAACACCCAATGGGGAATGGCACAGTTCAAAGTGACCAGGGGAGAAGAGCTTTCCAGGACATAGCCATATATGACATCTGAGATATGGGTACAGGTAACACAAAGGAAATATGGGATTTTACCACAGCTCAGGCAGAGAGTTCAGATGCTGGAAGAAGAAGGCTGAGGGCTTTGCCTATGCTTTCTTCCCACCAAAACCTGAAGCTCAAAAGCAGCAGCTTCTGCCAAGCGCGCTGCTACAGTGGAATGTCTGTTTGTGCTTTTGTTCTGCACCATTTCCATAAATCCTGCCAGAACCCTTTTCTGATATGGAATGCCGGGCTGATTATGTTTTGAATTACTAAAGTTATTTCTCCAAGAAAATTGTTTTCAAGAAACGTGTGTAGATACATTTTCATTAAAAATCAAATTATTATAAATCACAAGCAGCTTATTACTTGTTTCTTGGTGCAAGACAATTAAAAGATAGACTTGGTGATTTTTATTCCCAATGTAAAAACCACATCTTACAAGGCACATCATAGCTGAGCACGAGACAAATGAAATATTAAACTCCATTCTCCTGGGCTGCAGACTTCAATAGCAACGTGATCCAAGTTACTTTGGGATTTGATGGCAAGTTAGAAGAGATTTATGGGACTAAGCTTAATTAATAGAGCAGTTTATCCTGCTAAGCAGACATGAAAATCTCATCTAGCGAGTTTAGAAACTACTATTGCCAAACGGTTTTAAATTAAGATGTCACCCAGCATGCCCATCTTCTCTGTTTTAGTCCAAATCCAAACCTTCCCCACCAAAAAACATTGTGATGGTGGTTTCCCGATTTTTCCCTTTCTCTACCATTTGAAAAACAGGTGTTGCCAAGTATTATAAAATTAGGAATTTAGACTCTTGGTCCCCTTTTCTGAATGTAAGGAACTAAGGTAAGCAGCTGCCACAGTAGTTATTCAAGGCTCAATCCCACCTCACTGAAAATAATGGATTCTTTCCTACTGGCACCAACTGCAGCAAAAGCTTTTTTTTTTTTTTAATATCACTCTATGCCAAATTACTGCCAGTGATCTAAACAAGTTACCCATTATTTAGCAAAACTGGCACATAAATGAGGACCGTTCTTTCGCTGTTACAAATGCCACTTGCCAGTTACAGATGACCAGTCTCATGTTATGAACTCACTATTTTAATTAAAATCTCTATCTGACTTTGATTAAATAAACATGGTGACAGATTGGCCTTGTACACATGCAATTGTGAACAATCATATTTTAAGCCCCATTTCATCCCAAAACTATTTCATACTTCCAGCTTTGTCTGGCCTGTTGCTCCTTTTCAGCCATCCTCCCCACTCCTCCAGACAGAGAGGAGCAAGCCAAAGGCTCCCCCCATCTGGAACTGGATTGTTGCAGCTGGAACATCCAACCTGAACCCTACACTTGGGAAGGACACAGAAAAATGTGGTTATGGGTGTTGATGTTCTCTTTTAAGAAAACAAGAGACCTATGTAGTGCAGGCTCAAAAAAAAGAAGGGAGTTACTGACTGTGAATAGATTTTATTGAATGTGCAAAGCAGGTCCAGTTGTGCCTGTGTTTTGTCCAGAAACAAAGGGAATTTGGGGTGTGCCTCCCTCTTGTTAGAAAAGAAAATACAGCTCCTGTCTGCAGCTCAGAAAGCTGAACACTGCTAGAGCATCAAAATGATATGAATTTCAGTAATGCAGAGAGTGTGAAAAACCAGAACTAACATGAGGGACCAAAAAAGACCAAACAGAATCACAGAGTACCTCAAGTCCCATAAGGATCAAGTCTCACTCCCTGTCTCTTGCAGGGCCACCTAAAATTCAGTCAGGACAAGGGGTGATGACTTTAAACTGCCAGAGGGCAGAGATGGGATATGAGAAATTCTTCCCTGTGAGGGGGATGAGGCCCTGGCACAGGGTGCCCAGAGAAGCTGTGGCTGGCCCATCCCTGGAAGTGTCCAAGGCCAGGTTGCACGGGGCTTGGAACAACCTGGGATGGTGGAAGGTGTCCCTGCCCATGGCAGGGGGTGGGAATGGGTGGTTTCCAAGGTCCCTTCCAAACACAAACCATTCTGGGATTCTACAAGGACAAAAAGCATCATCCAGACCCTTCCTGAACTCTCCGAGGCTTGGTGCCATTACCACTCTGTTTTCCAACTATTGTGGAAAACATGGATGTTTCATTTTTTGGCAAATATTCCTGAGTGTTTCTACTGCTGGAATATTTCTCTATTTGACTTTCTAAGCAAGGTAATTCTAAGCAATATTAAGATGATGGAAGAAAAATTGGGTGTAAATCCTTAAGATGCAACTGGGAAGACTGAAAAACTAGAGGAAAAATCCTCAACAACTGTTATCACTTCCTTCTGTGAAATAATCCATAAAGAGAGACATTATAGAAAATGCAATCTTAAAACAGCTGGATACACTTCTTAAACTATGAATTTTATATGTTGTTCTTTTTTAATGTCTTCCTTATTCGTAACAAAACCATCTGAGAAACAGACAGGGTGACCATAAACTCTTATTTACGTGGGATGGGCTGTGGGTGGTTTTAGACAAAAAAGAATCCCTAATGCTACAAAACTCCCACATATCACCAAATGCAACAGTTCTGTGTTTTGTTTTCTCACATGCAGAGGACAGAGCACAGGTACTAAAAATAAAATCAGAATATAGACAGTGGTTTTCTTTGAGGGTTGAAAAGGTGGAGAAGGACCTGCTGTCATCAAAAGACCTTTTTCTGACAAGCAGGATCTGTGTTTTCAGACATGATACTGCTCATTCCCCTACTAAAGGGAATTGTAAAAGCTTTTCTCACCACGTCCTAAATCAGCAGCTGGGGACTGTGCTTGCCAAATGAATAAGGATGAGACTGGAAGG
Organism: Climacteris rufus; assembly: GCA_013398175.1. Taxonomy (NCBI): domain Eukaryota; kingdom Metazoa; phylum Chordata; class Aves; order Passeriformes; family Climacteridae; genus Climacteris; species Climacteris rufus. Next base: position 901,553 of record VZRZ01001925.1, on the reverse strand, counting down.
CAAGGAAACCAAATTTTAAGCTTCTCAAAACTCTTTTAAGCAGAAAATACAGAACAAAATGTATTTATAAAGTTTTCTACACAATAGCCAGACTGTCTGAGCAGCATCCATGGGCACCTTTTCTAGTTTTACATCATAGCACTGAGTAGTCAGGGCTCTTTATGCCAATATTTATACAGGCATTGCTTATTTTCATATTTCCTACCACTGCCATAAATACAACAGTCAAGTTTTGTTTTCTAGTGATGGTCCAAACTTCCACTTCCATTTATTGCACAAAAAAAGTGGGACATGGATTTTACAATATTTAGCATGAAATGTTTTCCCTGTGCTGACACTGTACCAATAGTTTTTTTCTGAAGGAGAGATACTCAGATCTGTCTCACAGGCTGACAGCAGTGGCACATGTCAACAGTGCTATAAGAATGTGCCAGCAGCAGCAATAAAATGATTCATTAATTCACCTGGCCAGGTAAATTGCACCAGGGAATGATATGGTCTGTCTGTGCTCAAAGAAAAGTGCCCAGAATCAATTCTGAATATTTAATTAAAGGCAAAATCTGGAAAAGTGAGAGAAGAAGATGATTTAGGATTTCTACAGCGTAAACAACAAGTGGCAATGGTTTCACAGGTCTATACATTTCATAGGTGCAAAAGCCTTTCCTGTTGGTGTTTGCAGCCCATCAGGGAACAGAGCATCCCCAGCAGGCAAACATCCCCCTTCCACCTCTTCTCCTCCATGAGCATTGCCATGCTGTGGTGCAGCCCTGTGGATATGCAGATCTCTTCATGTCCCTGTTGAGATCAACAGCACATCCCTCCTCCTGAGCCATCAGCCACAGGACACTTGTGTGCCTGGTGACCTGTTTACCCTTTCAGCTTGGGGCAGGTTGGTCACCCAGCTGGGACATGAGAGCAGTAAGTGGGGGACTGCATTACTCAATCCATGTACTGTGGGTTAGCAAATTCCATGTCACTACTCTCCATGTCATGCTTCTTCCCAACACAGAATTTACTAACACAGCAATAAGTAACTTTAGTACTCTGTGAATCCTCATTTACCTCAGCATGTGATGTACTTTGTTACTTTTGTTTTTCCCTTTAGAGCCGCTGCTTCTGTCTGCAGGGGACTCACCACATATTCCACATACAAAAAGTGAGGGAGAATGGAGAAATGAGCCAGAAAGATGTGAAAGAATTGAGCAAAGTGCTCAAAGAATCAGCACAACAGCAACGAAAACCTCAGATGAGCAGATCCTACAGGACAGCAATCAATAGCACCAAAACAGCCAGTGGAGCAAGAGACTCAATATTTGGCAGGATACTTCTAACATCCCCCAAAATCCCAAATTCAAAGACTAATTCTCACAACAGCATGGGTGTAGTACATAGATGCAAAGAGAGAACTTGACTCATTAGCCTGATGAAAACACAGAATACACATTCTCTGTGTGTTTTCCCCTTAGGAAGCAGAGGAAATTCTCCTTGGTGATTTGAGCACATATGTTCTAACCCAACTTAGGCTGTCTAGGTTGAAAGAGAACACAAAAATTCTTACAGGAGAAAACCTCTTAACCATTTCCTGAAAGCACTGCAGTCACCATGCAAGGCAGCTGGAACAAATCCTGGCTGAAGAAAGTTCATCTTTGTTAGTGTCATCTTATCAAACAAACATTTACAGAGTTGCCCTCAGTGCACAAAGAGCTGGTACACGCCCAGTGCATCCTGCCAACCCCTCCAGTGGTGTGAGAGGCTAAAGGAGAGGGGCACCACATACCAAGTGGGAATTACAGCAGCGTGCTAATTCATTAGCATTTCACACTATTTGTGTCTCAGAAGCTTAGCCTGAATCCCACCAGAGCCTCGGAGGATGCTTTCATTCTCTAATAAAGAAGAAAATAGCATCGGATTAGTTGAACAGTATCTCATTTCCCAGTGTAAATTAAGTGAATTAGATGGAAGAGTCTGTGCTCTAATTGTAAAGCTTATTACCAGAACTCACATAGATTAGACCTGAATGCTCCTCTTTGAGTCATCATTTGTACTGTAATAGAGTCAAAAAAGGTGACTACAGACTCTCCCAGGGCTCAGCACTGCTGTGTAGGAATCTCCAGCATTACAGCAAAACACGCTCCTGAGCCTTGTGCACTGTGAGTGCCAGAAGGCAACCTTTCCCACATGGAGAGGAGTGCCACCCTCCACAGGGCTCAGGCAGGCTCTGTAGGTAATCTCCAAGAATGACAAGCTCCCCAGGGCTGGAATCATGGACAATTAACTCTCAGTTTTAAAGCGCATGTAATTTTCTGAGTTTGTCAACTGCAAAATAGCTGCAAAAACACATCATGAAGAAGAGCAGTAGTGTGCTTCTTGTTGCTTATGGAACGTCATTCTGTTTAAAGGGATCTTTCAGGGACCATGAGAGGCCCACACAAGGACTTCTGTGCATCCATGAGCTGATTACAAATAGCCTGACTTTACTATGCAGCTCCTCTATGTTCCAGTCTGTACTAATTATTTCAGGTTCACTCTATAGTCAATGGAGAGAAATGCGCTCACCTTAAGGTACATGTCTAAGACAGATAAAATTAACTGCTCCCTGATCCCCACATCTTTTGGCTGCTATTAAAATAAAGGTGAAATGAATTTTAACTCCTTACTCTTATTTTCTCAGCACATGGCCCTCAATGTGAAATACAGTGAGGTACTGGATCAGTGTATTAAGGGCAAAGCCAAGAAATAATACTGAGCACCTGTAAGCCCCTTGAATTCTCTCTGAATGCCCTCACTCAGGGCAACAGAACTCAGATGTTGTAGTCTAAAGCCATGAAGATAAATGATGACGTCTTTTTCTGGAAGAAGTGAGCACAACTCACTTTCCTTTCATATATGCAGACTGAGTGTGCACTGGGGAGAGTGATGCTCTTCAATTTAATAATTCAATGCTTAAAGTGCCTGTCAGAGATAAAATTTCATTCTAAGACTGTTCTAAGAATGGAGCATCTTAGTTCCATCTGTTGAGATTTGTCACACACAGAAAAATAGTTTGGGTTTCATTTGACCAAAATAGCAGTAAAAATAAAAAGATCATGACTTTCCCTATCCGGCATTTAACTGCTCCATTTTGCTCCACGAGGAGCATGCCCAGCATGCTTTAACCAAGTTCTGTTCTTCAGATTTATCCTTGATCTATTTTCCTCACACAACAATTAGTAATTTTTAATTTTTGCTACATCCCTCATTTCTGGACTTGATGTTAGGCACATCAGCTCTGTGTGGACTAAGATTTGATACTACCCTTGAAATGATCTATGAAGAAAAACAACTTAGGGTTCAACATAAGCGCATATCTGAATACACTAATTACCAAACTATGGGAACTAAGCATCATCTGTCCTTTGCCAAAGGAGATAAAAACCTAGGAGTTCTCCAGGAACTCTGGTCAGAACACTGATTTCTCCACTAGAAATTACTGCAAGTACACACACAGCAACCATCAGGTTACTCCTGAAGATGTGTCTGACTGCCCCCAGGGTTACTATAATCTCTGCATACTTCCAACCCACTCTGCTTCCTTTAACCACCAGTTCTCAAACACTACAATCCAAAAAAACCTGTCCATGGGATGCTGCTCTTTCTTATGTTCCACCAAGTTTTGACAGTGACATGGAAAACTGCATCCACATCCTACCAAAACAAAGGGCCTGTCCACCAGTCAGCACTCAGGGCCAACTTCAGCTCTCCCTCATGTTTCTAACTCCATGGACTATCTGAGCTCATCTATCACATGTTATTAAGTCTATTTCTGCTTTCTGCATGAGCAGGCTGCTAATCTCCCACAGGGACTGAAAACTGTAAACTCAACAAGCACCAAAAAAAGTAGAAAGACGTTAATAAACACATAAATTGAGAAACATGTAATTTCAGGTCAACTCAAGTTCAAGCAGCTTCAGCAGTTGCTATGGTACCAGCTGATGGTGGTGGGTAAGGACAGAGGCAAAAGGATTTTCTAGCTCCGTCTAGAGGGGCTATTTAGCAACTTTTGCTTTCTGGCACATCTCTGTCTGCAGAATGAAGGATCATTAGTCCTTAAGTTGCTGAAATGGCAAGTGACTGGAGGTATTGACCACCAGGACGCAGCATGGAATGGTTTGCCTGGGTTGATTAAGTAGCTTAATCCATAGCAACCTGGTAGGTTTGCAGGAAAAGCCTGAGGCAGTATTCTTCATTTCATTTAAGGCAAAGTGGGGCAGTAAAAATCCCATTGCCCTTTACACCCCTGTCCACCACCTAGGGATGTGCAGGACCGATGAGGAGCAGCATGGAAAACTGAGGAAGCAGCCAGGCTGCAGGTAAACATGAGAGACCACCATGGCAAAAGTGACAGACCGTGTCATGTCCCCAGGCTCTGCCACTGATCTCCTCCCTCAGACATAACCTGTACCCCAGAGATGGGCCCATTTGGGGTGAAGACACTGCTGTGGGCTCTGCAGGGCATTTCAAGGCTCTGCTCCCAGCTAAGCCTCACAAAACCCCAATGAAGCAATTATGAGTATGTTGGTTTATAACTGGAAATAATGATTAATGGGTGGCTGTAGGGCCAGAGACTGAAAGCAGACTTGTGTTCCAGCCCACAGACTTTATGACCTCCTACAAAGAAGCGTATGCCAGGCTTGACGTACAAATTTAGGGTTTTTCAGTCTATAAAGAAAAATGTTCTAATTTAAGCATTTATTTTCCTGTGACAGATCTGTGAAAAACACGGATCCCATTTGGCCATGAGGAGGCAAGTCAAATCTAACACAAAAAAGAGCTGATGCTGGAATAGTAGATATAAATTTGCCAACAGGGATCTCAGGGAGACACCCCCCGAGGAAGTTTCCAACTTTCTCAGCTGTATCACCTCAAGCAGCATCTAACAATCTGTGCAGGCAACCAAGTCTCAGTGGATGCTCACCTGAGTGCAGGTTTGCTTGATATCAATCTGAGCAAGAACACAGTTCTGATCTCAGTATGAAACTTGGATGAAGCAGAAATGTCTGCCTTCCAAAGGTACTTTGCCAAGTGCTCATTTTGAGAAGTCATCCCTCCTGTCTTAACTGACTGAAATTACAGACCTGGGCAGACTGTGGGAACATTGATAGCCCAAGGGAAGAGCAGAATTTGCTGTTATCACAGCTATGCTTCATTCAAATTTAAAAGTTTTCTCTTTTTACTCCTTTCTCTGGGGTATGTACACCCTGGGAAACCTGAGGAAACTACTTGAATAACTGGATATCAATGATATTTAAATATTCCTCATGCAGATTCCAAAACACTCACAGTAGTAACGCCCACAGAAATTGTCCTGTGGTTTACACCTAAAGCAGCACATTTTATCCCAGAAATTCAACACATCCCTCCACTTTTATTGACAACAAAGTGAAAAAGAGCCAGGTCCACTGCCAATAACTTTTCTGCTGCCACAAAGGCCATGCTGCTTATACAGCTGCATAAGCAACCTACTAATTTATTACAAAGTCTGCATGGCAAGAATCTTTGCTTAGGATGGTAAAAACTGTCATTGTCCAGCAAATTAAACACCAGGAAGAACAACTTCCAGTTCCATGGCAATTTCCAGAACAGAAAAGGATCTCTTCCCCCTTTAAAGCATATGTCAGTGTCTCCAGCTGGTGTAAAACACACTCAAGAAAGCCTGCCTGCTACAGAGACATGTACTCCCAAAACTGAATGTTTACAGTAAAACTGATGGATTTCAACTGTTTTATTTCCCCAAGGGAAGGAACAAACATTCTGCTTCTGAATGGAAGTGCAAAAATTTCTCACAGTCAATCCTATTACCCTAAATACTTAGAGGCCAACAGAGATCCACGCTCCTGGATGTTACAGTGTTACCTCATTTTCATAAACTCACAGTATTTCCATGAATGTCTGCAGTTAGTTAAGGAAATCTTTAATTACATCATTATTTTCTGCTTTCTTGCCCCTGAGACAGTTAACAAAAACAAGATCTACAAGATCCTACAAGATCTACCTACAAATCTTGGAACATGTTTAGGATTTGGAAGAGCTGCAGTATGGCTTATAGAGATGAGATTACAGGACTGAAGTGATTTTTTAATGGGTCCTTTATCTGAAAACCAGTGTTAATTCAGCTTGGGTCCTGCACAGCGTGGATCCTCCTGCATTTGGGGTTATGCAAGGGAAATCTGCCCACCTAGAGGAGAAGCTGTGTTTCATTGCCATCATATAAAATTTTATTCATATCCACCAAGACCTGAAGTCAGCTACCTTCAAAGAAAAATCCTATTACAAAATATATGTTCTAAGAGTACAAATGGTATTTTAAAAGGTTTTATTGGGGAACCGGAGGACAGATATTTACCGTGCTACAAATCTTCCTAAAACAGAGTCTGCAGATGTCCAGGCAATATCTGCATACATAACTAAGCAGACTGCCAGTGGTTTCTCCACTGAAGCACATTCCTGGCCAGAGCTTTCTGCTCACAGTGTATTATCACTCCCTCAATCAATGCAAATTGAACCTGGGCTTTCCTGAGAAGGTCCAGATTCAATTTGGATGTACTGATTTAATCAGCTGAGAGTTCCTTACATAGTCTGATCCCCTACAGGCATTCATCGACTAAATTCCTGAGATTCTGCATGTTCTGCAGAAGCTAAAGACACGGGGAGAAAGAGAATTGGAAATCTACTAGGACATGAAGGAAACTTTTTTTTTAAGAACAGTACCAAGAGCACACTGACTGGTCACCCTTTCAGGTTGATGCACACTGGTACACAAGCTTTGACTTACAATCTACCAATTCCTAATACCTGTATTCCCCAAGTTTGGCTACCAAACTGGCCAAGGATCATCAAGGAACAGCAATTCACCTAAGTTTTTCAGTTGGAACAAAGACACCAGGCCACCTAAGCATAGGGCCAAGCCTGATGAAGCACTTCACTAGTGCAGAGCAGGACTGGAGGTCACTGCAGGCTGAGAGAAGAGGATTATACAGGTGTCTATCTTACATACCTGCAGAACTTGTATTTCTGTGATATCTCCAACATCCCATGGTGACAAACACTCTAGAAAGAGCCCCTGCACCAGTTTGTAACTCAGCACACGTGGCCAGGCAGAGCAGAAAGCAGCAGTGATGAGTGTCAGCCAGCAAGACAGGCTGCAGTCTTTCTGCACCATCAGCCTGTTGCCAAGCACTTTGTAGTCATAACAACAAAATTGAGAGATGCCAATTACCATAATAGTGAGCACATAATTAGCAGCAGCCTGAACAACTTGTCATCCTGCAAAACTGAAGAATCAGCCACAAAAATGCAAAATGACCAATGCAGTAGTAGGTACAAAAAGTTTTCTTCCCACATTAGAATTTCAAATCATGATTTAGAAAATTATTTTTTCTCCTTTGTAAGGGATGTTTATCACTTGGTACAAGGACTGTATTTCTTCACTCAGTAGAGAAGTCATTATGGTTGATTCCATTATTCTGCAACTTGGAGCATTGATGGATAAATAAGATCAACAAAGAAATGCCACAGAGTTTGGAAATCTACATTTTGAATTCTAGAGTTGCATCTTTCACGTTGAAGCGAAATAGCACAGGTTGATTATGCATTTCCTACATACAGAAAACGGAACATTTTCTGCAGAACACATAAGGGTTTCTTTTCCCATCACTTTGTATGTCTAGAATTCCTCTTGTTGCAGATCAAAGCAAAATTTTAAGCTGAGGAGTCACTGTATAAGCTGTCACATATATCACCAGGAATGTCTGTTAGTGATTTTATCACTACATAATTATCAAGCATGGGGTCAAAATTCACCCTTCATACTGTCAGTAATTCCTGTCATGTACTTGGTGAAACATTCAATTCCTACACATCTCAACATGAAACAGGATTGCAGATTTTCAGTGAAACAAAGCAACTGCAGGAAGAATAGAAACACCAACATCTAGAACAGTCTTGTACAACTATCTGAAAGGACCTGACTTCCATAAAAACAATATTCAGTTCTTCCATTTTCCTTCTATTTCCTGACTTTGCAAGCAGAAACCTCCACTATACAAATAAGCTCCAGTTAATACCTGATGACATCTTTCTTCAGTACCACAGAAAACCATTTATTGCTCCAACTTGTACATTTACATTCCCTGTATGAAGTTCAAATGCAAAACTGTAGTAGTAAATTGTTAGGCATAATCACCACCTCCAGAAGAGCTAGAGAAACAACACTGTAGGTCACATTTTGCCCAAAATGCTTGCACCAAGTCTACTGCTTGGTAAGGCTATTTAAACCAAGTTCTTTTTGCTTGACTCAGAGTTTCTCTTTCCAAGGTATCCTTAAGAACAGTAGAACATCTCTGGAGCTGAGAGCAGGCAGATACAGGTTGTGGTGCAGTGCTTGGCTTTAATGAATGGCTTGGTAACCATTCCCCAGTTTAACTCCTTGTAGAGTTGCTTAATTATTTAGGAAATACAAAGGTTATTTGGCTCGGTGCCAAAAGCTTTTCTAGTTTATGCTGGTACAAGTCCAAAATAAATGGAGTTATCACTGTGATACAAATAAGCCAAGTTTCTGGTCTTTTGTTTCTCAGTAATATGAAATGTTGATTATTCCTTATCCTTCACAGGCAAGCTGATAAAAACCAGCACCACAGGGAACTATTTTCTAACAGAATCTGCACTGTACCTGCTCTGAACCCATTTGTTGCTTAGTAGGACCCTGGCATAGCTTCACAGTCCAATGAACATGATTAAAAATAACTTGATGAATTTAGTTCATTGAACAGGTGGCTATAACCAGGTTGGAGGAAAGAATCCTGTATGCTAGATGGAAATACTTTTTGTTTTCTAAAGATGTTTATAGAACAACAGGTCTGTGGACCTGAGTGCAGACAAATTCCAAGCATCCTAATTCCATTAACTGCCAAAAACTCTGCAAGAATCAGGAACAAAAAGTGGGGGCAAGGGAAAAGAAACCACTGCATGGCTGCCTGCACCGTCCACCACAAACCAACTATTTCATCAGATCCTGGGGTATCCTGGGGTATCAGGAAATAGGAGATGATGAAAGAGTCAAGAAAGGAACTGTTCAGCCAACGCAGGAGTTACAAGGCAAGAGAGAGAAGCCTTGCCTCTAAGTCTGGCTCAAATCCCTAACAAATCCAGGGAAGAGCAGAGCCAGCAGCTCACAGTCAAAACAAGCAGTGCCAACTGGATAAAAAGCGACTGGAGACAAATGAAATTGCTGTGGAGCTTGTCAAACTGACAGGCACACACAGATGATACCCAGAGCTGGGCTCTCTGGGGCACAGAGGTAGAATAATAGGGGTTTTAATAGAGTTGTCTGCTGATGGTTTGTGATAAGATTACGCAAACCCCTGGTTTTAAGAAGTGTGCAGTAATTTCGTAAAAAGAAAGAACTGAGCTAAACCTATCTGGACCTTCTGATCATGCACAGGTATTCTACTCCCTAAGCAAAGCATTACAGGATTTCATTTCCAGCAGAGTTAAAGTGATGGAATAACCAGAAAAGGGTACACTGTGAGTCATGGAACAGATACAGAAGCAGCCCCCAAAACTGTAACAAAACCCTCTGAGATCTGAGACTTGATTACAAGTGTTCTTGATTATTAAATGTGAGACAAGAAAAACAAACAGGGGAGACAAATCTGCTGCTTTCATCTAACAAAATATATTTCAATTTTTTTCCAGGAGAAGGCACCAGCTCTTGAATAGTTTATATTATATGCACGCCTTCAACCCTGCTGCTGATCTTGACAGCTGCACTTTAATTTATTTGCTTAACTCTTATTGGAAGTTGAGTAAAATATGGAATACAATGAATCCACACAGTGATTTAGAGCCATTACATCCACATCTCTCACCAGCTGCCAGTTTGAACACGATCTGCCACACCACTGGCAGGCATTCCCTTCATTGGTAATAAAATCTGGGGCTATATTTCCTTGAGATCTACCAATATTCACTGCATAAAACCAAGCTGCCCTGAAACATAGGCAGTAAAACTGAGATGAATTCACACAGAATCTCCAAGTTTCAACTGCAAAGAAAACAGTGGTCCACTTATCCTGATGTCATTGGAAATGCCTGAAGTTTATCTAAGAATGTAGAGTTAGTATATGAATAAATTAAAATAACTTCTCAATGATACAAAGTCAAGTTATAACCTAGAACTAAGAGGATATATATTACAGGGAGAAACAAGTGGTTCACATACACACATTTCTTTTTTTGTTCTTATAGAGTTCTGAGGAGCTCATTTGGAATTTACTGTGCATGTAAATGCCAAATGAATTCCAAGTACTGCATTACTGCCAATCCATTAAACCATCCCCTGCAATTTTAACTTACAGCTCCTCACTGACTGCCTGTGGCACCAGGTTTGGATTCCAATTCTTACATTCAGATCATCTTGTGGATCTGTGGAAATCACTGTATTAACATTTCATCCCCCCTCCCAAATAAGGGGTGCTTGTGCTGGGACATTTGCCAATTTTTTTATAAAGGAAACATGAACACAAGGGAGGCTATGAGTGAGCTCTGTACTTTTACACAGTGTTTCAGTATCAAAATGACTTTTACAGAGAGTGACTAAATTTAACCACGAGTTTAAGGCCCTTCTTTATGAGGAATTGCCACAGCAGGTAAGAACAGACAAAAAAGAGGACACTGCAGCCTCTTCCATCTTATTCATTGAAATGACTGGGAAAATTCCAGAGGGTGAACAGGGACAACTGGAAGGTCAGCAGGTAAAGTCTCCTGCCATCTCTGCAGCAGAGAGAAGCATTTCCTTTGCTTAGAAATCCAGCACAAGGCATCTGTAAGAGCTGTGGGAGCAGCTGGACACCCTCCAGTACTTCATGGTCCTGAGAGATGGGAACAAGGATTTAAGCAGGATGATAACCCCAGGCATCAGGAAAGGAGATTTTGTCCTGCTCAAGGTTTTGTTTGGAAGAATCCCATGGATCCTGGACAGAAGAGTGGTCCAGGAGAACTGCTGGATTTTCAAGGAGCACCTTGGCAAAGCTCAATGCTACCTTGTTCAGTTATTACCACTGACAACATCATTACTGGAACTCGTTCCAGGGTTCTACAAAGCACACTCAGCTCACAGTGACACACACAACTCTCAAGTTTAAGGAAATGTACACATCAGCAGCCTGAAACAGCTCAGGACTAGGGAAAATACTGTACCTAGTGAAGCCAGAGATGGGTCAAATGAGGTGTGATGAGTTGCTGGCAGCTCCACAGACTGTCAATTTTGTGCTTGCAGTACAGCAAGATTTTCTTCATCAGAAAACCAATATTTTCATAATGGTTTTGTGCTCGTGTTCATCAGAGTTATTGCTATAATTTACACTTGTATGTTTCAGCTTGTTTTCAACTGCAGGCATAAACAAGGTTTTGATTTTTAAAGATCTGGACTTTTGCAGCTCTACCTGTAACACCTGGCAGAAGGAACTCGTGTAAACTAAGAGCAGATCCCCAGCTGCCTGAAAAAAACATAAAGATAAAACAAAACGAAACAAAAAACTTTCTTTGCATTATTCAACACAAGGAAGCAAAATATACTGAAGATTTAAAACTAGACTATAGTAACTAGATGTTGTCTTACCAACATAAGGTACACAAAGGCTTTTGCTGAGCTTTAATTGTGTGAAGACAGCAGGCACTGTAACAGATCATGAAGAAAGCAGCACACGCTGTGCTCCCATGGCACAATCCCACAGGTATCCCAAGCTGTGCCTGTATTTTGTGGCCAGAATAAAATCCACAAGTTGATATCCACAATTAGCTAACTTGACTCACACGGCCCTTTTCAAGTATCTTTTAAGTGCCTTTTACTTGAATTGGGTGGTACAAACCCCTTCATTTCTTTGATTCATTAAGTTCAATCTCCTTCACATGTTTAGTACCAGCAGTATCTGCCTCTTCAATCAGCAGCATCCCTCGAGAGTCCCAAGGTAACCACATGAAAGGAGCACATGCACATGAAAGTGAAGATTTTTAAAATTTCATCCAATACAACTAATTACTCCGCTAGATTAATCTGCCACTGAATTGCACCCAATTCCTAGCCTTAAAAAGCACAGCACAGATTTAGATTCTAAGCCTGTGAATCAACATTTTCTAAAGGAGTCATAATATTCAGATATCAAAAGACCCAGTGAAGAAAATGTAGACACACTCATAGCTTCTGAGGAGAACAAGCTCCTGCAGTTGAGCTAAGGCAGGGCAGCAGCACCAACTTGCCCTGAGCAGCCTGACTTATGCTCAATTCCATTGGAATTAAGAGAGAAGGAAAGATGTCCAAATGTGGCATCAGCTGAAGCAAAATCATTTCTTCTTCATGCCTCAGGTAAAGTGCCTGGATGTTAAACTCAGTTGTGTTTACAGACAAGATTTTTCAACAAGAAGTAATTTAGGTGGATAATAATAGCATATGCATCTCACAATTAGTTGTGAAATAAATCTAAAGGCATTGTATTCTTCTATGGAAACAAGAAAAAGATGCTCAGTACCTGCATATGATGAGAAGTCAGTTTGCAGCTGTGGCATTCTTGTGCTCCTTGTTAAAAAACATCTTTCAGAATACCACTGCAGCTTATGCAGTAGAATTAACTATAGCCTAGTGTAACACAGAAGGCAAATGCAACGACTCACACTAGCACTTAGATACCACAGCTCTCCTCTACAGAGCCAATTTCATGGCAAACTTCACATTCCTCCCTACAGAAGACTGAGAGTCTCGATGAACAATGTACAAGCACAACTGTTGAATACAGTCATATTCCTTCCAATATGGCAGAGGTATAATGTGACACATAAAAACCACTAAAGAACTGCAGTATGGTTCATACTGGGAAAAATACCTTCTCATTGTCTCCATCCCAAGCTTATCTGTGTTACAGGATTTACAGGACACATTGCTATCACTGAATCTGTTGGAAACAGCCATGGAAAATGTGATCACGGATCACTTCTCACTGTCCAAGTGACAAGCCACCCATGGAACAGGTAAGATTTGCAAACTGAATGTGGAACACACAGTCTCTGCTTTTTCCACCCCCAGGATTGAATACACTGCAATGCACAAAAACTTGCTGGCCCTGGTAAATTCTGTGATTTGTTTTAGCCTAGGAAGACACAACAGGTAGGATCTATATTCTGCCATTCCTCCTTACCTGGTCTTTATAGTTTCTCATTAATCCATGTCAGTGTGTCCAATTTACAGTCAAATGGATCCAGCCTTGCTAAATGACTCATCCCATCTCTGTTAAAAGTATGGTCTCATTCTCTTTTTCCTGCAAGGTTCTGAGAACAGACAGGGATTCATTCCTGGGGCCACAGAAACTGTTCTGCCCCCTCTTCCCAAGGGATCCTGTGCTGCCCTCTGCCCAGTCACTTCACAACTGGGCACAAATGGTCACAATGTAGGCTTTTCCCATCTCAAACTCAACTATTTACCCATAGTATATTAAGCTAGATGTTTTCAGCGTATCAGAACTCCCAAATACCAACCAAGGAAGAGCTGGTAAAAACCTGGAATGCATAAAGAACTGAACAGGCCATCACAGGGACACAGCCTCTTCCTTTTTTTTCGATGGCTGGGGATTGCAACAAAATGATCTTTAAGGTCCCTTCCAACCCAAACCATTCTGTGATTACACATGTGGCACTGAGGACTGACAGGAACACTCCAGGATTTATGCCTGCAATATGCAGTTTTCAGGCCAGTTTGTTTATCAGGTTATCTTTTCTGGTTGTTTGACAGAGCTCAGTGTCCCTTATGTACAATGTGGTGGCTTAAAGGACTGCTTGTTTTATTTCTTTTAATAAGATAAACAGATACCAGGAGATGAACCTGTGGGGGGGTAGGGGCAGAATATCTGTATCAAATCCAGCAGCAACAGTTTCCCTCCAGTATCTCATACTTCTTTTGGAGCAGAACCCATCTTTACATAAAGACTTTTTTGCATGAATATTTTCATAGGTGCTGGCCTGAAGGATCAAGGTCTTCAGCCTTGAAAGTGCATGGCAAAATCTGGCAGAATTTGCAGCTAAAGGGCAGCAGTTGAAAATTACCCATATAACAATGAGAAAGAAAAAGTGTTATAAAGGCTTATGTTTTAGACAATCTCCTACACATTTAGAGGTACTCCCAAATGCATTTCCTAAGTATGCATTCTAAAATATCAGCCCTATTACCTTTTTTTTTGTTAAAAAAAACTCACCAAAAAGCGCCAGAAAGTAGGAAGGTAACTTCCACTCTGTATAGGTATAAAAAGGAAAACAAAGCTTTGAAGGCAAATGTCTCAAAGTAAAGAAAATAGGACTTGTAATGAGGCAATCTAAATCTGCTCTGAAGAGTGGAGATGAGGAATTCCTATGATTGGTTATTTCCTTTAAAACCTCCTTAGAATGAAGGTAGAGCTGCCTGTATTTGAATTTTACTCCATCTGGTCAAGAAGGAAGATACAGAAAGAAAGTAAAAAAACAATTAAAGGCGATAACTGCTTTTCATAAAGCAGTAATTTAAGTGAAAACTTACAGTGAATCAAGAGTCATACTTCTTGCAATGAACAGCTTGTTCACCACATCCCTGTATGAACCCTCCAATACAGAAAATTTGCCAAGAAAGGAGCAGCAGATCATTTTTACATTAAGATCTTGTCTTTCCATGAAACGTGAACACTGAGAGCATCTTAATTTTCAGAGGTTGTAGAGTTAAATTTTTTTCAGCATAGATTCAGCAAGGTCCTAAGAGACAGATAATTAAAAAAGCAATACTACCTGTGGGAAGCAGCATGAGCCATGGTCTGAATCAAAATCAGAGTTAGAATCCTCTCCGTGTCAGCTACAATATATCTGCTTTTGATGGCACATCAATTTTCAATGTTTCTGATTCCTGAACTCTGACATAAGAACAGTAAGGGAAGAGATGAGATCAATACCAGAATACCTGAGCTAAAGAACAAACTGATTCAACCTGGGGAGAAGCAACTTATTGTTGAACATGCTCTGCAAAAGAGAAAACACTGGCCCATCTGCAATGGATTCCTTCTCACCCTTCCCACACCTCTCTGCCACTCAGTCACACCAGTGTGGATAAAGGGGAATTGCACTCCCATCCTTGTTGCCCAGGCTCCATGAGGTTGGTTTTTCCATGGTTTCATCCTCTCTCTGTCTTGTGCATGGATGTGGACAAAAAAAAAAAAAAATAAAAAAAGAACAACCAGTGTCACAGAGTGTTTGCTAAAGAAAATATAAAGTAAAATTCGTTACTATTTAATATATTCTGTATGAGTCTGTCAACCTTTCTACCAGCAGCAGGCACTCAATATAAATTCCCAGCTATCAGGGATCAGTATCCAGTGTGGTGTCCTGCCCCAGTACAGAGCAGCTGCTGGCACTCTCAAAGACAGATGTGAGCTCATCTCCTATTTAGATGATTTTTCTCTAGAAGAAGAGAGAGAAGTTTCTTCTGCAAGGGCTTCTCTGAAGATATTACACTTCTGCACAGGAGGAATTTCAGTCTCTTGTAAATACAAAAGCACCAGAGTGGCTGATTTTAGCAGTTATGCAAGTTCCCACTGACAGCCTGTTCATGTTACCAATATCTCTTTTTGTTACTATTACAATGCTATTGTGCAGCAGCAACTACCACTATTAATTACTTTACAGGAGAGAAACTTGTGACTTAGGTGTATTTTATATTCTATCCACCCTTTCCACTTGCTCCCAAACCCTTCTCAAATCAACCTGAGAGAGGACAGATGGAAAAAGATTCTTTTCAAGGAAAACAGTGGCTATGGAAAGGGATTCCAACTGAAAAAAAACATCAAAACACTCTGCTTTCCTCTGCATCTCTTAAAAAAGTGTTGCAAATGCCAGCAAAAATGATGGGGCGTCTGCGGTTTTGACAGAAGCAAGAACATCATTAAGGTAAGAGCTGTCAGCAGGTATTTTATTTTCTCCCTGTAGAAAAAGGCTACTGTTTAGACATTACTTTTTTTGCTAATCTTTTTTCTTTCATTTCCATTCTGTAATTCAATCCTGAAAGATGGCATATTTTACTTGCCTGTGAACTGGATAGATTAGAGAGCAGTAGTGATGGCTTGTGAATATAACCACGTGTGGCTCAAAGGCAGCAGCCAGCAGAGATGCTCTCATTGTCCTGCCCCAGGATAAGACAGGAAAACTATTCCATGTCCAGGTGTATTCCTTATTAACACAGAAAACAATGCTGAGGTAAAATTACATAACAGCAAGACAGTACTCAAAATTTAATTATTTCATACGTGTTAAATAATGGCACATATGGCTTTAATTAAATAAAATAAAAAAGGTTTTCTGTTTTACAACCTCACAGACTCCAAGTATGAATTAATATTAAATTCCCACTGGAAGCTCAGGACCACCCACAAATGAGTTCTTCCCATTAACAAAGAGGAGGAGGTTCAACAAAAACAGGCACAGACTTTAGGAGGCAACTGATAGCACAAAACAAATAAAGGAATGGGATTATGGACCCAAATCAGATGAACTGTGGAGGGAACAATGCAGAACACACCTGGTCCATGGCTTTGGGAGAGCCCATGGGTGCTGCTCAGAGGAACAATGCCTGGAGATGCACCGTGAATATAAAAGGAGTGCTGAACACTGCTACTGGCAGGCTCCAAATGGGAGAATTGGAGTCCAAATATAGCAAAGTACAGCACCTGACAGGAACTGCAGTTCTTGAGAGACTTACAGAATACTTAAGGTTCACTCAGAGGAAATTCCTGGAAGGTACTCAGAAACCCACTGATGCTTATTTAATCCACCACACAGAGTAAGAATTAAAATCCTGTCCCAAAGGAGTGTAACATGTCAGTCTGGGAGAGAAAATTAGAGAGGTCAAGCAGGTCTGTGATCACAGCCCTCTGAGAAGACAGTTACCAATAAAAGAAAGGGTTGAATCAGAGAGCATAGTCCACCAGAGAACTACAGCACATTTTATCAGGAATAATAAAATAGATGTTTGTCATCTGTACTAATTTGTTTAATGGTTCTTATTCAGAAATCCTTGTTTAGTTAAAGAAAAGCAGCATGTAAGTATTGTTAGCAAAGACATTTTCTACAGAAGAACAGCAGACGTGTGAGAGAATGAGTCAGATATTTGTGTTCCCTTTTTAAAATAAAATTAGCAAGCTTCTAGAGGAACACACTGTTTCCAGATACATAAAAGCATTCCTGATTATATCTAGAGTTTCCAACAGGAGTTTTACTTGTTCTCATTGATACACAGATTTTGCTCCAGTCACGGGGCACATCGAAGTGAAGAACACTCCCTCAGAGAGAAAAATCCTTATAGAATCATGGAATATCCTCATGGAAGAGACCCTAAAGATCATTCAGTGCAACCCCTGGCCCTGCACAGACACCCCAACAATCCCACCTTGTGCATCCCTGAGAGCGCTGTCCAAACGCTCCTGGAGCTCTGGCAGCCTTGGGGCCAGGACCATTCCCTGCCCTGGGGAATAAAAGACTTTCTGGAATCAAAGTTTTTTACTTTCCTAGTGATACACAGGGAAGGGAGTGGACAGATGCAAAAATGTGCCTAGGAAATCTGTTTGGGCACATGAGCTCATCCATCAGAGGTGGTGCAACAGGTTTGCAGTTCTTTCCCCATACTCAAATGTTGAGAAATGTGAGAGACACTGCATCTTCAAATCTCTTCATCATGAACATTTGCTAGCCTTGTATTTTCTCAAAGCATCATACACAGGGATTTGGTGAAAGCTCTTCATGAAAAAAAATCCATCTGGTTCAATGCAATCAAATCAATGAAAAATCAAACAAAAATTCTAAAATTACACATTTTTAGTGACTAGAAAGCTTTTCAGCTTTTGCAAGGACATTCATAGCCCAAAATTTCTTATTTGAAACAGATGGCAGTGGTGTTGACTGTAGGTTCTTTTCCACCAAAAATCCACAAAGAAAAAGCTGTTTTCAAGAAGTTTCTTTTTAACCGTTCAACAGTAAAGTGTCTTGCACTAAAATAAATCTCATTGCAACGTTCCAACTCACGATATTAAAAATGAACTGGCTTTAACCTGTCCAAAATCAGCACTCCCTGAGGTTGTCTTCAAAGAACATGAAAGGCTTTTGTTGACTAATTGCATTTGAAATAGCTTTTTTCAACTGATAAGTAAAACACTAATTGGTTATAACTGATGTGACCTTCAGATATCCCAGGCACTGTGCTAATGGTCTGCCTGTCCTTCACTTGGAAAAACAGGAGAATTCAAACCTCCTTCCAGCCCAGCGGTTCCAGCCTGTGGCTTGGTGATACACTCACTTCAACAAGCAGCAATATTCATTTAAGAAATGTCTCTTTTTAGGTCACCCACTCCACAGAAACTCCGGGGTCCAGGTGAAAATAGAATGGCTTATTTTTTCACAAGTTGTAGCAGGGGAGAGGAGTGGAACTTATTCTTCCTTCATACAGTTCATCACGGGTCTGTACAAAGCTCCAGACAGAGTAATTCCTCCCTAAGGGTATCAAGGACTCTCAGCTCCCATTCTCATCCTTTTATCCCTGAATGCACATTAGAAACCTATTTCCTGGTCAGGATAGAGGAGCAGCATCAAAGCAGAGTTAAGCAGGAAGAAGTGGGAAACAAAGGAGAGAGACATCAGGAAGATAAGTAGTGTGGAAAGCTCTGGTTTGGTGGATGGGCAGAAGAACGAAAGAAAGGGTGTATTTAAGTGCATAGATATAGATGTCCTAGAAACAGGAATGGCCACCACTCCTGCAGATGGTAGAAGTTGACCACTGACAACTCAGTTTGAGAAAACCAATCAAGTCCCCTGACATTTATCAAGGTCCTGTCCCAAAACAACCCTCAGTGCAAATGAACCACAGAAAACCAAATGAAAAATTGAATTTTCCTTTTATCACAGAGGGCAGAGGTGTGCCTGAGCCATCTATTCAAACAAAACATGTTTTTATGCAGGTGTGCACTTGCTACATTGGGTTAACTTCTGGGATCACAGAACAACATGCAGAAATTTGACCAGCACACTTGTGTACATTGTATAAAATTTTGTTTTCTTCCTGAATATTAATTTCACGTAAGACTTACCACTCCCTATCCTTCACAATTTTATTACTCAAATTAAGTTTGCATTTGTTAATTTTCCTGAAAATGGAACTCAGCAGGGGTTTACTGAATACATTTCTTTTTTGCTCTCCAAGTGATGGTTCCAAACAGGAATATACCAACTTCTTTAATGGAAAGCAGGCTGCAGACAAGGTATCAGACAACTCATCTAACAAATAAATTGTCTGAGGCATTATTTCAGGTAAGTGATCCTAACACACTGTCACATTTTATGCCATCAGCCTCAGGGCCTCAATCACAGTCATTTAGTTAAATATCACGTTAATTCCCCTGGGTTCAGTTCACAAAAGTTTACAAACACAGACTTAGAGTGAATGCTTGTTCTCACAAGTGATACAGAGCATGGCCAGATATGTACCTGTCCCTGTACTCCTGGATAGCCACATTCACTGCCCTACACTTATTATTTACAGCTTAGCCTGGCACAGAGCTACAGCCACTCTAGAAACAATCACAAATAATATGCACATACTGTGATATCAAGGACAGCTATTTTGAGCATTCATTTCAGTGGCCTCAGAGAGCAAGTGCCTCATTCACTTACACAGACAAGGAAAAGCAAGTGTATTTGGAGTCCTTCAAGGAAGATCTGCTCTGCTCCATTCTGAGTACTGAACTCTGGCAGATAAATGTCTGATACTGTCAACTAACAAGCAAATTTCTGTTTGTTTGGAGAATTGCAACCACCACCATAATGACTGCCTTCTAGTTTGCCTCCTGTCTCCATCTATTCACAAAAGTCCAACAAACACCCAGTTGGATCCTCTACTCTGCACACAGGACTTTTTCCTTTCAGGAGCCTTAAAGATCCTCCCTGAAGATGTTCAAGGAAAAACTGGATGTGGCACTTGGTGGTCTGCTCTGGTTTACGAGGTGGAGATCCGTCACAGGTTGGAATCCACAACCTTGGATGACTTTTTCAGACATTATGATTCTGTGATTCTACTTCTAAATATGACCTGCCTTGTTTGAATAACCACAAGGTAATACCTGGGAGAAAACTGAAGGGAAGAGCTCAGTGTTCTGTTCCTTTACCAGCATAAAGCTCCAAGGGCCAAGCCATACACACACAGTCCAGGTTTGGCATGCACAGCATGCTTTTTCCCCTAAAATGAACTTCTAGGATAAGCAAAGGGTGGTTATGTCTGCAGGGGTCAATGGAACAAAAACAACACAGAAATGTAATCAAAGTTGTGCTGCACTGATGCTTTTGTGCTTTGTTTCAATATAGTGCTGGGGTTTGTTTTGGTTTGGTGTCACTTAAATACATTTTGCCATAAAGCACTTCTGAATCATAGGTTGATCATAAAAGTTGACTCATTTCTCCCAAAGGATATAAACAAAGTCTCTCACATATCCCACAACAAGCTGAACTTCTTTTTCTCTCTGTGATAAGAATGCTTGGAATATTAGTTTGGTCACTAGACACAAAGGGTAAGAGAAAGAATGTTAAGAGACTGTAACTTAATGAATGGAGAAACAAAAATTTAAAAAAATATATTTGGCATACAATAGTCACATTAAATTTTTAAATAAACTGCCTTTCATCTTTTGTTTTCTACAAAAACACTCATAAAGCCACATGTATCAATATCCAGTCCCCATAAAAGGAACTACACTGTCATAATTGCAAATAAACCTCTACTACTGTAAAATAACCCTATCAATTCAAGTGCCTTACTGACCAATTATTACTCATTTCCTCCATTCCCTTCTACCAGAATTACCTACTGTATTTTCTCCTGTTCAGATTGAAAACAGGATAAATATATGCTGCAGGAACCAGAGGACCATTTGTCTGATCTCACTGACAAAAGTTTGATTGATGTAAGGAAAATTATCACCTCACCTGCAGCAAAACATTTTGATGTGGGCAGAGGTGTCTGTGAGTGGATAACATTATAGCTGTCACTTCAATTGCTGCCCTGGAGAGCAGCTAATGAGAAAGGCAAGGAACAGGTGCATATAAAAACCTCAGAGCTGACACAAATACCTACAATGGTTTTACCCAAGACAGAAACCTCCCTCTCTCAGCTTTTCAAGCAGGTAATACAGTGTGTACCACTGAGTGTAGTAAACACTGGAGGCTGCTAATATACTGTACACAAGCCCCTTGATATAACTTTCATTAGAATACCTCACCAACTGCACAGTACAAATTTCAGAAGGCTGGCTTTTCATGCTCTCACATGATATTCAGGTCATGCTTTCTGTCAGAGTGTTTATTTCTCTGTGATTCCTGGCAGCATCATTGTGGAAGTCCATATTCAGATAAGTGGTCAGGTACATCATCCATTGCTGATGTACCTGTGTTTCCATCATTTATTTTTTCCTGCTGACACCTCCAATAAATCTGATCCCTCTGTGCCAGTCATTACTGCTGCAGTGCTTTTGAAGCAGAATTACAATACTCTGCTAAACCTCTATAATCCACAAAAGTCCAGGAGTAAAATGGAGGTTCCTAAACTAAGTTCAACTGACACTGAGTAAAGATGGTTCTGAGGTTGCTTAGACTTTAAAGAGTTAAGGAAACCATGTGAGTACACCATGTAAAAATATTCTTGAGTGTTTTTCATGTGTTTAGAGGTCACAGACACTCTGTGTTGTGCATATGCCTATTCATATGCCAGCTGGGATAGTGAGCACTAAGTTGTATTTTCCAAGTAAATACATCTGTTCAGCTCTTCCCCCCCAGTTTCACTCCATTTTACTCTTTTCTAGCTCCAACAACTAGGGAGGCGCTCTCTCTCTGTGTGAGCCACAGAAAAAAACCCTCACATTTAAGG
Organism: Climacteris rufus; assembly: GCA_013398175.1. Classification (NCBI taxonomy): domain Eukaryota; kingdom Metazoa; phylum Chordata; class Aves; order Passeriformes; family Climacteridae; genus Climacteris; species Climacteris rufus. The sequence goes on along the minus strand of VZRZ01001925.1, from coordinate 879,556 downwards.
TCAGGTTGCAGGTTCACATATCTGAAATGATCAAGTCAAACTTGAAAGGAAAAAACCCACCACAGCTAAGGCTGGCAACCTATTGAGATCTGGGCAGCAAAAATAAAACTTAAATGATAAAAACAGAGTCTTTTCTAAGCACTAGTAAGGCTTGGATGTAAAAAAACCAACCAAACCAAACAATAACCCAACACCCTAGACATTAACCAGAAGGGATCACTCTGGCTGAGAACTCCCCCTGCCCACCTAAAACACCCCCAATTGCTGGCTGAAGCAAACTTCAGGATTTGGGTCAAAAATCCCCCACACCTCACATATCAAGTCAGTAAATAATAGTGCCACCACTCCTAGTAACCTGATGTCATGGATATAACAGGCAGACAACCAGAAGTGCCTGTAAACCAGTTAAGTCGTATGAAAACCAGGTGAATCTTTCATTACCACTCAATGCTTCTCTTTTTATTTCAGGTTTTTATGACACAGAGAGTTTCACAATACCCTGCAGATCACAACACTCCTTCCAGCTTTCCCTCTCCTGGGCTATATTCCTGTTTATTTCCAGTTTAAAACTCAGCCTTGAAACATACTTCTTGATTTAGGCTGTTCCCTCTGAGAGACTCCACAGTATTACACCAAAAGATCAATTCTTTCTTTTTTCACAAAATGCATTTTGAGGCAGTAATAAATGCCAGAAATTCCAATATGCTGCACAGTGTGCTGTTCACCCTGAGAGCTGCAATGATGGGTGATAGGTGTTGGTATTTCCACAAAAAGCATTCCAGAGCCTGCAAGAAATGGGGGAAGATTGAAACTACCACTGAATACTCCTGCAAAAAAAAGGGAAAAGGGTGGGAGAGACAGTACCAAACAAAATCTGAGGCTCATTTCCTCCAAAGGCAAGTGCATTTAATTCCCATCCTGGCCAAACTATCAGCTCACCTTGTTGCTGGTGCCAGACTGGTTGCCAGTGCTCAAAAGACTTTCTGTGCTTTATTCCTGTCAGAGTTAAAGGACAGAAATACAGAGAGAAACAGAGGAATTCTGAAAAACCTTTTGCTACAATGCAACTACAAATCCGGGCAATTTACCTCCTAGATGAATTCCTGAACTCCACAGCACATGCTGCAGAGTGGGAACAAAGGTCACAGGGGTGGAGTTCACAGCTTGCACAGCAAGAACAATATCACTTCATTTATCCTTTTGCACACATTTTTGGAGGACAGGTCAATGTTGATAAAACAGCACACGATTCCCAAGGCACCGGTATCCAGATCCAGAGTTTTGGTGTGCAGGAGTCCCCATATTCCCTCAAAATATCCACAATTTAATATGCCAGGGAACACATTTTGATACTGTGGAACAAGGTCAACCTTCATGGTGTGCAGGCAGTGCCAGAAATTTGGTGCAAGATCCCCCCAAATATACTGCATGTCCCAGCTATGAAAGCTTTTCCATGACCCAGAAATCCCTTCTGGGGAGGGATGGGCTCGAGGTGTTTCTTTTTGGGACTGACTCCAAAAGGCTGTTTGATTACAAAAAATAATGTTGAATTTTACCACACCTGAACTGAAAACCAGTAACTTCCATCGAGTCTCCATTAGCCATTCCTTGAGGTCTCCTCTCATCAATACATGTATTATTTGGTACTGGTTTGAAGCACGAGTTCACCACGTAGGCAGTGACCATCTCCTGTCACATGAAACATTCCTTGTAGAATAAGTGGTTTTTTTAAGCAAGCAGGACATGATTATAGTGCCTTTCCTTGTCTCTGTTGAAGGTGTTTGTATTAAAATTGGGGGGAAAATATTAATAAAAATCCATGTGCTTAAAAGTTTTCCCATTCCATAGCAAGAAAGAGAACAAACCTGGTAAAAGCAAAAGTATTCATGGTGGAAACAAAAGAAAATATTTAATGAATATACCCCGAGAGTCCAGTTTGATATTATTTTCCTCAGAACTGACAGCAGTTCTTCAACAGAACAAGGGACTTTGCAAAGACACTTAAGACACATAAATTAACCAAACAAAGCCAAGATCATGATCAATACAAGTTCACATTCAATACTTCAAGATTGATTATATTTAAAAGAAAGCCTTAAGATCTGTTAGACGCAAAAGCTGGAAATATCCGACTGGAATAAGGTATAGACACTACACAAGGATGATAATTAAGTATTTAAAGAGCTTATCTAAGGCTGGTGAGATTTTCTATAATTCAAAACCTTTCAATCACAATCTCTTTTGAAGGCTATTCTGCTTTATTTATACACTATTGCTCATGATGTAAATTCCATGGCTTGCACATTACAAAAGGTCAAATTAGATGAAACATTTTTTCTTCCTGTCATGACAGCTGTAACCGAGGTGAGATATATGAAAAACAATAAAACTTCCTTATGAGTGCAGAGCTGCCGCACCTGGGGCTGAGGCATACAGAAAATTCACATCCTCTCTGGTGAAAGTAAATCTTGGTAGAGAGAATAGTCTAGTCCCTATTGAAACTATCACAGCTTTAATGAAGGTTATTAAAATTCCCTTTTTGCTCAGGAAATACCAATAAACCCACTCTGAAGACTATAACAGCACTGTGATTCCATGAAGATGAGATATAAAGACATTATGGTGAATTTGAGGATAATTCTATAATAGAATGATTTTCCTTAGTCTCCTTGACTAAAGCAGCATCAGCTAATGCTAAATTACATCCCACTGGCCAAGTTTTGAGAGGACCATGCATATGGTGAAAAGGTTGTATATTGGAGGCACAAAATGCATTTTTCCTAATTACTCCATTTTAAATACTGTGAGATAAATTAATGAAACAGTACTACCCTTAAGGACCCCTGATGGTTACACATATATAGTTTTATATAAAATGCTTGTTTATGACAAGATTTCAGTTCTCAAAGCAGTTGGGTTGGTGACTACAACAATGGTCACAAAACCTTCCACGAGCTGAGTGAGTGTTGTGTGCTCTGAATGGCCTTGCCAAGAGGCAACAAAACCAATGTACCAAAATTCTTGGTCATACCATGTTCTTGACACAAGGCAAACAAGCAAATGATCTGCAAGGCTCATCAAATGGAGCAAAGATATGCAGCACAGGTATGGTTAAGTAGAAGGGAGGCGGTAAAAAACAATGGAAGAGCAAGCACAAAAAGGTTTATATTTAGAGTTTCAACCCCAAAATCCTGGAAAATACTGACAAGTCACAGTTTGATGAGCAATCTGGGTCAGAAGACTCAATAATACCAAATTGCTGATTAAAAGGCAGTATGATATGGGGAGCAGAGTTCACAAGGGTCAGGCAAAAAGTCATGAGAAGCAGCAACAGCACCACAAGAAAGATTTGCTGAAATATAAGGAAAGAAAAGAGAAAATTAAAGAAGCAAGTAAACCAAACCTCTTCCATTTTAATTTGTGTCTGTACCCTGCTGAGGGAACAAACAGTTTGTAAGTTGTAGTCTGTCATGTAAGTCAGTATTAGCTGCAGGGTAATAAATAGGACAGCAAAACACATGCAAAGTCTGATTTATAGGATCCAAACAGAGAGAGCCCAAGTCTTGCAGGTATTTGCATCTTCCTCACATGCAAACAAGCACTGATGGAAAGTTTCCTGCTGAGAGAGAGAGAGGCAAGAGATGCACTGGAGAGAAGCCCAGTTAAAAAAAGAGAAGAAAGAGGAATAATTTCTTGTAGACAGAGAGTTTTGCATATCTTGGCACCAGAGCAGAACACAATCAAAGAATCACAAATGGTTTGGAAGGGACCTTAAATCTCATCCAGTCCCACCCCCTGCCATGGGCAGGGACATCTTCCACTGTCCCAGGTTGCTCCAAGCCCCATCCAACCTGGCCTTGGGCACTGCCAGGGATGGGGCAGCTTCTCTGGGCAACCTGTGCCAAGAGCCTCCCCACCCTCTGAATAAAGAGTTTCTTACTACTATCTAATCTACATCTCTCCTCTTTTAGTTTTAAACTATTCCCATTCACCATACCAGAGTAGCTGTTCAGCAAGCAGCATGGACTTTTGGGAGCTAGGAAACTCATATTATGGCAGTTTTTTCTTCTCAAATTCCTAGACCAATTATTAAAATAGTTGCAGGGGCTTGCTGTAACCATTGCCCTGTTGCTCAGCAGGTTTCTGGTCTTAGATCTAAAGCACCTTTAAAAGTCTCAGCTGGACATGGGTAATAGAGAGGATGTGACCTGCACCAGTCTCCCAGCACCAGAGGGGGTATTTACCAAGGCACAAAATTAGCACATCAGAGCAAAGCTGAAAAGCAGCACGGAAGGTTTGAGGGGGATGATTCTATGAGAAGAGTATTTCATCACCTTGCAGTTAGAATGGGTGCTGGGAAATTATTTGCTTCAAAAAAATGAAGCATTCTTCAATTGGGTAGAGATAGAAAAGGAGGACTGCAAAATCTCCACTCAAAACTGCAATTCTGGCTATTTTCTTGTCTCTCATAATCTCAGTGTTGAATGGTGAACTAACTTCAAAGTGATCATTCTTTCCTTAACACTGAAACAGGCTCTTTAATCTCTTCATTCAGATAGGACAAATGCAAACATAATCAACATCAGCTGCTCGCTGGAGTTCAGCTGTACTGGCTCGGAAAGCAAATCAGTTCAGCTCCATCATTCACAGCTAAATGCAACGCAAACTTGAAAAATCCCATTCACCTGAATTCCCAACACAAATTCTCTGAATGGTCTCCATTCAGCACCACTGAAAGATTTCAAAAGCCTTTTGCCATCTCCCAGATTGGAAGTTAAGAATATTCTGGAGCTGCCTTAATACCAATATCCTTAACCCTGAGCTCCATCCATCAAGCGTTTACAGAACCCCATCGTTTTTTTTCCTCATGAACTTTGAGCTTTCTTTACTTTAGGATTAGAGCTTCAGTTTGTAAATTCCAACCTGCAAACCCAGCAGAGGAGTTTAAGGAGTCCTAGAGTAGACCAGGTACAGGGTAGGTAATGATTTGCTGAATGGAGGGAGGAGAGTGTGTTTGACACACACTTGGAAGTTTCTGATGGCTGAGGACCCACAAGAAAAGGTTGTTTAAGAAAGAGTTAGACCTCAACACAATCCAAGGTGGTTCAAGATGTACAAAGCAAAAAAAAAGCCAAGTCAAATAAATTAGGGCAAGGTAAGGAATCAACAAATAGATTTCAACTCTTCTATATCTCGCTTTGACATTTTTTTAATAGCAAGAAAAACAAATAAAAATCTGGGCACACGTTTCACACATCCTAAGAAGCCCAGCTCTCCCCTGTGCAGATTCACAGGATGCTGCCAGAAAAGAAAGCTCAATTCAAGGCAAAAATGGCTGGGGAATTTATCAGCACCTTGCTCAGGGCAGAGTTTGTCCCTTCCACAGGTGATTTTCAACCTCCCAGTTGCAAGTCTGCAAGACTTCTGCAGAAAGTTACAGGAATTACCACATGTCTGAAAGAAATCGGTCACTGAGCTTCTTTAGTGTCTGGTGCTGCAAAATTTTTAAAAGTTCCAATAACCATGTTGGCTTGAGGCATTTGCATCTACAGACACAGCTTTCTCTGTTCTTTGGAAAGGAATTTGTTCCTCCCACACAGATGGGATCTACAGGTCTCACTGTATTGCAAGTACACCCTTTGTTTTGCAGGTTTGTCATTAAAGATTCTCATACTAATGATCATCCTTTCTTACTAGGAAATCTGGTGCATCTTAGCTTGTATTTCACAACATCAGGTAAAACACTGCTTTTTTAGTGTGGGGGTTTTTTCCTGCTGCAAAAGAAATATATTTTGATGTGAAGAGGTATCCCTGTCCTGCTGAGGTAAGAGATTATACACAACAATTATATCTCATAAGTGCCCACCTCTGCCTGAACCACCAGAATCTTCACCAATATCCCAGAGTGGTGACAGATGATACTTGAAGGGACTTTTCTTGAATGAAAAGCATTTAACAGCATTGTAACCACAGGGTGGATAAATTAAGAACAGCTTTAGATTCTATTTTTCAAGAGAAGCCCATTAATAACTTCCCTACAATTAAGCAGGCAAAAGCAAGATGAGCAGAAGAGAGTTAACAATGAATGTGACTCATCTTTTGTGCTAAGTCTTTAAGCTCAGTCATAAGCAAAAAAAGTGTAATTTTGAATTGCAATGTCACGTGAGCATCATTAACAATCAACTTGCATGAAGATTTGTGCATTAAAAAGGAACAAAGAATGAAAAGTTGCCAGGCTTGTTTCATAATGGCACATATCTGGTAGTCATCCACTGCAAGAACACTTCCAGTTAGCAAAGGCACTGGGATGTGTTCTTAGCATTTTATGTTATTTTCTGAGCATCAACAGTCCTGACTTAATTTCTGTGCAGTTGCCTTAAACCTTCTTTACAATTCCAACTAGAAACTAAAAGACTTGCATGTATATCATGTATTCAGTCCATACGTTCAGTGATATGATAGGAAAGCCATTATTATTTCCCAGGTTGTTAGAGACAAGGTAAAGTTTAAACCAGTTCTCCTGCTCATTTTATACAGGAACAGAAAGGCCAGTGAAGAGGGAAATTAAGTTGGGAAAAATATAGACTGAATTGAGAATACACCATTAGATTATGAACTTGCCTTGTACTCCCTGTAGCTTTGTGTTCTTCCTGAATATGTTTATTTACACCCTGTTGATTAATATAAACGTGAGAAACAAAGAAAGCATATTCTGGACCATTACTGCAAATCTGTCTAGCACTGGATGCAATGCTAAAATCTGTATCTGTTATATAAAGTACAAATTAACCGCTTCCCTAAGAAATGGTTCCATTTCCCAGCTCTATTTTGGAAGTTAAACATAAGGAGAGGGGAATGTTTCCTTTTGAGAGAATTCATGTTCTATACTACTGAAAATGTACAATACAATGGCTTTCTCTTCCATCTCCCTCATTCATTTCATAGATACTAAGCTGGATGGAGAGAAAGTGGAGTTACAGCTCGTGCTGAGAGCAAGTAAGTGTTTGCAATCTCTTTACCTCTCCTTTTCTTACCACACACCCACCCAATGACTAAAACTGAGTTAAAGCAACTGCTGCTGAGCTGCCCTGAACTGGAGAGTTAAACAGAGCAGAGAGTTCGGGTAATTACCAGCCAGCACCAAGGAAGGGAGTGGTACATTCCCTACACCACTGTGACTGCAAAGAAATAAAGGAAGAAGTGGCTTATCCAGCCAGCCTGTCAATCACAGAGCCATTCTCCCTCATTCAGACATTTCAAAGCCAGCATAACCCTCATCAACAGTTTGGATGCACCCCCTCCCATTCTGTGCTGGTGTAGGGCTCAAAGGAGCAACATCATTACATGTTTTATCAAATCTCTATTCAGCCTCTCCCAGCACAGCACATGGACCTTCTGAGCACTGACTGCTCTCGTGTAAACTGGGAAGAAATAGAGAAAGAGAGAGCAGGGAGCCTGAGGGAACGCTCATTATCAGTGTCCTGACACTGCTGGGAGCAGCAGCCAGGGACTGACTCCTGCTCACAAGGTGATAACTTCCAGGATCTTGATTAATGTGCAGAACTCAGGCAGATGAATTCAAATGTTCCCAGCAACTTTCGTTGATCTGGCTGAGTCTGATAAATTCAGATAGGAATTTTCAGGCCTTCCAGCTACTTATTAATGCATATGAGAAAAACCACTTTTTTAACAGTAAAACCTAAAGCACACAAATACCCCAGCTGATTTTATCCCCAGAATGGTTCCAGGGGAAAGAAGGGACATGGTCTTCCAGCTGCCCTGATGCAAAAGAGGACAGCTGCAATACAGTACCTGCTTTTCATATTAACATCCCCCAATCTCCTGAGTGAAAAATGGGGACTTGAGCATCACCAGGAAAACAGAGGTTATATCACCCCATCATGGCACAGATATTATGTCAGTTTTAATGAGCACATTTGGAATAAACATCCCAGGGCATAGAACTATCTGTGTATCAGGCATAAACATAAACACATGTATGTTTTTTAAATAAACCAACACACAAAAGCTTTAAAGAATCTTTCATATTCATCAGATCTCTTCATAATGGCTTCATATGAAGGAAAAAACTTTGGAGTTGGTGAGTCTCCTGTATAGTTACACTGAAGAAAATTCTCTCTTCTTCCCAGGAACACATTCCAATGTATGTTACACACATACCTATCACATACTTTCATACCTACACTGCATTTCCTGTACTCAAGGAAACCAATGGAGATCCTGATATGGCATTTCTAGGACCAGCTCCAGCACAAGATCAGGCTCAGCTGTAGAACAGAGTTGTTTTCATTTCTTATGACTTTTAATCTCCAGAAAGTTCTTTCTCCTAACAGGACTTCCTTATATTGAATAATTAACTGAAACTGTTCTGGACACAGCTCCAGTCATAAACACTGAAACAGCCAAAACACCTCTAGAGCTTTCCTTGATGAGTCTGTGTTAGAACTACAAATCTAGAATTTACACAATGGATTTAATATTGGAGAAGTGTAAATAGAAAGATTTATTTAAAGAGCTAATTGTTTATCATGCTTTTCACATTCAAGTATCTCAACTGCAGTACCTTGACAGGGCTTTTTAAATTCAGTTTATTGTTTAGTGCTTGTGTATATGTTGTTTTCCTGTGGTTTGTGGTTTGGGGGTTTTTTATTTTGTAAATTCCAGTGTCTGCTTTTAGGAATAGACTCAGATCACTTGAGCAGTTTTCAGTGTGTACCTGGTGAGTTAATAAAGAGATGGTGGAATTACAGTGGCAAGCATCACACCAGAAAAGACCTAGAGAGAGAAGAGTAAACAACTTTGACAAAGAGCCCACCTCTCCCTCTGGTGTCACTCAAGGCATCAGCTTCTCAAGTGACTGATAAAAGCCTGATAAAAGCGACCTGTCCCAAATATCACAAGGATGACAGAAAGCCACTCAGACAAGAGACAGGTTATTTTTCAACCAAACACTTTGAAAATCAACTAAGACAAAACTGCAGCGAACTAGAACATACCCTTAGAGATCTGTAGAGAGGCTGTGCTGAGTCTCAACAGGCTCCTCCTACCCTACAGTAGCAGAACAGACCCTAAGAAAATACCAGGAGCCTTAAAGGATTTGCATCAGGTGGCAACAAAATAATTTTGAAGGACTTCTGGAAAGTGAAAATCTCAGAAAAACTGGCTCACGAAAAATAGGTTATAGACACTGCAATATTCCCTCTTTATCAGCTGTGCACAGATTCTCATCACATATTGAGCAATTAACTTGGGCATCCAGAATATCTGAACGGGATCAGGGGAAAAAAAAAAACAAAACAACAAACCTGCAAACAATCTTCCATACACACCCAAAGAGTTTAAAATGTTATCCACGGCCTTACCTAATGTGACAAGTGTCCTGGAAGGACACCAGCATTAATACAGACCTTAAATGATAAGATTTGAGCCAATTTCCACAGTATTTTAAACAATCTCTACACAAGCAAAGCCTACATTTTGCTCAGAATCCCAGTAACTGCCACACAGCTTTTACTTAAAAGAAAATTACAGGCAAGAAATGTTCCATTCAGGTGTGAGCAGTGTAGCAAGAAAGAGAGTTTCTGGGTTTTTTTTTTTAAACTGCCCTGTACAAAATTGTATTAAATTACTATATGTGCAACAGTGAGAGATAAGAAATAGAGAAGAGCTATTTCCACTGGAGCACCAAAGGATGGCAAGGTGTACAGATGGAAATGACAGGTTTCTCTGGCCTGGCTATTATGATTGGAGAGTGCAGAGAGAAGAATAAATGTATTGTCATTTGTACAAGCCCTGCAACAGCCAGAAGAAAGAGAAGCATTAGCACATACAGCAAATAGCTGTCTTCAGACAGCATTTTCACAGTGTTATAAATGGACCTCCTGCCACTAAATACACTGTAATAATTTGAAACTAATGCAGTTATGGTCTTTTGCATAAGATTTCCAGTAATTACTTTACAGTAATACATTTTTCTTAGTAAAGATGTCCACAGACGAGCAAGGTGGTATGTGTTTAATTTCATTGATCATTTCATTTGCTGAAACAGGATTTTACTGGGGTGTAGAAGTATGAGCATTTCAAAGTAAAACCTCTGTTTTGATATCTACCAAATTTTATCATTCAGCACTGAGAAATGTAAATTACTTTCTGTTCTAAATATGCAATAAAATTTCTTATGTGTAGGGAAGCAAACAGACCTTTCAATTAAAAATACACACGGACACACTTTTAAATGTTCATCTTTGTTGAAGAAACACCCTATGATTTTATGCTAATCTGATCAAGAGAAGGCATATGAGAAGTGGAGAATTAGCTTGGATCTAGCAGGTTTAGGAGCAGGACTATCAATTGAGCAAAACTTCAATTACAGACTAATTTAATGTATGCTCAAGTACATTATTACAATTCAGTAAACACCTCTTCAGAATTAAATTATTCCAATTTGCTTTCATTTCAACCTGTGCACATGCATTACAAATTTTATTATTCACACCAAAATTAGTCAGTGTGGTTGGAAGTCCCAGTGTGTCACAGGATGGTATCAAATTAACCTCAAATGAGCCACTTAACCCTACTTGTTTCCTACTCAGGGGTGAGGAGCAGGACTGGACCTTCCCACAACAACATTCTTTATTTTGATAAAGTTTCTTCCAGGCAGATGCAACTGCCTGAGCAATCCAGCAACAAAGGCATCAACACCTCTCCTGGTGGACATGCAACCATTCATGGTTTTAATTTATTCTTCTACTTTTTCCCTGCTTATATCAACAAACATTAAAGTGCCAGGGATCTAACTCAGCTTGGAATGATCTGATACCTAGTTACTTTGGAAAAGTGCCTTCCCTCTATTTAGGTCTGATACAATCCAAGGTATGCCACTGCTGGCAACTCAATTCCATTCTAATCATGAATTAATTCCTACAGATTTGAATAAGACATAAAATCACCGAGTGGGAATTAAAAGGACTTGGCATCCAACGCAAGCATTCTCTTCATGATCTATGTCATCTGAACATCTGCCCTGCACAACATTATGAAGGCATCTGATCACCAAATGACAGAAGGAGTTGGCAGAATGTAGCACAATGGACAACTTGATCTCATTTCTGCAGCTGCCCTCCATTTTTGAAAAAAAGTGATACACTGAGATCAATAAAATTAATTATACCCTGTGAGCAGACTTCAAATTCCTCCCACCCCAAACACAGAGGACATCAGAAACTACTCAGCCACCCTCTGAACTCACCACCTAAGAGTCAGTGAGCATTCCTGTGGTGCAGCTCAAGATAAATTTAAAAAATAAATTAAAAACCCAGCATAGTGAATAGCACTTCACCAGGTGCCTTGTGAAGGTGAGATTAAGACACGCCTTGCATGTGTCAGGAGCTCAGCTCTCGAATCACTGTAATTAATGTGGCTAAAATCCAAACATCCTTCAAGAACTACTGATGCTTCCACCCTGGACTTCAGGACACCAGCAGCATCAATCCCAGCATTTACTGCCATCAGCCCTGAGCAGTCTGCTCCATCACAAGATTATTTTTGCCTGATAAAATGCTGCAGAGGAAAGCAGGTGAAGCTGACTGACAGCCAAAGTGCTCAGCTGACTACAGTAAAAGTCTCCATAGCCACCACACATCACTACAAGAGCTTACAAAGAGAGCTGTGTCCAAAGTTTAAATTCAAATATTTAAGATACTGATTTAAATTCATGTCACTTTTACCCTTTTTTCTTATTTTAATATGAATGAAGATCCAACAGAATGGCAATTTTTAAACACAGTATTCAGCTGGGAGGAAATCCTCCTCTTGCATCAATTTGCTGGTTTAATGCAGCTACCTTTCACAATTAATTCTGCATAATTGGAGACCCCGGAGCCGCCGTCGGAGCGGATGACACAGCGGTACTTGCTGATGCTGCGCTGCGACGTGTCGGCCACGCTGACAGTGGCAGAGAAACGCCTGTGGTTGACCACTCGAGTGACCATCAGTGCTGTGTCCCTTCCGTTCCACTGCTGCAAAGGCACAGAAAAATAAAGCAAGTTATGAAGATTTTGCATTTAAGCATCCCAGTGTAATTCATTCCGTGGGAAGCTTTATATTGTTCAGACCCTTGTGTTCACATTGCTGGGAGAGATTTCATACAAGCAGTTTTTCAAGAGATATCTTCAGCCAGTCCTCTGGGAAATCCACAGGGTTGTGTGAGCTGGGCCTTAAATATTCTCACACTTAGGAGGGTGGGGAGGCCCTGGCACAGGGTGCCCAGAGAAGCTGTGGCTGCCCCAGCCCTGGAAGTGCCCAAGGCCAGGTTGGACAGGGCTTGGAGCAGCCTGGGACAGTGGAAGGTGTCCCTGCCCATGGCAGGGGGTGGCAATGGAATGCTCTTTGAGGTCCCTTCCAACCCAAATCACTCTATGATTCTGTGATTAATTAAGTTTGCATTCTGTTTAATGTTTGAAACATATTTGGACATTTGATATGCTCTAGGGATACAAAGATGGTGAGGGGCCTAAAGGAGAAACCATTTGAGGGGCAGCTGAGGACACTTGGCTCGTTCAGACTGGGAAAGAGAGACTGAGATCAGAGCTCACCAGGGGCTGCAGCTCTGACCTCTGCTCCCTGTGAGCAGGGCCAGGACCCAGGGAACAGCTGGAGCTGTGTAAGGGAGGGGCAGGTTGGATATCAGGGAAAGGTTCTTCCCCCAGAGGGTGCTGGGCACTGCCCAGGCTCCCCAGGGAATGGTCCCAAGGCTGCCAGAGCTCCAGGAGAGTTTGGGCAGCACTACCAGGGATGCCCAGGGTGGGATTGTTGGGGTGTCTGTGCAGGGACTGGGGTTGGACTTGATCCCTGTGGGTCCCTTCCAGCTCAGGATGTTCTCTGACTCTCTGATTAGTTCCTGCAAAGGCTGCAGAGTGGCAGCTCTGACTGTGATCCCACACAGTGTAATTAGAGGCCCAGCTTGGATGTGAAAACACAACAGCTGAAGGCTTTGGGTTCACCTGGGAAAACACTACAAATGAACAGATTCTGAAAATGTGGCCTTTTCAGATGCAAAACTTTGATTCTGCACCAATTTAGATAAATTGGTTGTACTAGCAGACATCCTTGTATGTCCAACATTCCCCAACAAACTTCTCTACCAATGCCAGACCACAGTTTTCCAACTGGAAAAGGGACAGATGAAGAACTAGCCAGAAATAGTTCTCCACAGTATAAACATCTCAACTTGCTCATTCATCTGGTTTATTGGGAACTTCACAGGAAAGCACATTGCTGTTTCACCAGCTTCTAGTAAGCAGTTTTTGGGGGTGTTTCCAAGGATATTTTCATTAAATGTTTCAACTCAGAGAATGGAAAACAGATTTCCATTAACAATAGTAATTATTTCCTCCCCAAACTCTGCTTCTCACAAGCAAGGGTTCATACTCCTGCAGGTCAGAATTGTTTTTACACACATCTATTTGTAACTGTGGAAAGATTTCAATTAAGGAACTCAAAAAAGATAAAGAGTAAGAAAAAAAATATATCTCAGTGGATGCTAGAAGTACAGCATAGGTAAATATATTTTAGTTAAATACGTCATGTTTAGGAGAACAGCTGTTATGACAGCATAGTTACCAACTGTAAAATATTTTTTACATAATGTCAGCTACATTTCTCACCAACTTAAGCCTTTTCACCCATTACTAATTTTAATTTTTATGATTAGGTAAATCCATTCCTCAATTTAAACTAAATTTGAAAATGTTATTTTAAAAATTTATTAAAATGTCTGAAATCAATTCTAAATTTTGATAAAATCTGTTAATTATTTGACTACAAAAGCCCTTCCTGTCTGCCTCAGCTGTTACAACCACGGGGTGATCACACCCTCAGTCAATCGGTCCAACTGAGAATATGAAACTGCTGACTGGCTTTAGTGTTCTCAAAGGTTACATTGGTCCTATGCCCAAACAACAAGACAATCCTCTTGACTTGTTTGGAACTCAACAATTTAAAAAAGTTTCTGGAATGGTAATGCTGGGAGTCCGCATATCAGAGAACTTCAAGGGGCAAGGGAAATTGTTTTGCCCTTCACTGGGAAACACTCACTCCACATCGTGATGCTAAGCTTGATGTCTGTCCCATTTCTGACTCTAACTCTGAAAATTACTTCTCAAGGGCTTTGCTGCACCCACCTGAAGAAGAGGACCCAGACTTTCAAGTCCCATCAGTAGATTGAAAATAAAACATCCAGAGAAGGAATGTTTTGGTCTTTTAGTGAGTGACTTAAAGGAACAAGAGCAAGTCTGCTGTCAACACAGCGAAGGGAAACTGGAAGCAAGAAGAACTGGGTACAAACTGATTCTGCCTGTTTTAATACCCAGGTAAGCAGTCTCAGGCCTTACAGTAGATTACCTTCTTTACAGTTGTCACTTACTCTGGGCTGACAACATTTTTGGAGGGTGAGAGGAAAGCAGATGGCATAATAAAGCACAATAGAACTGTTCCACTTCCTCTCCCTCCTGCTTTATGCGTGAGTGTTTACAGCTACATGGGCATTTGCTTCAAACCACAATTTTGCTGTCACTGGCCATTTTCCCCATTTTCTGTATCATGATTCTGTGCTTTGTCACCTGAAGTTCTCACCTAGAAGCAACTCACGGCAGTTCTTCAAAGGACCTTGATGAAGCCCCACTGCCCAGTCTTTCTCTATTTATTTTATTTGCAAAAGCAAGTAAAAAACTAAACCACATGAGAGAAACCAGCAGGGCCCTCCTTTACCTGGAGCCAGAGCTTGTCGTGCTGGGACCACTTCCCCCCAGCAATGCACTGGAACGTCGCGTTCTGCCCCACGTTCACCTCCACGTTCTGCAGCCGCAGGAAATGAGGGGCTTTTCCTGGCAAGAGAGGAAAAGTATTGCCAGGGTAGAGCAAGGCAGGACTGTGCTGCACCAACCCAGAGAGAAACACTCAGCAAAGTGTTAGCATTCTCCTTGACAAAGTGGGTTTCCAAAATAAAGCTGTCCTTCAGGGTTTAACTCCCTGCAGAGGGGGTGGTGATGGAGCTGAGGGAGGGTGGCCTAAGGGATTTTGGAGAGCCCTGGCACATCTGAAAACACAGACTTGGATCAAATCACAAGTTCATGGTCACTGACACAATTTCTTACTGCCTGCTATAAAGAGTAATTGAGTAATTTCTTTTCTTCAGAAAACTATATTTCTAAAAAGGTCAAAAAAAGTCAAATGCTTTTGTTCTTGTCAAGCATGACTGACCCAAACCCCATTTTCACAGGGGTCTTTTATCCTTTTTGTTTTATTGGCTATCAAGTATGTCCTAGACCTTTAGAATAATGCATCATTAATATCAAATCAGATATTAAATGGAATATTCATATAAGTGACAGTACTGTATTACTGGTTTAGTTTAAAATCACCAATGTCAGTGCTTTGCTGACATTAAATTCAGCATTAGTTCAAAATTAAATCACTGATATTAAAATGTAGACATTGCTTTTCTCACAAAGGAACTAGATGTAGGGTTATCTTTTTGATTAAATACCAGACTCAGTTACATCTCTAATTTAACTTACAAAAGTATAAACAAGATTACAGTAGTGAATCCAACACCTTTAAGCAAATTCATTTTTTGCCAGGCTTCAGAAAAAGGTTTGTGCACCATTTGAAAAGTTTTGGTAGGAGACACTGAATAAACTTATGCCTGAAAAGGTCCATGTTTTTCAACATCATCTTTAAATTTTCTAGTATGATTAGACACTGAAATACATAATTTCAGAGGAAATTGTAACCTATCTTCTTCTACTGGAATCAGACAGCTTCAAAAGGATGTGGGCAGCTGTGCTTGCCTGAACCTTGACGTGCAAGTGTTTGACACATGGGCAGAGAACACGTGGCCATACACCATGGCCAAGGTTTTTATCCACTTCTGTGTCCCACCCAACACACACTCAGTTTGCTGACAGTTCCTGAAGGACAGGGACTCTGCACCATCCTGCTTTCTGGGCATCAGGAATTTGCATCAAGGTTTACTGGAAAACTCCACCCAGGTGACAGCCAGAATGTTCTACATGGTAATTCTGGCTAATTCTGATATTTCTACTTGCAGTCTACAGTGGGCAGCTATAAGTCTGCTGTCAGTCAAATACAAAGGTGCAGTCACACCAATCCCAAAATCCTGGTTCTTACATCTGCCCAGCTTCTAGAGCTTGTCCTGTGATGGCAAGGGCTCATGCACACAGAGTCAATGAGCTCTTAGCATATGGAAAATGGATATTCCAGTGTATTCCTTCACAGGACAAAGGGAAAAAAAAAGCAACATGAGCCAGATATTCTTCTCCCTTGTTGAGTCATTATGGGTATTTCACTGTTTTTGCTGACTTTGGTTTGCCTGCTGCACTGCCATCTGTGAAGGTAAAGCAGGAATGAAGAAATAAGACCAATGATTCAGTAACCTCCAGGGTCATTGGGAGCTTCGTGGTCCCTGTGTTTTGATTTACAACAACTGTAAAACTAATCTGACGGGCAAAGCCTGTACAAGGAAATAGAATACATGGGTGACATTTACCCTGGTGACTGTCATTGCTGAAAAACAAAACCAACACTGGGAACCAGGCAGGAGAAGCATTTACATAGACTGTAGAGAACTTGCAGCCTGTAATGAGCTTTGTATGTTGTGGTTTGCAAACAGATTAAAAAAACCCCAAACAAACAACTCTGAATCATTTTGGTGTTGAGTCACCAAGAAGGCACTTAATTTTGACGTAGGACCTGTATTACTTGAAGAAATGGATTCAAAATCACTTTACTTAATTCAGTAGGGATATAACACAGCATCCAGTCTAACTGCTTTAAATCCCATAATTTCTTTTTGAGTCTTTGCCCCACGGTTTGTTTAGTGGCTTTTTTCCCAGTAGAAGGACCAGCAATCACCCAACAGGATGTGGAAGGCACAGAACATTTGGGGATTTGTCTGGATGCTGGCAGTTATCAGCAACATCTGGTTAATACAGACTGTAAGTATTTCTTAATGAAGTAAATGCACCCAAAGGCCTGAGCAATGAGCACATGGTAAATACAAATATAATTTACTTAAACAGCAATTAACCATCCTGCAGTTATCAGAAATGTCCTGTTAAACTTGAGCAGAACCATATCTGTCACACTGAATGGCAGCTGTTCTTTGACATTCTGATCACAAGAAAAACAGTTGATTTCACTCCATGCATATGATCATCTTTTTTTTTGTGAGCATCTGTCACTGACTTATTGAAACCATGAGCCAGTAAGAGGGGCTGTCAAAAAAATCCTTACAAGAAACTGTATATTACAGAAATAATATATAATACAAAGTCCTTAAGCCCTACTGTAGGTGTGTAAAGGAACCAAACAAGTTCAGAGTCATAGACAGAGGCTCAAAACTTCTTTAAACATAATAAAGTAAATCAATCTCAGCTTATTGTTGCAGCTGCAACAGTAGAAATGTACCACTAATATTTCTGAATAGTGTCATGATCCTGCATTAGTTTCTACTCCTCTGCAAGTGCAGTGTCTGAATAAGATTTATTTTTAATCTCTTTAGAGGTGTTCTGAGTGTGTCTAATGTGTTGAGACTGACCGACCTCTGGGACATGCCTTTTACCAAGGAATCACTGAAATAATGTGTTTGGTAGTTCTTTGCAGAAGGTAACCACACAGGTTATTATGAGATGCTTTTAAGATTGTTTTTTACAGCAATAAGATTAAAAAATAATAAAATCATCAGTTTTGTGTGTTCATGACCAGAAAGGGAGAGAGGATTCCACTAGCTATAAACTGAGAGCAGCTTTGCCTTTTGCACAACGTGCAAAGTTAGGTAATTATGCAAGGCTGACTGTCCTTAGGGGTCTTGGAGGAATACAAGACATTTTAGTGCTGACCCAACTGAGTAAATCATTCCTTTAGACTACAAACTGTGGCATATAACACACTGGTAAAGTCAGAAAAATAAAGAGTGCTCACTGCAGGGATGGGCGAGAACTCTGACTTCATCCACAGCTATGTACCCAGGATGTCCTTTCAAAGAGACAGATTCAAATATCACCTGAAATACAAAAGAAAGAAAAAAAATGATGAAAAAGAACATCTGCACCAGTCATTTTAATAGTCACCACATTCTGCTGTTATTCCAATATCTGAGTCATTCCAGGCATTTCATTAATAACTAAGGGATACCAGGGCAACTCAGTGTGTGCCTGCAATACCAAATTGTTTGGGAAGGAAAATAAAGTGTTGGAGCAACAGTCACTAGGGTTAGAGACAACAATGTGTACATCTGATTTGGAAAACAAAAAGTATCCTGTGTATATACACACACATATATTCACTTCAAGCACCAGTCCAAGAACATTAAGTGGAGAATCGTTTGACATCTTGTTCTCAGTATGCCTTGAAAAATTGGAGAAAGCAGTACATGAGATAGAATTCTCTTACTGAATCAATAACCATGCATGGATTCTTCTGGAGAAAAGCTGGATTTGACATGCTGGCCCTTGCAGTGCTAGAAAGCAAATTATGAGCAAAGGATGACGCTGGCTGCTGGACTGAAATAAGATTCTCCCAGATATAATGAAGTTGTTTCTGCCTCTCCCTGGATTGCACTAATATAGTCTGAGAATGAATATTCTTTAAAACCATGTATTTCTCTACATTAATGGTACACTAGCATTCTCTTTTCTGTTTATGTACCTGGATTATGAAAGAATTCCAGCAATCTGGATCTAAAAAGACAGGTATTCAAACACAGATGGATAAACATCTCATTCTTACCTATGGGTTTGTGATTTTGAAAAATCACCCTGGAGTATCCTGTTATAAAAATATAGGGACTACCAAAAAATCAGCAGTTCAGGGGAGGAAAAAAAAACAAAAAGCCTAAAAAACTGATGAGGAGATCATTAAACTAAGTTAAATGCTGTCAAGGGGATGGGAAGGTGCAGATCTCTGTGCTTTGGGGACCAGTACAGGATACAGGGTAATAGAACAAAGCTGAGTCAGGGCAAGTTCAGGTTGAGCATTAGGAAAAATTCTACACTGGGAGGGAGATCTGTCCCTGGAACAGGCCCCCTAGGAAAGTAAACACAGCACCAAGCCTGTCACAGTTCATGGAGCATCTGAAGGACACTCTCAGTCACTATGGTTGAGTTTTCAGCAGTCCTGTGAGAAGCAGAGAGTTGGATTGAATGATCCCTATGGGTCCCTTCCAACTTGAGTCATGCTATGACTCCACAAGGAACAGGAAGTTTAGAATGTCAAATTGCAATAATAAGAAGAAAAATGCAGAGTGATGCTACCTCCCAAATTAGTGACTCTCTTCCCAAAGGAACATTGTGCTACCCTTTACTACGTTGAAAAATGAATGGGTGGAGCTGTAATGGATGCTGTCCTCTCAATTTGAAAGGGATATTCCCTCTTTCATTCCATGTGACTAAAGCAATGTTCACACTGTACTGAACTGCTCATTTTTGCATGAGTAAATAATAAGGTTTCCAAGGACAGCATTAATGAACACGTTCAGCCAGCACAGCTATTGCCATTGGAGCAGCGTTCTGCTGCTGTTACTTGTTCTATAGGATAAAGTATTCTAATAATTTTTAACTTCGGAAATTCACTACTAGGACACAGAGTTAACTATTTAAAACAGATTTTCAACAGTTATTTTCATTCTAAATAAAAGCTGGTTTTCCCAGTCTGTCATTGTTCAGTTCCTTCATCAGAACATTTCATACAGTAAAAGTTCAACCGTCCAAATGCTGCCCTGGCTATAAATATAGATGAATATGTCCTTTCTAAGTACAGAATTGCTGTTGTTAATTTTTCTTTGCATTTGAGCTTCTAGAACATAGTTTCTACTCTTATTTCCCTGACTTCCTCAGATGTCTTCCCCAAAATCTGGACACAACCAGATGTGAGATCTCCTGAAAAACATTCATGCGGGAAAAAAAAAAAAAAAGACATAAAAACTGATAGAACAAACAAAATGAAAAGGCAAAGACAAACTAAGAAAAGCTCAGATGTTAAACACATGTGAAAAAAAGGTTCTACTCCACAGGAGATTGGATGAGGATTAGGCTGCCCAAGGAGCACTAGGAAGAAGTAAGTCACTGGAAGATAAAATAATCCAAAAACCATCAGTAAGTGGTTTGGTCATCAAGGTCCTTGATAGGCTTTTTAGGGACTGTATAAAATAAGAGTATAAAACAGGAGTCCTTAATATGGAAATTATAATTACTTTAGCAATTAAATATAATTCATGATAAAAATTAAATTTACTGGGAAGGTCATGCAAGGCTCTACTGCAATTCCCTTCAGACTTGAATTCAAGTGCAACATTACAACTACAAAATCTTATTTTAGTTTTACATTTATGAAAAGCCATAAGCCACAACAAAGTAATTCTCGATTATCTGCAAGCCAAGAACTTGAAAAGAGAAGTTCTGCAAGACACTGACATCAGTTATTAGTGGGTAGCAGAAGTAAGCACCAGTATACAGAGAACAATCTTTGGTTAATTATCAACTTGTACAGGATCCTTAATGCAGCAAAATACAACTTACTACAGTAACAACAGTCAGCCTCTTAAAAAATTCATGTACACTGATGCAGAACTCACAGAATAGAGGATTTCTTTCAATTCAATCAATATTGTTTGACTATTTTATTATATGTTCTGCTTTACTCTCAGATATTCCTAGTTCAAACTTACACATTGTTGTCTTTTTCTGTATTTTGAAGCATCTCATCCCTATCAAAGTGAGAAGCATGGAAGCACCCAGGTTTTCCTGAAAACAGGGAATTGAGACCCAATGTGAGGAAAAGGCAGGAATAAATGCTTATGGGGCCCATTTCTGCAAATTTCACACTCAACATCACTTTTAAATGTACTTTTAAATTCAGCTGGAAATGCAGCATAAGGATTGAGACAGGCATTAAAAAATGCTTTGCATTTAAAGGACTTCTCAGAAATTAGTATAGATGACAAAATATAAACCTTTGCTCTTAAGAAAACGTTCTTAAATGCTCTTGAGAACTGCAACTACAAAGTCATTTCATGTTTCCTTCCCAATAAACGAGCCCAGGCTTCAGTGCTGTGATTTACCAGCAATGTCTGTGTTAGCAGCGTGGCCCAGCTCATCTGCTGTGCTACAACAGCTTTCTCCAGGCAGGGATCAATAACATTCCCTTGCTATACATCAAAAAAACACCTTCCTGGCAGCCTCTAGTGCTGCCCTTGGTGCATTCTGGGACTGAGTTCATCCTTATGGCAAGCAGTAATTCAAGATTACACGTATTACCTTTCTCCAAGAACTATTAGAGCTTTCGCTCGCTACACTAAAAAACATTTGCAGGCTAAGAATCCAAGTATGAGTAACTCAAGGGTAGAAATGATAAATCTCCCCACATTTCTATCCCAGCAAAATGCTTTTGGAAGAAGATGGCTCCGATGACCCTTGCACAGAACTGTCAGACCTAAAACATGACCTCTGGCAATGGGCTTGGATACCAATTTTCCACTAGTCACATCTTCAAAGCCCAAAGTACCTGACAAACCTCAGACCAGGGCAGATAGCTTCAGATTTTTTGTCTGGCTGAATGTTTAATGCACATCACAATTCAGGGTGGTGTGGTTTCTGTGCATTAAGAGTACAGTTGGCATTTTGCCTCATGCGTATTTCAATATGTAGGAAAAACTCTGGTTTTACCTGGTGCTTTCAAAATACAGAGCATCCTCTCAGGTTTCATGCATACAAAGAGTTCTCCAGGAATGCAATTTGATTTAAAGCTGACAAATAAATGACAGTTGTGAGGGTGGGGAGGCCCTGGCACAGGATGCCCAGAGAAGCTGTGGCTGCCCCATCCCTGGAAGTGTCCAAGGCCAGGTTGGACAGGGTTTGGAGCAGCCTGGAATAGTGCCCATGGCCTTTGGGATTCCTTCCAACCCAAACCATTCTAAGATTTTATTAAATGGCACATTCTGCATCATGAGTGTGAAACAAGACACTCCTCAGGCAGCAAAACACCCAAGCTCTTGTCCTGCCACCTCTGGACTTATTTAGCCAGAAGTGTTACTTTATACTTCCAAATACCAATAATCTTTCCCCTTCATTTTCTCAAGCTTCAGGTTCTCCTTTTCCTGTTGTTTTGGTTGTTTGTTTGGTTTGTGGGGGTTTTTTTTGTTTTTTTTTAACTTGCTTAAATGTGGAGACTCAGAGTACTGCACACCATCAACAAGATGGTTTCTATAATCAGGTATTGAAGATAGATCAGTCTACTAGACCACATAATACTAGGACAGATCTCAAATTTTAAAAGGCACACTTTACAAATGCAAAGTGTGTACAATACAATACTGTACAAATACAAGTATGACCTGGAAGAAACATCACTCTTGCTCACCAAAAAGGGGAAAAAGAAGCCCCTTGCATTTTCTAGGAAGGAAATACATCTGGGCAAGTACTGCTGCCTTCCAATCCATTCATTTTTGTGCTTCAGTGGAAAATTCTTGTTTGATTTAAAGGATTTTTTTTGCCCAGGAAAAGCAAACTTGACCTGCAAAAGTACTTGTAAAAGACCTAAGTATGGCTCAGGAAGCCTACTATTGATATATCTGAGAGCAGGATCCCTCTTAGAGGGATCAGACTGCCTTTTCCAGATTTTTCAAGCACCGATTTTCTGGGTGAAAGATCATTTCTGTTATCTCTGTGGAACACCTACCACGAAGCAAATTCTGGTTCATGCCCAGGATCATGTTAATATGAATGGAGTGGGAGCACTTCAGTGTGCCTTCAGAACAGTCATGAGTTGTGCACTGCCCTTAAAACACCACTTTCCACACATTTGCATCTCTCTATCCTTCCCTCTCACCCCCCTGGTGCACTCCACGGATTCTGCTGATATCCACGGCTCTTTCAGAAGCAGAACATTAAAGCATTCTCCTTCAGCTCAGATTTTACAGACCTCCTACCCAGTTATGAGAAGGAAGAAAAAGAGAAGCTTTTCTACCTGCTGTTTTTTATACACAGACTATTGGCTGCCTTTTCCTAGTTTATTCTATCGCAATCCCTGTCTCACTCATGTCTTTTATTAGTATCACATGTACATCAAATCTCCTGCAAGGTTTAGGATGCAATTACCTCCCAGGCTTTTTTTTTCTGTGTGTCTTGAATAAAAAATAAAACAAAAGTGCTCCTTTAACATTAACAAGAACTGAGTCCATTGTGTGCAAACTGAAATTAAAACAATGGCTGTAAAATTGCCACATGAAGTTTGAAGTGGACAACTAACAAGTAGGTGTAAAAGTAATATAACAAAAAAAACAATGTATGCATTACATTCCTCAGCTTTGTCCTTGTTTTAAAAAAATAATATTCTAGCAATAAGTAAAACTGTTACAAGCAGTGCTAGAAAGAGGAGTAACTTAGGATCTGGTGAAGAACATACACACTTGATACCATGGTACAAGAATTTATTAGTAACTTGTATCCTTACACCCCCCTTATGAGCACAAGATGCAAAGCCAAATCAACAAACGTTCCTTTATATGGGACTAACCAATGTCCAAAAATAATCCAGGCAAATTTATGCAGAGTGCAGCTACACATCCAGAAACTCGGTTGTGTTTACAGTTACACAGTGCCATGGAAGGTGCCAATACAAGTTGGATTATGTGCCAACTTCATCATGAACAGGGAGATCTTAATTTGTCAATAACAGACTTCCATCCATCACTCTGTGGCCTGATAGCAACTAAAGTAAAAGGGTGAAGTGAGAAAGAAGTATGTCAAGATGTCTGTACAAGCACGAGTGAACTCATTCTGACAGGAAAAAGTCAGGGAGGTGGGAGCTGACTTTTAAAATACTTATTGCTAACAACAAACATTCAAAGGAGAGAGAGAGAAAAATATTACCAACCCATACCTGATAAAAATGTGGCCAGAACGTGCTGATGGCCAGCTCTGCCTTCACCCATCCTTCTGTCACCACTCCTGAGACGTTCCAGATGGGGTTGCCCTGGGGCCCCCCATTCACCTTCACGTAGACGTTGAGGGAGCCGGGGCTCGAGCGGTCCCTGCTGGACAGGTAATAGTGGAAGTCGATGCAGTGAGTGTCGTTTTCCTTCAGGGTGGGCAGCAGCAGGTGAGCTTTCTGCCCCGAGGCTCGCCCAGAGCTGTTCACCATCATGAAGGAGCCTACAGAGCAAAGCAAACAGAGAACGAAGAGTGGGTTTGCTTGGGTTCTCCATTGGAAAAGTCAGTGATTCCCTTCCTTCCCTCTGAAGGAAGCAGCTGTCTGATGCCAGTTGTTAGGTAACAGAGAGAAAGGATATTAAAATTGCAGGGTATATTGCACCAGTGGATTCAGGGCCAGCTAGAGCCACTTTAATTAAATACCTTAAAATTAAAATAAAAGTACTGTTTTGGTTGCATTATTTTATCGCCTTGTGATCACACTCTAAACAAAAGCACGTTCCCACTTCAAGCTGCAACCAGGTTTTCCTGCTGAATACTGTACTCCAAAGGCACATTCAATACAAGCTAACAAGTGACAGAATGAGGGTACATGGCCTCAAGTTGCACCAGAGGAAGCTTAGATGGGATATTATGAAAAATTTCTTCACGGGAATGGTTGTAAAGTACCAGTCTGTTGACTGGAGTCACCATCTCCAGAAGTGTTCAGAATACATGGGCATGTGACGGTTGAGGACATGATTTAGTGGTGAAGATAGTGGATGTGCTGGGTTGATGGCTGGTCTTGATGATCTATAAAGGTCCTTTCCAATCTTAGCAATTCTATGATTCAACACAAAAACCACAACAGACCAAACTCTCAGCTGATATTTGCCCATGTGGCCACTACACACTTCATGCCAGCCCATACCTGTGAACCCTGGCACTTGAAACTTCTGAAGGTTGTGTTAAAAAAGCCCCAGTTTTCAGAGCCCAAACAAATTAGTGTTGTTGACAGAACAGCAACATCTTGTCTTGTAATAATGCAACAGGACAATTATTCTAGTGGGAGGGAAGGGTAGGTTGAATTTAGGGAGGTCAGTGTATACTGAAGCAATTTATGAGTTTGTTAACCTGGAAGTCTGCATCATATTAACAGTGGCACTTGATGTTGAACTTGCATTTGGATTCATCAAGCAGTTATTTTATAGCACATTGTGTCTCGACTCATCTTCTCACAGATGCATCAAGGTGACAAATGTCAGCAATAAGGGAGGACATGATGAGAGTTATTTGATTCAATTCTGGTTAAAGGATCTCCTTTATGTGGGTGCAGACACTCACACATAGAAAGAGCTAAAGAAAACACCTACACTGGGGCAGAGGAAATCTGTGTATCAACAGCCAGGCATGATAATTTTTAATCAAACACAGCCCTCTTGACACTCTGGGCTCTGATGTTGCTGCTAAGCCATGCTCCAAATGTGTTTGTCTGCTGGCCCCTCGCAGTTCACAGAAGATTGAGTTTGAAAAGCCCTGCCTCACTTCTGACCTATTGACTTTCCTTATTCCCCACCATAGCAGGTGGCTCAGATGAGCCAGGCAAACATTTGAATCAATTCTGTGCAGTGAACAGTCATATATTATAAATTTATAACAGCTACAAGCAACAGTCTCTCACAAAAAAAAAATTTCCCCCATGTTTATATGATATACATGAATTTTTTAAAGGATTGACAGGAGGAAGTCAATGTTCAAAATAAATACATAAATTACACACTCTAAAGACCTTGGGAAATTCAAACACAGTGCAAATACAGCTGGGAAAGAGGAAGAAGCTCTACTAAGAAATGGGAAAATGTATAGGCAAGATGGTCTCTGGCAACGGTGTCCTTCATTTTGAAATGCTGAAAACCAAACTGGCCCCAAATAAATTCCAGATTAGCAGGAAGGACTTTGGGAAGTGTAAGAGCTGAATCCAAACTTTTTAGTTTCTCTCTAAAAATCAGGATACTGACAAATGTCAAATACTGATGTAATTCTGCTCCCAGTCAACCATAAAATCTCCTTCTTCAGCAAGTATCACATTTACTCTACTCTTAAAAAATTACCCAAATAAACTAAGCTTTTGAGAAACTGAAATTTGGCTTCTGTTTCTATGACCTGAGAAAATTTATTATCAGGAAACACAATTGCCAGCAGGCTTGGAGAGGCAGCACAGCCTGAGAGCTGAGGCAGAAAGCTGGAAACCTGACACAGTCAGGTGTGGGAAAGCTGAATATGACACCCAGTTCCATGAGAGCTGGAGCAGCACAGCTATGGGGACAGGATGGGAGAGCTGGGGGTGTTCCCCTGGAGAAGAGAAGGATGAGGAGACCTTAGAGCCCCTTCCAGTGCCTAAAGGGCATCCAGGAGAGCTGGAGAGGGACTGGGGAAAAGGGTCTGGAAAGGGGGAACTGCTTTAAGATGAAGGAGGGTAGATTTAGATCAGGTATTGGGAAGAAATTCTTCCCTGTGAGGGTGGAGAGGCCCTGGCACAGGGTGCCCAGAGAAGCTGTGGCTGCCCCATCCCTGGAAGTGCCCAAGGCCAGGTTGGACAGGGCTTGGAGCAGCCTGGGATAATGAGATGTGTAGGTCCATGGAAAGGGGTGGGACTGGATGAACTTTAAGGTTCCTTCCAACCTAAACTGTTTTGGGATTCTCAGATCTCTGTCAGTACACAGTCACAAAAACCTCTCTTCTGCAGAGAATTTGGGAGAAAAAACACTGTAGAACTGCTGAGTGAGGGTAGCATGGCCTGGAGGAGCTCAGCAGCTGCTGTGAAATGCTCTGCCCGCAGCATTTCAGAGCCACTTGAACACAATGAAGACAAAGTTCTTCATTTGCCAGATCCCATCCTGGAGGAGGGTGGTGCAGTCCATTGAAAAGGAAAAGCAGAGAATTCCCAAGGTTTTTGACCAAGTGCCTCCTACACTGAGGAGGAACCCAGAATAAGGCATTTTTACCCCACAAATGATTACATGGCACCTGGCTCAGCATTCCACTTCTGGGCATGTCTCTCAATTTTTCTCATTTTAATTTGGATATTATGTAGATTATCTTACCCTAAAGAACTGCTCTGAAGCTGTGCTGCGTCTAGCACAATACAGTCCTGAACTGCACTGGGGGAGGCAAGTGTTTCAATGACAGCAAAAGCTAGAGTATTTCACTTTTACAGATTCATATATAAAAATAACGAGCTTTCCTCTGGGAAAAAAAAAAATCAGCTTTTCTAAAAAGTTCCAAGCAGTAATTATGATTTTATTTTTTGCCACCCACAACAAAATGATTCACAAGGTATTTGTGGTGACAACGGCCTTTTGTGCAACTGCTGATAATTCTTGGGTGAGGGGGGAGCCTGAATCCAGCGACTGACAACACCAACAAGAAAAACACCTATCCACCAAAAAGCACTTAGCAGAATAATTTATCTTAGTTATTAAAAAAATAGCCTTAAAACCAATTGTTATGGGCAAATTATTCATTAATACAAGTATAGAGATACAGGAGGAAATATTACAAGAAACACACTTTCTCAAGAAAAGTCCTGATAAGAATTGTTATTTTATGACAGTGGAAAAGATAAAAAAATTAAATTTACAGAACCATCTCTGCCAGAGAAAAGAACTCAAACCTTGTCTAAATGAGCTGTACCACAGTCCTTTCTTTCTGCAGAGACTTGGGGTGCCAGCTTCTACCACAAACCCTTCCCCGAGATACCCCAGGCACAGCCCACCCCACCGGATGCCAGACACACCTCAAGCCTGGCCATCCTAGGGGCTGGAAACATTTAGTTCCATCAAGAACATTGACATCAGGCACAAGAATAAAATTCGTAAAATATTCCTCCTATAAAATTCATCTGTGATTAAATTATACCCTGCATCTATAAATTGGCCTCCAAATATACACATTTTCATTTCTCTTTCCCCAGTGTGAATGTGAACAGGTATTTTGTCCTCCAGGACCTTCACAATGTTGCTCTGCATGCTCCAAGATCGACAGCTGAGATCTGCTGTCCTACTACAAATGTCCCTGTCCAGTAGAACTTGTCTGGGCAGGATCCATCTCTTAGGACTAGGTGAGAGATCATGAAAATAGTTCCCAGCAGGAAAAAATAATAAAAAAAAAAACCAACAAACCAGCCTTTTAAAGACAAATGTGGTTTTTCTTATCATCCTTAATAAAAATTGACATATTGTGATTCAGAGTCTGACAGCCCTCTTTAGGCTGAGCACAGAGTTGAAGCTGATGGGACTTATTCTCAATTTATAGGCCTATATGTGAAAATAAAAGAGATACAATCTGTTCTGGCACCAACAAATCACTTGTCACATTTTCCACTCATACAAAGGACTGAGGAATGAATTAACATGTCACAAATGGAAATTATTGATCAATAGATGACTGAAAACCTACTGAATGTCTCTAGGCAAGAATATGAATAAAACAAAAGGTATCCTGGAGAAACTCTTATTTAGACTACTGCATATCCAATTGGGAAAAAAAGAAACAAAAACATCATTGAGTTTTATTGTTTTGTTTACTTCCTTCCAGAAAGTTCAAATTTCCAAGTCTACACTAAACTGAAAAAAATGAATTTTGGGTGAAAAAAGATTATCTGTGCTGGCTAAAAGTTCTTTTTTATGTTTACTTGACAGAGAAGTATAAGCTCATTAAAGCAAATTGAGTATAAAGTCAATTAAACTTGATGCTCTTGGATCAACAGGTTAGATTAATTAATATCTTGCTGGTTTTATCCTGAATATGTAAAAATTGATGTGTTATGTTCAGATCAGTCAGAAGCAAGGAGGATGGGGAGACAGTAAATAAATTCATTTTCCAAAATCCTTTCCAACGGCAGGAACATAAAACGCCACTCTCTCCTGGTTATTAAACATACCACTGAAAATTGGGGAATTAAACCATGAAGTGCTCTCTAGCTGGCCATAAATTTCAATTTTTCCCCTGCTTGGTGGATAATGATGCCTTGATAAGCATCCTATTATTGATGCATCTGCAACATATCTCCTCTTTCTGGAGCTGAAGCGCTGCTCTGTAGCAGATGGTGGCTATTGTGTTTACACATCAGCACTTTATGTTTGCCTTTTCTCACGTCTGCAGTAAAGAGAAAGCCGTAATTGAGTTTTTAATGGCTTTGCACATTGTTCATTAAGATTACATGAGTGTGTTCTGACAAATGACAGCTGAAGGAACGAGCCACCGAGAGCCCGGCAGCAGCACCCGGCAGACCTTGGCTGGTGCTGTCTCACTGTTGGCTTTGAAGAGCTGTGCTGCTTAAAAAGTGAAATTACAGCAACCATTAAAGACTTGCAAAGAAAGCTGTCAAAATGCTCAGCTGCAAAATGAGACTTCTAGAGCCTTGAAAACCAAACTCAGGTACACAATGTTGTTTTAAAGCGCAGACTCCTCCCCAGCATCAAGGAATGGGTTTTCCAGCAGGTGCACCAGCACATTTATAGACAGTTTTGTTTATTGCTGAAGGAACAACTCTATCTCCAGGAAAGTGAGTCTGACACCTGTTGCTGTTAAGGTAGAATAGAGCAACATGGAATAATCTGGGCTGAAGTGGCCCCAGGCCAAACCCCTGCTCAAAGCAGGATCAGCCCTGGGTTTACCACTGAGCCTTCCAAACCTCCTGGGAGGACTGCCCGTCCCCTCTGGAAAACCTGTTCCATTGCTTGACTGCCCTCACATTTTTTTCCGTCTATTCAGTCCAAAACCTCTCATTTCCAGTTAGATCCTTTGTCTCTCCTCCTCCAGGCACCTGCTGCAGTAGAGATTAACCTGGTATTCCTGCTAACTCCTTGCAGGTATGCATTTATGAGGTGTGGCTTTCCTTTGCAGGTGTGCTTTGACTCTTTCCCGATATTCCATTCCCTGTGGACCTGGACTAGGGTCAGTTCACTGTCTCGTACACTGACCTGGAAATCCTTCACTACAGGGATTGCTACAGAAGGACACAGCAAAGCAGGCTCGTGCCTTTCCTAGTACGGTTTCTACAGAGCAGGTTGTGGCACAACTTTTGATAAATCACACACTTACGATACCTTCAGGTCAATCTGAAGGCCACAGAAACTGTCTATGCAAGTATGACAGAACATGTTTAAGGAACATCTACCTCAACACTTGGATTCCAGCAGTGACAAAGTGGCCACTTCAAACAGAACACATAAGAATCAGGGTGAAGCAGAATTTACCATTTCAAGCTTCTGACAGTCAGAAACATCATGATTTTTTAAGGTCAAAAGCTCCATCTATCCCTTTCATTAATTAGCCACAGAATGTTCTTTCTCTCATCATTTTTGTTGAGTAAGTCAGTAATAAGATTCTGTCAACAAGGTCTAGAGTTTTATTACCCATTGTACTGCTGAAAATAAATTAATATTTCCATGCACTTACTTTAAACTACTGCCACTTAATTTGTAGTTCTTATTTTATGCAAATTTATTATTATCTACCTGTTCCACACTTGCCACATTTTTATATCCCTATTTGTGTATAACAATGGAACAAGGCTCAGAAATATCTTCCCCTCACTGATGTACTACAGACAGCAGCATTTGTACAAACCCAGAATTTCTGTATCTCATAACCACATCCCTTTTCCAAGTATTAGGGCAAAATCAGACCCATGGGGTTTATTTCTCAAATGTGAGTCATACTGAATTAATCTTCCAGGGAAATAGTGTTTGATTCACTGATAAATATGAATATAAATGGCAAGTTGAGTTCAGTGTCATTCATAAGGACAATACATTCACTTGGGAATTGTTGGATTATAGGGAAGAATTTTTTTAAAACTTAGTCTACTATTTCTAAAGAGCTTTTCTTCTGGAAATTAATGTTATGAAAATAATTGTGTTGTTGGGGGATTTTTGTAAGAAAGTCTTCTCAGAACAAGACTGATCTCACACTACTTCAAATATTTGCTGTAGTTATTTAAAGTGAAGATTGTGACATAAACAATTCCCCAATCCTCCCTGAGAGATGAGGTGTGGGACAAAAAGAGGCTCTGGTTTGCTCATTTCCAAAAGGCCTTGGGAGGGGAGAAGTTTGTAAACCTTTTGCTTTATATATAAAACCAAATAATTTTGGGACAATACTCCAAATTAGGAAAAGCAAGGTTTCCCACAGGTTCATAATTGCCAGCTTCAGACTTTTTTACTGATTCCACTGATTGAGCCACAAACAAGTATTGCATTTCCAGTGGCATCCAGGCACTGCTACCCATAAAACACAAGTAGTTTGCTATCAAACTACACTCCTTTGACAAATGCTTTCCAAAGTCTGAATAATGGTGACCCACAGACACTGAGAAAGATCCTCACAACCCAGGAGTAGCCTCCAGCCAAGTGGCAGCTTGCCTTTATCCACCACTGAAGTAAATGCTGAAGAAACAATTATCTGCTGCAGGGGCTTCACCAGTCTGGATGGGAAACATTAAACTACCCAACAGAAGTAACAAGACAAAAATGTATCATGGTTTACAAAGAAAAATCATATTTTTGTGGTTTGCTGATGGATCAGAGTCACTAAACCCTCTTCAGGTACTAAATCCATAGGGAAAGTAATCAAATGACTGATAAGCCCACAAGTACATAATTACCAGAGGGCTTTAAGGGGGATAATGGGATTTATGCAGGAGGCTGTGAAGCAGGGACTTGGGAAGGACTCTGTTTGTTAATGGGATGTTCTTTTAACCTTGCAAGAATATTTAAATCAATAATAAAAATAGCTCCTTCCCTGTTGCTGTTAAAAGCATTCTTCTTGCAGTGTAACATTATGTCCAGCTCTTGGTCACATCATTCTGTGGCCTTTACAAGGACAGCCAGTGATAGAGACTGATAGATTTGCAATATAAACATAACATGCAGGACTCAGGTTCTGACTTCATAATTCCCTCAGTGACAAATGAGGTTTTCTCCATTGGCCTGAAGAAAATTAAACTGAAACGTGAAGACAGAACTCTTAAAAACAACAATGAAAAGAAGCACTTGGGAAAGAGAGATTATCCAACACAGTGGAGAGACTCTTCATTGCCTCAATTTCTCACCTAGGCATGATCTAGACCTGCAAGAAAACTGACACCACAGAAACGACCAGGCAGAAAAAAATAATAGCTCTTTACTGCCTGTTTCTGGCCTCAGCTACAGACCAGAGTGGTCTCCAGCAGTCTGTACTCAATATAGGAACTTCTTGGATCCAGTGTGGAAAAACAGCACAAAAAGGTTAATTCTCATCTGTCTGGACACAGACACAGCAGTGACACCTCACTACACTTCAAGATGCCACAAAAACTTGTTGGGTCAGTCACTTCCTGAAGCCATTGACACCTAACATTTCTGGTATATAACAAGAACTGCACAGTTTATCACAAAGATTCATGACAGCATTTCTCACTTCAGTGGTGAAAGATGATCCAGCATGGCTTTGCCCCTGCATCTCTGGCCCTTCCCACCTTAAAAATCACCATGAAGTATTGCTGCCAGAATAGCTCCAGCTCTCCAATCACATTTTCCTCTTCACCAACAAACTCAAATTCTTGTTTACAACACCAGTCACTGTTGTGAGAATTCAGGAGAGCACAATTGCTCTACAGTTATAGCCATGAGGCAACTGTTCTGTGTAGCAGAGAATCACAGAATGGTTTTGGTTGGAAGGAACCTTAAAAACTATTTAATTCAAGCCCCCTGCCATAGGCAGGGACACCTTCCACTAGACCAAGTCGCTCTAAGCCTTGTTCAGCCTGGCCATGGACACTTCCAGGGATGGGGTGTTCTTTTGCACAACATATCTCATGCTTATCTCTAGGCTCCACAGACATTTCTAGAATTTTCTTCCCAGCTTTTATGAGTTTTTTCTTTATTAAAAGCTGGAGTGCCATGGCTGGAAGCCTGGATTCACTGAGAAGCAAAACATTATGTGTGCTGTAGAACCAGAAACAATTCTATAAATCTCAAGAGTGAAAAAAACTTTTTAATAGACTCATTGCCAGCATTCAATGTTGCTAAGGTCACTGCAGCAGTATCCTTCAACAGTGTCCTTTTTCTATTATTTATAAACATGGTATAAATTGTTTGGCAGTGCTATTAAAAAAAAAAAAAGGTCCATTAGCAATGGAGTTACACCAGTCTATCAAGTAAAGGCATTTGTAATAAACCCCATACAATTCTCTGTAAACAACAGTCAAGAATTCTCTGCAAATTTAATTATCTTTGTTACATCTTTATCATTCAAAACTGATGAAAATGTACACTAAACCCTGTAAACTGGACAGGTTTATTTGCTTTTTAACTGCAGTAGCCTGACAACTACTTATCCTACCAATCACTCACTTACCACTTTGGTATAATGCAGGCAATTGATTTAAACAGTGGATAATATTTATGTAATTAAGTGGGCAAGTAAAAAAATAGGGGGAATGGCCATAATTCAGCACAAAACCTTCATTTAGAGACATCTAAAATTTTGTTCTTAGCATCCAAGAGCTTTATTACAGCTGGACCTTGAAAGTGAAGACCCACAGAAAGGAACTGTAGGGCTGTGAGTCACAACCTCTGCTCAAAGACTCTCACCCAGATGCTGTTCAAGAAGAGTCAGGATTCAGCAGACCAGAAATCTCTTCCACTCCTGATTAAACCTGTGGCATAACCTTCTGCCAAATGCAGCCTCCCTGTCATGGAAATGGTATCATTTCAGTAAACAGTTTTCGCTATAAACACCCTCTGAAAAAAATCTCATCAAAACGTCAACATACAGAACCACAGAAAGGTTTGGCTTGGAAGGGACCTTAATGCTCATCCAGTGCCATCCCCTGCCTTGGGCAGGGACACTTTCCACTATCCCAGGTTGCTCCAAGCCCCATCCAACCTGGCCTTGGACACTCCCAGGGATGGGGCAGCCACAGCTTCTCTGGGCAAACTGTGTCAGTGCTTATTTTAAAAATTAAACTCTGTATCCTGTTGAAACCTTATGGTTAAAGTAAAATTCTCTCCAACCAGGTAGATACTGATTTTAAAAAGTCATGTTTTAGGCTGGTGATTACAAGCAACTAAATAATTAAATCACTGCATCTCAGCCATTGCAACATCATTGGAGGGGACAGCAAGACTAAGTTCAAAAACTCTGTTGTTTCTCAGTATAAAACCTCTCTGCAGAAACATGGTTTGATGTACTTAAACATCTATGATATGCACAAAATGTGGATTAAAAAGTCAGGTTTCAAATGCTCTCTTTCCCATTAATGTCTGATATATCTAATGGTGAAAAGAGAAAAAATAACCCCTAATAACACATGATTATCCTCATAGACTCTCTTTTCTGCATTATCCAGATACAATGGCTGATCAATTAAGCCTTTACAAAATAAACAACAATCCTTTGCCAGGGCAGCCTTTGTTCTTCACTTTTATTTAGTGTTGATCTTATTTTCCAGCTCTATTTTTTCTCTGAACACATCTTTTCATTTTTGCCTAATCCTCTCTACTGACAACATTTTAAAAGATAAAGGACATGGACTACAAACTCCATTCTGCCCCCAACTCCCTTCCCAAAGATGCAGCAGACAGCTGTTGGATGCATCATCATTCACCAGAGGTGGGTGAATGGATGGCTCCAGGTTCACAATAAGGAATTATAATAATAATAATCCATAATTTAATTTGGCTACTCTAAGGCCACTGAGATTCAATACTATCAGGTAGTTACCCTGGGGTAGTTCAAGGTTCTCAGGCTCCAATCTACTCTGTCTAAAAAAAAGCCTCTGTGTCTCCAAAGCCTCAGAAGACCATCAGCTGAGACAGCTCTACCCAGAGCTTCCTGCTCATGCTAAGTTAATAAACTGTGCTTATCTTTGTGCTGCTATGTGTAATTAACACTGACATAAAATCTAAATTGCTGGGCCAGTTGGACCCTAAAGGTTGAACCAACAAGGGCTTTGTGGAAGCCACTCTGGAATTGCCTTTGGCATCAGCCAGGCAGCTGCCAGAAGTATTTTGGTGCAAACATCACTTTTCCAGGAAGCACTGAGCTCCAGAGTTCAGGCATATATTTATTTTCAATACATCAGGCTCTTTGTTTGCTTAATCATTAAAGACAAATAGCTAAATATATTTTATTACATAATTCTAGAGTATTAGAAGCGGTTTGCATGTCAGCCAGAATTAAATACCTCATTAGCAGGCAAGCAGCTCCATTGCCAGCCAGCATTTATGGTCTCTGCAACTGGGGTAAAATTTCCGTATGTTTTGTATATGTAGCATTTTCTAGGAAACTGCAGAGGGATTATTACCTTTTCTATTTGTGACAGAAATTTGTGACATATTAAATGTAATGCCAAAAGGCAACTGAAGCAAAAGATGTCTGAAGAGGAATTGTGTCTTCAAGAGTTTGTTTTTACATAACTCTGCTTTAACCATATGGTCACTTCCGTGTACATTTAAGAAATCAACACTACAGCTTAAAACTCAGAGTATGTTAAAGGTTAGATGCTGAGCTATTTTTGCACCAAATTTTCATCTTTGATGAGCTCAGCTTCCAAGCACTGGGTGCTGCTGAAGTCACTGCTGCTATTCCAGGAGTGCTGCAGTATAGCCAAGGATGGAATTTGGCAGGGCGAATTCAAAAATAATTAAGGCCATCTCACAAGCCACCACAGAGTATGGCAGCACAACAATTTCTCAAAAGGAGCAGCTCCAAAGTGCCAAAGCAGAGGCTGATGCAGACCCCAGCAGGGGTGTGTTGGCACAGGGGGAAGGAGCCTCAGTCCTTCCAACCCATGGCTTTCCCAGCTATGGTCACTACCATTCCCATGGGAACTAAAGTAGAGCTGATTTTTCTTCTATACACAATGTTTGTTTGCTTATCTTAACTCCTGTTATAAGTACAGAAGCCTAAACAAGGGGGCTGTTATCAGCACCCTCTTTTCCAGGGGGACTGTACAGTTTGGGGGACATTTTCTGGCTGAATGTTTCTGACTTACATTTCCAAAGGGAAAAGGAAATGTCACTTTGAGGCAGCTCAGTTGCCAACAGTGGCTAGTCCTGGTGTTCAGGGAAAGTGCCTAACTCTCTGTGATAAAACACTAATTTAATTTAAATAGCAGCTCTTTCTCCATCAAATGATTAATTTGGTGACTGGTTCACACCACAAGACAGTATTTGTGCTTAAACAAATCCCAAACCATTCAGTTACAATTCAAGATTATTAAACTAGATCCATCATTACACAAAAGTCTAATCATTATTTAAGGAAACATCTGATAATTACTGAAACTTGACAAACATTTTTGCTCAAATAACTTGACAGTTGTGTTTAGCAACAAGGCATTTTTTGGAGTAGCTTGAAACATGCTGCCTTTGAGCACCTGTATACATGCCCCTATTTTAATCAAATAGGCTCAGGACACTTAAAAGACACATAATTTGCAATATTTTATCATGCTTCGCTTCTTGGTCTTTTTGATATTAGGCAGAAACAGGATTACCAATATTTACAAAGCCTGTTACTCCCATGTGCTTTTTGAGTTGGATGCCTGTGTAAATATTTTTTACTAAATTGCCCAAAAGTACAGAGATTTATTTCCTGTGGACTGCAGTTCATTTAGAAATGAACAGTGTTATATGCATGTTGTTAAATTTTTATTAGAAATTAATAGTATTTACTGAATCACATTTTCTGGTCCAGATTTTCCTGCTGAAAACCAACAGGGCAGGACACTACAAGAGCCATTCTGAGCTCTGCAGGTGATGGCAGATGGACCTGATACCACTGCTTGGATGGAAACTTCAATATTGTAACTGGTGAGTTCCTTGATCCATCTAAATCCACCTTCTTCCCCACCAGGCAACTATTCTGTGGTACTACCACAGCAGGTGAGTGGTTTGTGTGGTCAGGAATGCACTGGCTTTGCAGAGCAAGCAGAGGTCTGGGTGTTCACCAGAAATCAGAAGTTCTACGTGAGACTCTGTCCCCAGCCTACCCCAGGTTAATGAGCTGTGAGCTTGTCTCAAGTTCCTCAGCGCTTTCCACAAATTTTTCTCTCAGTGTTACTCTACTTATCTAATTGTCCATGTTATCACACGGAATGGAATTTAATGCATTATTAGGACAGACATTTGGGCCATCAGTTGTTAACCCTCTGCCACATTTGACTATCTGCTGTCTCCACTAGCCTTCAAATCCCACAGGGAATTTTGTTTCCCCCTGAGGATTACTTCATATAAAAAACTCTGATAAGGTATTTCAAAAGCTTTGAAATCCTTGCTAAATCCAGTTTTAATCCATTATTACACTGGCACTGTAATTTCTGCACAATATAAAGTCAAAGTTTTCCTCTGCAAAGGTGCTGGTGGTGAGTCTGCCATGCTGGACTCACCCTAAGTGGATTAATTTATTTATTTTTGTTTTGATCATTTTCCCTCCAAGGTTCCTGGAATCATCCCATTTTCATTTCTTTAAAGAAAAAAATCCCACTGCTCTTCTATTTACTGGTCAATTAAACAGCTATGAAAGAAACACATTAGCAAAGCAGCCACTTCACTTAAAAATTTCCTCAGATGATCAAAGACTTCTGTGCCTCACCAAAATTATAACTGCTCGTTTGCCCAACAGTTCCTCGGTCTGACATCCATGAGAAAGTCCATAAAAAGACACAGTAATTTCTAGAATTAAGACTGGTGCAAAGTAATCATTTGGACCCTCTGAAGCATGCATTTTTCTCCAAGTGAAGCAGCTAATTACTGATACTCTCACTGACTCACCAATTCTCATTTCCTGCAACGAGGAGATTTAAATAAACCTAGAATCTCCTATCCTTATCCCGAATTTCTCTCTTCACCCCAATTTCAAGTGTCTCCACTACAGACTGAAATTATTCTTAGTAGATTCCTTTTCAATTTTAAAGCAGAATGCCATTTTTTATCCTCAAAGTTTACATTTATTTGAAAGGCTGAGAGATTTGGGGCTGCTCAGCCTGGAGAAGAGAAGGTCCTGGGTAGACTTCAGAGCCCCTTCCACTGCTTTGAGGTGCTCCAAGAGAGCTGGAGAGGGACTTGAACAAGGAGGACTGGTTTTTAACTAACAGAGGAGAGATTTAGATTAGATAGTAGCAAGAAATTCCTCCCTGGGAGGGTGGAGAGGCCCTGGCACAGGTTGCCCAGAGAAGCTGTGGCTGCCCCATCCCTGGCAGTGCCCAAGGCCAAGTTGGACAGGGTTTGGAGCACCCTGGGACAGTGGAAGGTGTCCCTGCCCATGGCAGAGGTGGAATGAGGTCTTTGGGGCCCCTTCCAACCCAAACCATTCCTTGATTCTGTGCTTGAAACACATCCACATCCAAACTACAACCGGCAGTAGTTTCCTGCACACAGATTCAGTTTAATTCTTCCACTGAAAGCAAAGGCAAGATCTGCCTGTACTTCAGTAAAAGAGCAGCTCTCTGACACACTTTCAATTCACTAATTTTATTTATCCAAATCATTGCAATTTAAGCAGGTAGAAAACATTTGGGGGGGATTACATATTTTAGTCATTAACAGACAAAGAATACCAGGAGATGTTCCTGGCATAAATAGGAACAAAACCTAAAATTCTAAATTAAATATTTTGGAACAATAGAAAACATTGAGGCTTGATTGGATGTTAGGCAATTACAGCGAAGTATTTCAGGTGGCCAAGAGGTAAAGGGAAAACTTCTGTCATGTTTTAGAACATGAATGCAGATCCTGTACTGGCAGGACTTCAAAAGGGAACAGAGATTTTTCCACAGGCAAAGCTTATCCTACAATTCCAAGCCTTTGCAGTTGAAACAGGCTGTAAACACCTTGAGTAGAAGGATCTCAAATTAAAATACACTTGAGCAGTTCTCTGGGGTTCTGATCCTGCTCTAAATGACCCAAGACAGATGAACCTCTCCCCTGAACCCAGCGTGATCAGCATCAGTGCCAAATTATTAACAAGCATTTTCTCAGTAGGATTATCTACCCCTGAAAAATAATTACTCCTCATGGCCCTGTAAACAAACAAGCCGTTTCTGTACGATTTACACTGAGTTAACTAGAATTCTCACAAATTCTAACAGCCTGACCTTCTAAGCATGCAGGCACATTTAAGCTTTCTGTTTTCCCATTAATCTCCACTCCACTACACTCCACTCCAGGATGATATTCCTACTCCTTCCAGTTTAATATATCAAATTCTACACTTAGTGAAGAATTATTTGTGTTCTAGATGGCTCCAAGTGTCAACATTGTTCTGACATGGATTTTGGGACGGAGATTTTCCTAACAGCCACAACATGCTTATTTTTAGAACCTGGTTTAAACAGATAAGTGAGTCTCTAGCAAGCCAGGATCACTTCCATTCAGCTTTTCACTTGTAAGGTCCAACTAAGAGTTGAAGAAATAGAGTTTGGATCCCATCCTTCACATACAGACACACAAACACACACCCCAGGTTCCTGTCAGCCTCTGGACATGAGAATTTTTAATTCACGGACAATAATATTGTAATTTGGGATGTACTTTAGATTTACCAAAATCATATGCTGTCTGATACATATTCACTGTGCCTCTACTGCCACTAAAAACACCACTTGGAGTCACTTATTCCTGATTTCTTTGGTTGTCTTCACAATACCAAACTAAGCACTAAAGAGATGCCTGGCTTGTAAGAAAGTACAGCAAATTCTCTGGATAAACACATGTGTCTCTGCATGTCACACAGTTACAAGTTGCTGATACTTCCCTGAAATGATTAAAGCTCAGAGATCTCTTCATGCAAGAAAACTACCCCGGTAACTTTATCTTTTGCAGAAACATCCCCCAAATCTTCAAAGTATTTGTCAAACAAGTGTTCAGAACTCTTTTTTGATCTGTGCAGAACACAGGTAGCAGAAGAACCAACAGGATACTTTAACCTAAACCACCCTGGCTTAAGCAGGCAACTCAAAAAAATTAAGTGCCCCTGTCGTTTTTCAGATTGCACTCAACCG
The DNA here is from genome assembly GCA_013398175.1 of Climacteris rufus. Classification (NCBI taxonomy): domain Eukaryota; kingdom Metazoa; phylum Chordata; class Aves; order Passeriformes; family Climacteridae; genus Climacteris; species Climacteris rufus. The sequence continues at coordinate 839,500 of VZRZ01001925.1, read as the reverse complement.
GTCAGTTTTGGAGGAAAAAAATCACAGAAGAAATAAGAAAACATCTTCAAATGTATAAATGAGTAAGATTTCTTCCTCCAACAGTTTAATACAACATAAAATGTATCATTACAAAATCTTGTTTATTAACACTACTTAAGCTTGCAACACAGTCCAAAGAATAGGAGGTTGAAAATGTATCAGTGTTAACAGCAAAAATATGACACAGGTATTTTACAATTCCCCTTCTAGAGGACCCTTCCACATATTGGTTCCTACTGGTGTTAACTCCATGGGCACTGGAGCAGGGTCAGCACACATCTCCATCCACAGGTACTGTACCACTCCCCTCCCAGATGAAACCCTGATAAAGACTAAATTAGAAAGGTTATACTCCTGGAAAACAATTGCTGAAATGCTCTCCATGTTTATCACAGCATCACAGAATGGTTTGGGCTGGAAGGGACGTTAAGGATCATTTAGTTCCAACCTCCTTGCCCATGACAGGTTGACAACTGCAGTTTTTACTTAGAGGTTCTGCTGACACATCATCAGAGTAAACTGCATAACGTGCTCATGACATTTTCATTCACACAGATCACTGCCACACTAAACTCACTGTGAGGAGTAAGCTCATGGAACCCATACTATTTACCTTTAGAAGGCAGTGTACAGGTAGCCAACTGTATTGCCAGGATAATCAATTTGTCAAGAACAACAATATCAGCTGCTGGACAACTTGAGTATTCCTCAAGCTACTAAAATTTCTCAAAAAATAGGAATGCAAGGACCTTTAGTCTACCTCCTCTTATTATTTGATAAAGCACTGATAGGCACTGATCCTTCAAGTTTGACATCTTAATTGTGTCAGTGCTCTGTGTTCACTGAGAGGACAGTGTTGCTGTAACCACACAGAGTCCAGTGCTGTTCCACACACAGAACTATTCCCTTCCCAACTCTAAGGCACCGAGAAGAATATGCTACATTAAAACAAAAACTGTGTCTACAAGAACAGTAAAAATCTCAATAGCTTAACACATAGTCCCTCTTAATGCTCTGCTCAAAGCAGCTCTGCAAACACACCATTTTCAGTGACTCAGTGAGAATTATACTGAGATGAATCACTTCTGATTGGGATGCAAATGCAGAAACTACCTGTGGAAAAAATAAATCTCTTTTCCATTTGTTTACTGTTCTCTAACAGAGAGCCCCAAGACGTGAACCACCAGAGGAGCGGAGTTTGAGCAGACCTGCCACCTGACAATTTCTTTGCAGATTTGCATAGTTTTACTAGAAGGAAGAATCCAATTTCCAAATCTCCAGGCAGTCCATTTAAAATACACCTTTCCCTTTCCATTTGGAACACATACCACTTGCAGCTTGTGTTCTCCAGATACACAAATATGTTCCACTCTTCCACTACAAACTAGTAACATGCCCTAGATTTACTTTTGCAACATAGATATCTTTATGAAACTTTGATTTCATAGTGCTGTAGATACCACATGACAAGTGTAAACCTTCCACAAAAAAAAGGAGGCATTTTATCCTACTTTACTATTCTTCTAGAATATTGAATCTACTATTACACCATTTTAAACAGCTCAAGATTTCTTTAGTCAGTGTGTTGTGACAATGCATAAACGAATTAACAAGAATTAAGATAATTTGCCCCATTTGGCTCAGCTTCTATTTTGTACTCACACAGTCTCTATCAAGGGGACTAATTTGGAAAAACAGCAGAATGCAATTTCTTTCTGTTCCCAGAATCAGATTCAGCATGCAACTATTTCCCTATCAGCTTTTTAAAATAGTATATCCTTAACCCTCCTGGGATTCTCTGGGTTATTAACATACTTATTTTTCCCCTAATATATTTCTATTACTCTTCAGTGTAAAAGATTGTTTAAACCACTTGTTATTTGGGAAACTACCAAACAAGTCTACTTCATACAAAATAGTGCCAGAAATCAAGCATCAAGAAGCATCTAAAATGACACATAGCACACATTTCTGGAGTTCTGGGGGATGGAGGGGTTGAGGAGGGGTTTCAGAAATGTGTAAAATGAAAGTCTGGAAAGTTAAACTGACACATTAACAGCATCACGTGTTTCCAAGGATTTTGACCAACACTGTGACAGTACTGGAAACCAAAGGCACTGACCATGAATTGCAGCAGTGTCACTGAAAGGAAAACACTGAAGCTTTTTCAGTACAGCATCCACAATTCCCACAGCTCCAGGCACCTCTAAACTACATTTCATACTCCAGGTACAATTTTCAAGTCCATGTTGCTTGTCCATTTGAGCATTCTGAAGCACATGTTCCTGGATGTGGGTGCTGTCCCTGCCCATGGCAGGGGCTTGAAACTGTCTGATCATTAAGGTCCCTTTCAAACCAAGCCTTTCCACAGTTCTAACATTTCACATGCTGAACCACACAATTTTACAGCCAAAGTCTCAAGGATGCTGATAGGATGTGTTAAAATGTGAAGCACTACTTGTCTGCAACTCTGATATAAGTGTGAGCTTAATTACTCATCAAACTCTTGGACATGCTATTAGTTCTTTGATCTCTAAGATGCTCTACAGGTAAGTTAAGCCACGGTCTTTGGGTGTCCCTCCTCACCGTGGTGCTTCCAAGCATCATGTGCAGGGTGCCAGGGGAATATCCACACAAAGACAGCCAGGGCTGGACACCCAGATCCAGGGAGCTGCTGAGCAGTTGGGGAACACCCACTCACTCATCTTTCCCACACCAAACACCTCCCAAAAAGCAAAGTCTTCACAAACATTCAAACCACACAAGTCAAATTCCCAGTGTTTTGACCAGCGCTGTGGCAGTACTGAAAGTTAATGGCACTGACAACTAAGTGCAACTGGAGAAGTTTTAGGCTTATTATACAGGGACAAATCACCAGAAAAATTAATTCTATTCAGTACTGCCTTGAACTTCTCAGCTGTTCCAGCTCAGACCATGCCCTTGCTTCAGCTCCCAGTGAAAGCAGAGCCAAGGCACCCTGTGCCAAGCTGGTGGCAGGGCCAGGGAAGGGTTTTTCGGACTATTGCTCACATTTACTGCAGCCAGAGAGGTGTGAAATGCCATTTACACAGCCACAGAAGGAACCACAACCCGAGGCTGTAAGTCCAAACCAGGAATGGGTCCAATGGCTAAGGCAGGACTGAAGCCATTAAATCAGTGCTGTTGCTGCCTCCTCTCACAAACCTTCCAAAGGCTCCTTAAAAATCAACATTTTCCTAATAAATGTAAATATTGAGAGAACAGTTCTTCCTTCAAAGCAAAGACAGAGTGAATATTAAGGTCAACCTGAAATTAGTCCTATTGTTTTATATTTCAGGGTGTAAAACTGTGGGTTTTACTTCAAATAAAGAATATAAAAATTGACATATTCCACTTGATAAGCAACTAATTAGTCTGGTATTTTCTCTTTAGATTCAACTATGCTTTCAAATAAAATAGTACAAGAAATCTTATACTGAACAGTTGCAGTACAACACCTTTCAGAGAAACCCTTCTAAGGATGAATAATTAGTTAGCAACCTTGAAACCTTCAAACTGAAGATGTTTTAGGCTTATTATACAAGGGAAAATCACAAGAAAAAAATTCTATTCAGCTACTGAGAACAACAGCAGAGTTTCTACCACTCAAAGATGTGCTACCAGAGAATTTGTTGCTAAGATAAATTTTAAATAAGCCAAGGATCTGAAGGTCGCTTCCAACACCATGAAATTCAGAACTTTTCTTTCCTAAATCAATAGACACGTTCCTGATGTTTTATTGTTCTGATACCTCAGCTTCGTTGGGGATTTGCCCCTTTCTGCCCTGAAAATGTTGCAAATCAGAAAGCAGACACAAAAAGTGGGAAAGGAAAACAAGCTGCCCTTCTTCCCCAAAGAGTCCAACCAGTGCAGCTTCCCTGATTAAAGGCAAACACAACAGAACGTGCTCCCTAATTAATGGAGAGACATGTCCTTAGTGTTCTGAAGTCAGAATTGCTCAAATCTATTACCCCACCACAGAGTGTAGCAGCATAATTTAGTCCCTTATGACAGGCTTAGGGAAGAGTACACACTTTTATAGTACTTGCTGGAATCTGTGCTCATGCATATGTTTGTGAAGAAACATGGATTTATCTTGTTCTTTCCATATAGATTTTCTTCTATTTAATGAATAAGTGATTGGGATAATAATAGCCAAGCCCTACTCCACTCATAACAAGGCCTTTCAAGGCTGATATTGTCTAATCTCAATACATTAACTCATAAGTTTTATTTTTTTATTTTCTTTGGGGCTTGTGCCTCTCAAGGCACCCAGGTGCTACAAATAACACCTTGTTAATGCATGCAGTGTACATACAAACATACATTGATTTTCTATGATGAATAATGAAAAAGAAAAAACACAGAACATCTTTGTCTCTCTCGAATCTTCATTTGAACTGGCCACCAGTTTTACTTACAGCAGCTGTTTGACCTTGCTTATTTGCAATTGATGGAAGAGTATCCCAGAGGTTCCTTGAGAAATCAGGGGATACCCAGTGATCACTATGCTCGAAATCCTGTATTTATTTGCCTTTTCCCTGTTTACTGGTCTCTTCTATCAGTTCTACTCAGAGTTCAAGGAGGACTTAAAACACACTCGTATCTGTTAAAAATCCAATTACAAGCCTATTCCCCAGTCCTGACATGCTCCCAAAGGATTTCAAAACCAAGGGTCAGACTTTGAGCTTCACTTATTAACATGCAAGCCAGTCATGGGAGCTGGGCAGAATATTTCAGTGAACGCTGTGTCAACCAGTTCAAAGAGCCAAGTCTTTTTAATGAACTCTAATGCAGTAACAAAAAAAGGAGGTGGTAATACACTGGAAATTATTCAGACATCTCAGGGGTTCAGCTGCTTCTGCCATTCATGTGCCAGCTGCCTTCCTTGCCCCTTAAGGCCAGAGTTTTTCTGCTTATGCTACAACATCAAAACCCAAACAAACATGCAACTGTAACTCCCTGGAAGATTTAATCTCAGCAAGGGTGGTGTTATGCTTGGCAAAATGAATAAATCACTGATATTCTCATACTTTCCTGGTTTTGAAGTACCTCTCAGAGAGGAAAAAATCCACAGGAAAAATGTGGAAGCATTGCAAACACCCAGCTCCTCACACCAGCATTCCATGCAGGATCAGCTTTCCATGCCATGCTGCTCTACACACCCCTGTAAGGAATATGACAGCACGTGCTTTGCATGACTCGTTCTACTTATGTGGAAGCAGGATCTTGGGAAACTCGTGTAAGTGGCCACCCTAGTGTAAGCTTGATTTTTTTTAGCCCATCAGGCCATCTGTTGAAGAAAGGATCATGGAGGTCAATGTCCTGGCTCCCTGTGAAATTCTGGCAGCAGGGTTGGGATGCCAGCTGAATTCCTGACCCAGCTATGAAATAAATGGAATAAAAAAGGTTTCTTGTGGAGGTGTAGAGAGGCTTACACAATCTCGTAAGGCACCACCATGAGAAGGGGCTGAGCAAAACTCTGCACAAGGGCTTTACCCAGTAACATGGACAATTCTCTCATTTATGAATCATTCACCAATCCACACTGGCACCTTGGGAATTGTTTGGGCTCTGTAACAGCTTAAATCCTGTATGTGGCATTTTTCAGCTGATGGGTTACTCACTATTCATTTCTGCTCATCACAACATGTGCCTCCAAGCAACAACAGCACTGCTTCTATTCCTGGATTGGATCACTGAGCCTTTTACAAGTGAGGAACAACTGCTCCCACAACAAATAGCAAATATCAGATGCTTTTTTTCAGGCAGACTCTGAAATTGCCAGTAATAGCCAATTGCCCAAATTTCTAGGGTTCCCACCTCCTAAGACCCTAAACCTACTCACAGTATGATGGATTTCCCAATATTTCTCTTGCTTTGTCCAATTCGATTTTTATTTGGTTTTGATCAAGAGAATAAGATGAACTTCCTTAGAAAGGCATAAGAACCATCAGCCTCAGCAGGGTCAGATGAGGGGACAGAGGGAGCACCGCAAGCAGATTTTGGATGGAAGCTGGGTAAGTATTTACAGGAAAGACCCGTTTTTTCTACTGCTGAACCAACCTTTTACTCTAGTGGCAGAAAGAAACACCAATCTGGCCTAAGTGACAGAACTAATCTGAAAGAAATCACTGATGCAGCACAGAGAAGAAAGACACAGCAACCAATCCATTCCCAACGTAGTATGTGAACTACAAAGCCTTGCAAGAGTTTTATTTTTAAAAACAAAATCTAATAAAAGTAATGTTTTATTTTTCATTTCAGTTTTTTGCATTTGAAAGATACAGAATTAATCACCTTAAAAGTATTTGTGTTTCAATGGATTTGGAGTGTGAAATACAAGAAAAAGAAAAAATCTGGCACAGGGTGCCCAGAGAAGCTGTGGCTGCCCCATCCCTGGAATTGTCCAAGGCCAGGTTGGACAGGGTTTGGAGCAACCTGGGATAGTGGAAGGGGATGAAACTTGGTGATCTTTAATATCCATTTCAACCTAAACCATTTGATCATTCTAAGAAATGGTAAGTTAGAAGTGGAGAAGAATTGACCTCCTACAAATTACTCACCCCATAAGTTGTCTCAATGCTATTACAGGACACTTCAACAGCTTTTTTCATACCTAGAGGTATGGAAAGTGTTCAAAACCACCTCTTTGCAAGTCTAGAAGGTATTCAGCCATGTGCTGAGACTGGGGCAGACTGGGGCAGTACAAGAGCATCCTTCAGAGTGCCCCTGGAGATTCTAGAGATTCACTTACACCAGTTCAATTGAGGGAGGCTGGAGTCACCCATGGCCACAGAAAGAGTCAACAGAAAAAGTGGAATTCAGGACAACCTACATGGAAATTCATTAATACAGTCCTGCCTGTTCCATCCTTCCTCAGCAGAAAATGCCTATAAATATGTACACATATTTTTTACTCATGAGCATGCAGAGACTATATTTACACACACAATAACTATATATATACACATTGTACACTGATGCATAACAGAGCACTTCATCAACTGGAAAGAACTGAAAGAAAAAGAAAAAAATTCCACAATACACCATTAAGTACCAAGTCACCCTCTGACCTGGATTATCTTGATAAACAATTTGTGTACACAGGGTTTTCTGGGGACATGCAACTTCCTTCACTAGTTGTCTACAGACCCTGTCTTACACAAACAAATTTAACCTGGCTCATCTCTGGATGTTAATTAATAAAGACAATTACTTCTAAATTGCAAGTCCCCATTTCTGTCAATATTTAAAATTATATCAAATGTGCACAAGTAGTGATTATTTTTTAAATGGGCATTACAAGCAGGCAGAAGAAATTAAATAAACATGGGCATAAACAAGACAAGCCAGTATTTTCTCCTGGAATTTCAAGACTATTGTTTTATACAAATATTTAAAATGGCTGTATTGATTTATCTCACTGTTCTGCTAATTCAATATTTTTATTTTTTTCCCACCTAATTTACTTTGTGCCTTGACTCCCTCATGCAGTTTGCTTTCTGCTCTCAGTGTTTGTAGTGGAGTTCACAGCTGATCCACACCATATGTTGAAGTAGAAGTTATTCAAATCCTTTGCGACATTTAGAATGTGCTAAGATATTACGACCTTTGAAAAACACCATGAATGAGAAAGACAGGTTGCAGAATAGGAAAAGATACTTTTTTTCTTCCCCTGGGAAAACAACTGCAGTTAATAGAGAGACTTTCAAGAAAAAATTAAAGCCTCAACTGTTGCAAACTGGCCAAGCTCCAAGAAAGCTGAGAGAGAGAAGAGATGTACTGAAACCATCATGAGATGGAATGAGAAAAAGAAACACCAAACACACCACAAACCAAATCAGAAAAATCCACAAAGGTCCATTTAGCTTCAGTTTAGCATAAGGAGACAATGTTGACCTTATTTGCAAGGATCAGACAATGAGCACAGATTTTTGACATTTCTCAGTTCCTTCCTTGCTGATGAAATTTAAGACCTCGTCATAAGGGGTAAAACCTCAAATGGCAAAGAGATATGGCAAAGTTTGTGATAGGATTATCTTAAGGCAGCGAACAACCCATCTCTCCCTTAAAAATTATCCTGAAGGCTCACACGTTATGCTGGATTTCCCCAAAACCAGTTTTTTACTGATGACCAAGAGTTTCTAGATGACCATCTTCACCTTCCCCAATGGGATTCTTTACTGGAAAAGGAAAGAGCCCACGGTAACAAGGTCTCCAAGGGCCAGGCTCCTCGTTACTCCTCAAAACACGCTTTTGGAGACCAGGTGAAAACACACTGAAAGACAAAGATACTTTTCCAACTAAGGCACTTCTAACTCTGTTAACACCACAGCTCCAGGTAACAGCAGCCATGCCCCACATTTGTAAATATCATTAAGAAAAAAATCACCTGACAGAGGATTTTTTTTTTTCCTAGAGTAGAACAGCCTTCCAAAGAGATACAGCTAATCCAGTAAACATACACATTAGATACTGCACAGTGTTTTCTCAAAGTGAAGTCAACTTGTCTGTGAAACAGTCACCTGTGGAAAATGATGGAATACTCACCACTGGAGACATTCCATGGGAATTGCAAAAATATTCAGTCACACATGGATAAGGCAGGACAAAGAGATGGAAAAGGATTCCCATCACCAGTATCCCACGAACAGGGTCACAGGGCTGGTTTCTCCCTGCTCTCAAATGTTCACAGACAATTTTACATTGTGGTAGTTGCATTCTTGTGTTCAGATGTCAAAATTAACCTGGGAACCTGAAGCCCACATTCTGGGAAAACTTACAGTTTCATGAACAAAAATAATGCTTAAATGCTTTCTTTTTGCCATCAAGAATTAGTTTGGCAACACAGTAAAAAAAAACAACAATTAGTTTGACAACACAGTAAAAAAAAAACCCACATATTTTAACAAAACAATCAATATTATTTATGGCTTTGTTCTATTTACTGTTTTTGAAGATATCTGTGTTAACTCTTATTCACCAAGACAAACAACAATCATTCCTTCAGGACAAAGCAACGTCTTCAGAGCCAGAAAAACATCATCAGTACAAGTGAAGTGTTGAAAAATTTGACATATAAACAATAACCATCTAGACAAGCTAATAAACAGAATGTCTCTTAAAACTAACACCAAAAAATCCATTAAATGCTCGTCCAGCAGAAAAACATACAGGCTGGCCAAATGTCATATTTAGAATATACAGAATGTACAAACACAATGTTTTGACTATGACTGCAGTTTAAATGGATGATTAATATATAATTAAAGCAGTCAATCCAAGAGATAAATGAGAAGAGAAAACCACAAGAGTACCACAGATTATGCCATACATACTGAAATAAATTCATATAAGAATGCTACACCTCTAGAACTGCCACAGACTTTTGGGGAAGGTCTGGTTTAACAGCAAAATCACAGAAATGCCCAATTTTCAGTACAACTTCAAAGCCTTTCTCTCCCCTCTTTTTTCACTCCTCAGCCTGGACTTTCAGCAATGAACCCAGCATCCACATGAACTTCATCATCTTCACGCTCCAACACTATTCCAACAAAGTGAGAAGAATTTAGATGCATAAAACACTCTTGCAAAGAAAGTCTGATGGAAAGCTCCTGCCCTTTTCCTTCTCACACTGACTTACAGCTTAGCAAGTGTTTTAGAAGGACTTTGAGCATTTATCCCACTCTTCTCCCTGAAAGCCTCTATTTGGTGTATTTCTCTTTATTCCAAGGAATGGTGATTCATGTGCACAGCCTTTCTCACATCCAGTTCACAATGCCTTGTCCTTGCGTGTGGCACCAGCTCAGACATTCCCACAGCTCTGCCCATTTTATTCCCAGCAGAACATCTCTATCAATGAGCCCCCATTAATTGCTTTCCCACCTCTATTTTTCAAAGGCTATTAAACTCCTAGTTTTCAAATGTCCCTCAATACTGTTACATCCTCAGAACCCCAGATCATTCCAGTCTGACTTTTGCTGTGCCTTCATCTCTTTCGTAACAGCCTTTCCATGACAGGGGAGCTCCACTTACCCCAGCAGCCCTGAAGAGACAGCTGCAATTTTCCCTCACTCTGCTCATTCAGTCCAGAATTTGTTTGCTTTTTATTGTGCTTTTAATGCTGCTGAGCTATGCATTAAAGGCATCAGCTTTATCCTTTATAACACTTTTTTCTACCTTTTTTTTAACTGTGTGATTACTTACATTCCCTTTCTTTTCAGCTCTTACAGCTTCATTGCCTTTTTTCCTATAACATCCAAACCACAGGTTGCCTTAACCTCTGGGTTAGAACAAATTCTATTTTTTTATGCCCTTGATTATAAATAAGCTTTATACAAACCTGAAGTTTTTATTTTCAACATCTTGCTACAGACTTCCCAGTCACATCCCTGTAAGAAATTCCACAAGCCAGTTTTAGGTGTTTTCATTTTAATAATTTACTACTTAAGCCCAGCTGAAACATGGATTTTGGATCTTCAATGGACTCCTCCCCCATAAATATCCCCACTTAGTTTATTTAGTGTGTACAAATATAAATCTTAACTACAGAGGACGATGCAATTCCTTCCCCTACTTCAGATTAACCTCACTATTCTTTTTTGACTTCTACAAAAGAAATAATCCACTTTTTATTTCCACTGACTACACAGTCCAACTAGATTCTTAAAGGTTGTGCCAAGACAGGAAACACAAACTGAGTTTACAAATCAGAAGGTACATAGAACTGTTTCAAAACTGTTGTAAAACTGGAAAAAATAATCCTGATGGTTTGAAATGAAACCATCTTGACCACTTCTTTTTCACTTTGCGTTGCAAACTCCACACTAAGCAGAGAGAAACTCCAAAAGGCAGAATGAATCTGTGGAGGCAGCAAAGTTCTTTCACATTTTCCCGTTCCAGTTTAGATGATTTCCTTTATTGCAGAGAAATTATACAATATCACCTGGTTTTTAAACTTCAGAAATCAATATTCACATTTTAAAAATCTGTATTACTCTTCTCACTCATCACAACCGATTTTGTTTTTAAAACTATGACATGAAATAAAGTTGTTCTCCATGCTCATATCTACTACAAGAACTTTGTCTCCTGTTTGAAGGGGGGAGAGAGATCAAAGATTTGTGATGGGCATTTCCAGAGCCAAGAGGCTCCACAACCCATCTTCATGCTATGTATCTTGAACTTAAATCAGCATGTAGAGGATCTCCTCCCTTGATTTGTATTCTAGGTTAGAGCTTTAAAGGCAATTTTTTAAAAAAGCTCCAAAACCAGAGAAATCTGGTATATGGCAAACATAGCATTTAAATGGAAATCGTGTTGATTGTCTGAGTGGGAACCGTCAGAGTCTCCTGTTATGTACTGGACCATTAATGTTGCAGAGATGAGAAACCAGCCAAGTTCCTCCTGCACATCTGTGCCACTGGGCTGTCCCAGGAGCATTCCATTGCCTTTCCAATATATGAGAATAGTCCATGACTTCAGCAACCAGTTAAAAGCAAACAAGGCTTTAAATGCCAAACAGCAACCACAACTGCTTTAAAAACGAAAAAAAAATCCAACTCCAAAACCTGGGAATATTGCAAATGAGTGACTAACTCAGGATAATTGCTGTCTGGTTTAACATTTGAAAGCTGTGCCACCTGCATCCCAGTCTTGTGTTATTTTCTGGGGAGACATCTCATTTAGGCAGGAAAGAAGAACAACTGGGTGATAGCCGCCACAGTTAACTCAACTGGACCCAGGGGCTTTAAATGCCAGGAACAACTGCTGGGCTGGAAACGAGTAAATGCTCAATTCAGAATTTAACGAGTGTCTTAAGTATTTTAAGATTTCTGCCATGACTTGAGGCGACACGGACAATGCACAAGCTGTAGCTGCAGGGAGTGGGATCCCCCACAAGAGCTGGAGAATTCCATTTCCCTCCTTCCTGCCCCACTTTACCCTCTAGAAGAACAGCAGATGAACCAAGGGGAAACAAATTAAATTTACACCAGAGCCAGCGTGCCAGGTACTGCAGGATAACTGCAAAAATAAAATGTCATAGAATCCTATTATATTTACAACACCGGGAGAGGCAGACCTTGCACAGTTATCAAGGACAACTTCATTTAACACCTTGTTACTTCTAGGTGTGTCTGCTCTTTTGCATTGATTGTGGCCAGGAAAAAAAAAAGTATTTTAGGAAAAAACCCAAAACAACTGTCAGCTTGTTTTTCCTAGAGAAGCAACCATTCTTGCAGTACAAAGCACTTACTTATTCATTCCCAAGTAGAGTTGGCTACAGAGAAATTATTTAAGCTTCAGTGAAGCAGCAAGCTTGTTTTGTGATCTTTTTCACTACGCTGTCCAACCCTTTAGTGTTTACTCAGCTTCTGATACTTTCTGTTTATCTGTTGGTAGTTTTTAGAGGCTCCTGTCGTGGTTTGTTAAACCTTCTGGAAGTGGGATGCTGCTGGCATCAGCAGGGGCTCTGCCTCACTGAATCCCCAGGCTCACAGATCCCAACCTGCCAATTCCCTCGGGTCAAAGCTGACACCTTTTCTATGGGTAAAGGAAATTTAGAAACGCCTGAAGGAACCCCCACACAGCCCAGACGTTTGTCTGCAAAGGCACTTTCCTGATTCCATCTACATTCAATACGCTTTTCTACAAAATTAAACGGAGTCAAACAGATGTCACTATACAGATTGATTTAATGAGTTATCTGCACGCTGCCAGTAAGGACGTACCAGAGTGCAGAGAGGGGAGACTGCAGGAACCACTGCCCTGATTCAGCACATGGCACGGCTGCAGTCACCCAACACATTAAATCCCATTTATCTGGAGCTCTCACACCATGTATTGGCCCAGTCTCTGGGCTAGAACAAGTTCTAATATTGCTTTTATTTTAGAATATCTAAACCAAATAAAAAATAGCGAAAGAGATTGAAAAAAGTCTTTCTAAACGCTAATTGATATTTTTAAATCTTTCTGTATTGCTACTGCAAATTAAGGGCAGAGGAAAATAACTAAAACATTGTTAAGTAGTTGGCCACAGGAATTCTACTTCTGTTAAGAGACAGAGATGCATTTGAGCACACCTGGCAGCTCTGAACCTTTACTCAAGGTCTCCCCAGTTCTGCTTCAGCAACAGAGGATTTGCTGGAGCACCCCACGGCTTCCTTTTGGTCTGCCTTCCTTTCCCCAGAAAAAAAGAAATTGCTGGGAGTGCCCACTCTCAGTGCATAGAAGTGGGAACCAGAACCTCTGAACCCACTGCACAGGCACAGCCTGTGTGTGATGGTTCATGCCTTCCCTAATGCAGGTGGCATTCAAATAAAACTCTCATGCTCTTGCCTGTGTAGGTGGTTCTCTGATACTACTGAGCCATACCACGGGTAGTTTCCTGTAGATATGAAATATTTGACATTTAAATAGAAGAGTAAGAAGTATAACTGTCAGAACTATAAATATATTTTGCATCAAAGCTTAAACAGCTTTTAAAAGTTCCCTGAATGTGTTATCATGTCTGTTCTCAGGGTTCTCTGACTCTGAAGCTTTTCCTTTTTCAATTTTTTCTGGTAAAACCTATGCCAGTTTCCCAGCTTTGAACTGGGGCAGGGGAGGTCCAGCTGCATTTACAGTCATGTAAAGGGACTGTTTCCCTAAATGCACATCACTCTACAGTCATGGATTTCGAGGAAAACATCTGCTCCTTCACACCTGTGAGCAGCTCATGTATTGTCCCAGCACAGGTCACTGCACATTCCAATTCCACAGCAGCAAAGAAATAAAGGAACCAGGAGTCATCCCAGCAGCTGAGCTGATGCTCTGGTAGATATCCAGCACCCAAATCAGACTGTAAATATTGATTCTGGTCATTTCATTTGTGGGAGACTGAGTTTTGACAAGGCAGCAATATGAGGACATAGGCAGAATCTGCAGCATGCTGTACCACCTTTGTGAAGTGATGTAAATCATTCTTTTTTTATGTTTCCTGGAGCTGAAAACATCAGAACACAGGTGCCAACAGGGCTCTGGTCCACAGCACCCAGCAAGAGAGGCTTGTTCCAAACAATCCCTCTGCTGAAATACATTTTAACTTAAAGCACAGGGGCCACAAGGGTAAATGGCCACACTGGCTACAAAGCAAAGGAGACAAATCTAGTTCCCTGTGGAGGAAAAACTAATTCACCAGTAAAGAATTCCTCACAGTATATTTATCCTAAACTCTCACCACACAAATGATTCCAGTGACTTCAGGCAGATTGGTAAGAGATACAAACTGCCAGGAAAAGGTGAAAGGCAATTAGTAAATCACTATCTCTTTTGTAATCACTGATGAAATTTCCATTTTTTTTATCCCCTACTGCTCACTCGCCCAAACAAGCAAGACATCACCTTGAAAATGAATGCAATTAATTATATTAGCTGAAGCTTTTAAAGCAGAATGGCTTCTCATTTACATTCCTGGCAGAAATTCAATAAGATTGCACTTCTGTAAGGTTGATTGAACTGCTGCTGCAGTTAGACCAGTATCCTGAAATAAAAATAATTCTAATGTTCATCATGAGATTTTTAGAGCTAAGTACTTTGAACTGTTAATATTCTCAAGTAAGGCTGCAGTGGAAAGGTTGGAAAAGGTAGTTTACTGTGTGTTAACTGAAGCTGAAATAACTTCTTTCCCTTCTGCACCATTCTCCACTTACTTTTAACTAATCAAAAATTAGCTGAATTATCCTACATGCCTGAACTAATTAGCAAAGATGTTATCCAAACCTACAGCTTTCACCTATGCACCTGAACACTTGCCCTCTGTTAGCAGAGCCAGAGCTCTGCTGGCATGAAAGGATTGCAGAACTTATTATTTGTGTGCAGGGATTTCCTCATTTCACCTCGGTGCTGGTGTAGCAGAGGGCAGCACAGCACTGTTCTACTACACCTTCAACAATCCCACTAAGCACAACAAACCCAATAGAAATTGTTACACTGGCCTGGAAAATGGAGTCCTTGCAGCAAACATTGAATTAGAGACAACAAATGAAGGCAACAATGATTACGCATGTATTTATAAAAGCATAATCAGTTTGTGAAAGCATAATTGGTTTGTGAAAGCATTATTAGTCACACTGATGTAAATAAGCAAGGAAAAAATGTAGATTGGTGTTTGGATCACAGGTTGGAGGATGAGGTAATGGCAGAAAAAAATCCACATTTAATTGCAAATTGGACATGCATTCGACAGGCCCCTGAGCACCTTATTGCAGAATTACACCTGAGCAGAGGTGGACAAGGGGCCCAGCCTTGGTCTGAACATCTGGCAGACAGAGACAGCAGGGAAGAGCCCCAGCCCTCCACTCTAGCGAGGAGACACCTGCACAGTCAACCAATTTCCAGGAGTAAGTGCATACAAACTGCATGAAAATACTTCAGTTGCTGCCCAAAACCCCCTACGAAATAAAACATGGAATGGACTTTATAGAATCATAGAATGCTTTGTGCTGGGAAGGCCTTAAAGCTCATCTTGTTTCACCTTCCACCATGGGCAAGGACACCTTCCACTGGACCAGGTAGCTCCAAGCCCCATCCCACCTGAAGTTTGCTGGGTTTTATCACCTTCTCTAAGTAGATGCATGTGAATACACACATAAAACACACAGAATAATAGTTCTGCTTGTAGAAAATCTGCCATAGCTCTTGGAATTCTGTACAGGCTGTTGCACTGTGCATGCACAACCCCAGTTCCTGCTGCTCAGATTTCCTATATGACCACAGCTTAAGAAAGCTTTAAATATAATTATCATCAAGTGAGATAATGCTTAGTGCCTTTGCTCTTGGAATAATGAAAAAGTAGTCAGGAAAAGCAGGTGGGAGTATTAAGTCTGCTATCTCATGAGCTAAAAAAAAGAAATATAAAAGCAAGCATAGAGCTTTAGGCTGCCTAAAAAAACCCTATTTGTCACATTTCATTAATTAAAATTAATAAAGGAAAATCATTGGGCTGACTGCAATTTGACCAAAGAGTTAATTTCAGATAGAAACGTCAGTGTCTTCTCTTTTTCCACAAAAATACGTGGACTGACTGCAGTCTATAAACGATTCAATATGAAGTTTTATCTTTAATACCGAAGGTATGAACTCTCTATTTCATAGGAAGGATGTTGGTGATTCATTTACTTCTTAAGCTTTTCTCAGACAAATGGAAAAAGAAATCTAAAGAGAAAGCTGATAGAATAAGCCAAAATAATTCTCAGTGTATTACCTCTATTGGAAAGGCTCTCACAGAGCAATGCCTGGATCCAAAAAAAGCCTTTCTGAACAGTTAACATTTGTCTTTGAGCCAATACTGAGATTTTAGCCAAATATTTAGATCTCTTTGCTTACAGAGATGTCTAAGGGGACTAAGCACAACCTAGATCCTGCAGGCATGTGGTGTACCAAGTTTAGCAACAGGCCAGCCTAGCTGTGAAGCTGTAAGCTGGACCTGTGATTGCTCACAGAAAGTGATGAAAAAGTCAATTATTTGATTTAAAACACACATATGAAGCAATTATATCATCTTTAAGATAATATAATGGAGGGAGAGTTAAGGTTTTTGCCCTAATAGACTGCAAATCTGCAAAAATGAGCATGCAGACAGGAGAAACTCTGGAATGCAGGGACTGAGACAGACTGGAATTACCAACTCCAGACCTTCATAATCTCCCAGCCTGGTTTTAGGCTTCTGTACACTGTGACCCCACTCTGTAGCACCTCACAGGGCATTGCTTCTCACCCTGCACTCCAGGGCAGCAAGGAAGTCCCCAAGCACTGGAACACTGACTTCTCTTGGAACAGTCATTGACTTCTGCTGTACACCCAAGAACACAGCACAGGAGTCCTGACACTTAACCCCTGCTTAGCTTTATTTTTCTGAAGATAGGGGTGGCTCTGTCAAGCAACCTGGGAAATACTGCTTGAAAGATGATCAAGATCTGCAAGGAGAGAGGACAGACTGCTAATTACCTTGATGAACTCATCAGCAAGAAGAGCTAAGACGATAATCACAACAAAACTCCAATTTTTTCCAAAGGATATATGACTTTTAAATTATTGTAATGTCTAAAACACATCTGCCAACACTCTGCACCTTGTCATACAACCCTATAGATCTCATGGGAAGCCAGATCTCGCCCTGGGAATGCACAGCAGGGATGGAAGCAGAGGTGGCAATCTCCTCTCTCCCAGTCAGTGCAAGGCTGGGAGGTTCTGAGGCACTGCCTGCTGCTGGAAGGTGTCAGACTTGGAGAGGTGATAGACATGAAAACATCTCTCAATGTGTTGGTAAATGCACTCCATATGAATACTACAGGTTTAGGAATGCAACTAATCCACCTGAAAGATTACATAAGAACTTTAAGAACCTTGCAGCCCTAAATTATAGTGGATTTGTTCTTTGAAGGAGTTTGTCACTGTCTAAATGCCATGACTACTGAAGCTCTGAGATGCTTCCTTACCTTGGGTTTTAAAAGTTAAAATATTTGGGGAGAAAAAGTCTTCCTCTTCCCACAGAGGATTGGAGTACACGCTTTTCCCTCTTGTAATAAATGAACAGCTTGAATAGATGATGCCTAAAGTTTGAAAAAGAAATCAAAACAGCAGCAGTACTGCGAGGACACAGGCTTGGCCTGATTTTTGAAATCACAGTCCACTCTGCCCAAACACTAAAGCATCAGGGACAGAGAAAGCCTGATGTGTAACAGCTCCTTATTTTACAGTGAGATACGCCTCATTTGGAGCGGCAAACTAATTAATACAATCAGAGGCAAAAGTTTCAGAACTCTCCCAACAGCACACATTAGCATATACTGCCGAGAGACTTGATAAAGTTCAAAGCTTATCTTGTAGCCTGCATGCTCCGTGTTTGCTCAGAGCAGCAGCTGGCCAAGTGATCTCCCTTCTCCTCAAAGAGCAAAATTAAATTAGATTAGATCATCTTCTCTCCCTTGTAGAATTAAGATCATGCTACAAAAACAAGCAAATTAGGTTTTGAAATCCTGTTTCTCACTTAAAGCCTACAAGGCTGAGAAATGCTTTCTGTACCAATTCAGCTCCGTTGCAAGAGTGTGTCTGTGCTGTTTTCCTGGCAAGCTGAATGAGGGAGTTCTACAGATCTGTCTCTCCCTGGGCTTGAAGCTGTGAGTGACAGATCCTGAGGGATGAAGCCAAAGCAGGGAACAAAGGAGAAAAGGCAATGGACACAAAGTCTCGAGAATCAAGACATGCAGAAGACACAGAATCACAAAATGGGTTGGGTTGGCAGAGACCTTGAAGACCATCATGTTCCAACACCCTACCCTGGGCAGGGACACCTTCCACTATCCCAGGTTGCTCCAAGCCCAGTCCTACTGGCCCTGGTGGTGTAAATAAGAACTGCAGTAGTGAGGCTTGAAAGCTTCTTGGTTTGCTGCTATATAAAAACCCTTCTAAGTAAAAGAGTAAATCCTAGTTCCTAGACAAAGTATGATTAGGAACATGAATGTTACATGAGAAAAAAGCTTACAGTGTAAGCAAACAGGAGGAAAAATGCAGGGACCAGGATTTTTTGGACTTGAAAGCTGGACTGAAGAACAACAAATGTTTATGGATGGATGGTGGAGTTCAGGCCAGCGATGCCAAATACAAATCAAACAAATACACAACAGCAAATTAAGTTCAAAGGGGGACATACAAATGAGATCCTGGACTGAAACTGTACTTTCTAGAGCTGATTCACTGCACACCAAGCTGTGAGGTCAGCTGGCGTAGACACACTTACAGAAGCTGGTAAAAATGTGTCCCCATTAAGTTACCATGCTGCAGCAATCAGACACACTCCAGAAGTCCATCCTGTGCAATCTGTTCTAGATGAACAGCTAATGAGAACTAAGCTAAACCACTTTTTTCTGGTTATGATTCCTCCTTTGAATATTCCCATAACTGTAGTGCTAAACAACTTAAACCTATAAAACTGAAATGGGGAAAGATATTCTTCTGCTGTGGACAGATGGAGTAGTAAAACTGGCCATGACAAAGCACAGCAATATCCATGGTACATCTTCACTCAGTCACCCTAGACTGCAACAAATTTAGCAAGAAGTTAATTTAGCTTATAGTTTGTTTGTTTTTTTAATACTTCGATTATATCTTATTAGGCTAGAGGTGATGGAGAAGGTGATTTGGGTTTTATTACTAAATTTCTTCACAGCTTGATCTTCACTACCATAACTAGAGGAGATTATAAGATGAAGATGATATTTCCAGAAAAAAAAAAGATACACAAAAATCTCATATACATAGGGAAAGAAGAGGAATGGAGGAAAAAGAAGCTTTTGAAGGTTTTATGTTTCCATGTGGTATCTGAGGGGTGAGTTTATGGGGCAGACTGACTCATGAGGAGGCATCAGGCACAGTTATCCCACGACAATATTGATTGCACTGCTTAAAGCTTTACTAACTTGGGTGTTAAAGATGTGTGGCACAGAAGTAAATTAAAAAAGGGAAGTGCTGCATAAACTTTCAGGACATAAAACACTTACTCTAAAGCATCTTAAAACTAATCAGAAACAGCTCTGCAATTTCATGGCTCTGAAGGCAGCAGGCCACTTGCTGCCTCTAAGCTGGTTCTCTCCTTGTGCTTCCACAGTGTGTGTGCCAGGGCTGGGTGGGAAGCTGGGATGAAACATCCTCACTCTGCCAACATCCATACAAGGCAATAGATGGCATTTTCAAAGATCAAAGGGATGTGTTCAGATCTTTAGTGCTGAGGAAAATCTTGCTTCAGAAGGATCAGATAAACCAAGGAATTTCTTAGACTCCTGAACTGTGCTGCAGGTTTCTCATTCTGCTTCCCTTACAGCATCCTTCTGATCAACAATGACATTTCTTTCCTGTTACCTTCATGCTTGCACTGTAAGTAAATCCAAAGTAGAAGACCAGAAGAAAAAGCTGTTTCCATCATTAGAAAGGTAAACCCTTTCAGCAGAGTGTCACTGTTCCATCTACACAAGGCTTACCCAAAGGGCTTGACACCTCTCTGTGTTTATAGACATTTTGCTAATAAAAAGCAAAGCATTTCTCAAGGTTAATGAGGGCCCAAATGGCTTCTGTTGCAGCCTGAAACATCTCAATTTCCTGTGAATTCCCTGTGACTTGGCTGGTGCCATTTCTACTGCAGCTGTTCATTCAATTGAGAGCTCACATCATGAAACATGTCAGGGAGAAAAAGAGCCGATGAGAATTCAGTGAATACAGCTTTTCATTTGAAAAGATCCTCAAACACATACAATTGCTTTCTGTTGCTTAATTTTCAACATTGATAAACATAATTGCATTTATTTATCTAGTCAATACTGAAAACAAGTGATAATTTGTCATATAACAACTTTACATCTCAAAGGAATACAAGCACAACAGTTTCCACTCCCTTCCGAAGGAGGTGAATGACACAGAGGAGGTTGGATTGCCTATGCAGGAGAGGCTTAAATTATTTTTTTCCCATGAGAATACATTAATACGGTTGCTATCAACTTGCTTTTGTACATGTATAAATGACTTTTGGAAAATAGATTTAAAAGCCAGCATTTTTCATGTGCCAAATTACATGCACTAAATATCTAATACTGGCAATAGCAAATGATAATATTTCCTAAGCATGAAAAATGAACTCTCTTTTCCCCACAAATTCTCAATAGCAACAGTTCTCACTGGAACCAGTGATCAGAGGTAGTTATTATCATTCCATCAAACAATCTCTATCCTTCTAATTAAATAGTAAAGCATCTGAAAATCTGTTCATTATAAGCCTCCATCCTGTTTATTTTGAAGCAGGCAGAAAGACTTCCAGTTATTTCACTGTACAGTGAATAGGGCTTGTGGTAAAGAAACTGCATAGTCAAATAATTCCTAACATTGGAATTTTGGCTACTGTACCACAGCTTTGTAGTCAGATGCTGGGAGTGTGGCAAGTGCTGTGATGGTTGGTGACAGTAGTAAAAAGTAAAAGAAAAAAGTAAGAAAGATGAGAGTTCACTGGGAAAAAGAGAGAAATGGGGAAGAAAAACAGTGCATTAGCCAGACAATCCACTGCATCACATAGTCCCCCTTTAAGAGATTACACCCAGCTCCCACTGAATTTAAGAGATTTCAGGAGAATTCCACTGACTCTATGTCAAACAATGACAAAAAGTTGAAAATTCACTTGGACAGAGTTACCAAGGCTCTGCTATGAGAGCTCATGAGGGGCTGAGCAACAAACTTCAGGATATTTCTTGCTTTTCCTGTATTTTGCCCACCCTCTGCTTTGAATCCTATTCAATGCCTCAGTTGCTTTGTTGGATCATACTGAGGAGTAATTTTATCTATGATTTCCTCAACATTTCCTTTTGTATCTGCCAGCATTTGTCTCTTCATTCATAACTTCCTTCTCTTTTCCAAATCTGGTCTGTCTCGACTTTGCCCATCTATCCCATGAAGATTCTCAGATCACTCTTCTTTTGGAACTCCTTTCCTGTTGGATCTGTCCATGTCTAGCCTGCTAGACAACCTTCCAGGATAAAGGAAAAATACCCAATGGAGAGGAGGGTCACAGTTAAGGAAAAAAAAAAATCAGAATACTACATACTTAAACATTCACTCTCAATGTTGTGACAAATGTCTTAGCTCTCACTAGACCTTCAATATTCCCTAATCCTGTCAATTCCTTCAATATCACCAGAATCCATCTACTCCTCCTAAAACTTCTGTTCCTACTTTAGTCACTGCTTTTCCTTTATTCCTTAATATTCACTAACTTCACATTTATCAATTTTAGTAGTTCATCTTTGCCAAAAGGACCTTTCCCATCCCTCATTCTACCTATGCACCTTTTCACTCCTGCAGCCACATTTATTTCAACGGAAATTAAATTAAATTTCATCTATTTGGAAGAAACCTCTTTTCCTTATATTTCCCCACTCCTGAAGCTTTTGAAGTTTTTAATGAGAAGTATTTTTCTAATGGTGTGGCTATAAAATCCCCTGACTTGGCCCTCAAATGAAAACCAGTTTTAACACACTTGGCATGTGGAGAGCATGTCCTACCAGAGCTCAACATAACACATCATAAAAAATACAGGCTGTGTGCTCAGATGCTGAGAGGCATCAGTTCCTGCTAGAGCCAACAGATGCTAAGAAAAATTAATGTTTCAGTGCTGAAACCATGGAGGAGAAACAAGTACAACAGCAGCTTTCTTGTCCTTCCTCCCAGGGTGATGCTGAGTGATGTTGTGGCAGTGCTTTAAAAGTGTCATGGTCTCACTAATGGTGCTAATGGAAAGGTCCTGACACTCACAAACAGCTCTGTTCTGGAAGCTCTCACAGAAAAGGGTCAGAAAAGGACTGACAGCAGTTCAAACACAGCAGTTAACACATCAAGGCACAGGAACTACATGTGTTCCCAGCAGACAGCAATCCCTTCAGGGTCATTAAAACACTTCCTAGAAGCCATTCTGATGCCTTTGATATCATTTCTTTATATACCATGGGAGCTCAGAGAAGGCTGCACATCCTTTATTTCAGTACCAAAACACCTCCTCCATCTAAGTGGAAGGATGGTTCTGCTGACTTCTCTCAACAGCACATGAGGAGAATTCTATCTCACCTGTACAGTGTGAATGACAGAATTAAAAACTGACATGGCATTTCCTTTCAGCAGAAGGCTTCTAGAGAGGTAAATGTCCTTAATTAAATCAAGTCTTACATCGTGGAATAAAAGCTAAGTAGCCGTAGTTAGCTAAGTGTGATATACTTAATTTAAAGGTCTGCAATTTCCCCACAAACTTAGGTCAAACAGTCTCTCATGGTTTCTATTCCATCCACAACTAGTACACCCCAGCCCAAAAGAAAGGTTTTACTTGGTGTTGGAACACAGAAACAGGAGACAAAGCAAATATTCAGTAAGAAGCACTCTTAAAACAAATGGTTTTAAATTGCTGCTTGTATGAAATCAGTTCTGTGAAGAAGTGCTTATGGTCTTCATTGCTGGTTAAGCAAAATTGTCTGTATATGCAGGTGTCACTTAGTTACTGACAACCCAGACCTAACATGAGATAGAAAAAAGTATGGGTGACAACACATTCCTCCAAGGGACAGCTAAATCCTGGTGCTGGGCTGTGAGAAGCCATTACACAATGAGTTATAGGAATGGATTAGGGTCTGGAGAGAGTAAAACAGAGCAATTGAAGGCTTGAAGTGCAGCAAAAAAAAAAATCCCTCTTGCTGCTTGCAAGGTTAAATTCCTCCCAAAGCTGCATTTATAAATAGGTCAAAACAGGGCACTTTCCTGCAAATCCCAACACTGGCATGCACATCCAGTAAAATAAATCAAACAACTGCAACCAACCCCAAAAAACTCAGGTTAATATAAATTAGCAATGGAATTATGCAAATGGAGAAAAATTATTGACAACTATAAGAAAGCATCCCAAAACACAGACAGGAAGCTGCAGACTAAATAGCAAAATAAAAACACTTTGGGGAATCTTTCCAGAGATCCCTTTCTCTTTAGACCTTAACAGCTGAGGAATTGCTTGGAGTTTCATTAATAAGGCACAGACTAATCTATTTACTTGTATGGAAGTGAAAGAGTGGGGAAAAACATATTTTACTCATTCTTAGTAATTTCCCCTGCATAACATATTTTTGGAGAAAAAAGAAACATACAGGCAGCTGAGCCAGAATTCTTTCTCCCTCTCAGACAAAATTGGATCATGATTCATCATATACACAGATGAATTTTAATTTATTCCTTTAACAAGTTTCTTTGTGTATTTTCTTGTAAGCAAGAATTAATACACTAAGACATGGGGAAATGTTAATTTTATTGCATTGCCTTTCAAGTTTACAAATGTTGAGTCTAACTCCTGCTGGCACCATTCTGGCCTGCAGGGAAAGGAGACAAATGCCTGACCTATGCACAGAGGGTCTCTGGCCTTTCTAGAGGTCAGCAGGAACTTCACATCTCCCATCTCCTGAACAGAATTAAAGGATCCTGCCCATGCATTGTGGGCATAGATGGGCAGTTATCAGCGTGCTGAAGGAAAGCTGTGTGATAATTATTCATTCCCACTGTAACTCCATGGTGCCACTCACAAGAAGGGGAAGGTGACACAGAAAAGCATTTGGCCTATTAGAATCACATAAAACCCCAGTCAGTCCAGTGGAGTCCAAGTAGCATTTGGCCATCTGGAATCCATGGACACATCTCGTGTGCGACGGTCGCCTGCTAAACGAGCGTTTCACAAAGCAGCACTAATGATGATGACCCTTCTGTTCTTCCAGTGAGAAGCTCAGAGACTCCTCCAGTTACTGGAACAAAGGAACACACTCATTTAGGTGTGGAAAGAGTCCCCCCATCTCTTATCTCTGCTGCAAGAGCAAAGACAGAAATTCTGCTACGGTTTCTCAGTGAGCTGGTGCTGTGCACGCAAGGGAGGTGAGGAACTGCACCCCTGAGCAGCTCTCAAGCTGGGTTCACTCCACTGGGACAGTATGAGCCACAGAAGACCACACATGGCACTCATTTGTGACTGAAACTATTATCTCAGAATATTCACCATTTAGATGGAGGTTTAGATTGGATATCAGGAAAAATGTCTTCACTGAAAGGGTTCTCAGGCTTTGGACCAGGCTGCCCAGGGCAGTGGTAGAATCAGCATCCCTGGAAACATCCAGAAAACGTGTCATGTAGACTTGGGGACATGGGTTAGTGCTGGATGAATGGTTGGACTTGATGATCTTAGTGGGCTTTTCCAACCTAAAGTATTCTATGAAAGATAAAAATGCACCAATTTCTATCACAAAATCATCCATCACTAACAGGTCCTGCTGCTCTTCGCCGAAAATTTGTGGACTCTCTGTAGAATAAGGATGCAAAGTGAGGCCATTTGCACTTGCTAAGTAACATACAAGTGTTGTCTTTCTGAATACTACAATTTGTTCCAAACATTTTGCTTATCCATATTTTCCTAATATCTATACTTCTATTTCCTAGGCAAACAGAATATCCAGTAAGAAACAATTGAGCAAGAAACAGCAGTGATATGGAGCATGCAGAGATCCATAGCAATGTTTATATGTACACACATATACTCCATGTCTTTGGAAGAACTATTGTCTTGGGTTTTTTTCCCTGAAAGAAAACTAGCACTTGCTCGAAGTGCCAATTTACATAGATGAAAGGCAGTGAGCAGTCAGGCAGATGGGGCCACATCTTCAGCCTCTGTGTACTGATTGTTTATCTGCTGCCTCAGAACAGGAAATCTTCACAAAAGTAAATGTGGGATTAACAATAAGCCTAGCAGCAAAGAATGCAGCTGTGCAAATGCACAAGACCTGATGCCTGTGCATTCACATAAAATCATATTTAATACAGTTAAAGTAATTACTTCAGTCTAGTCAGCCCTGGTTAAGTCTCCATTGGCGTTAATTACAAATGATGGTAAAATACCTTGAACTTTAAATGTTAAATACTTTCATTATTAATATTATCCTTGCAACTGCTGCAAGAGCAGCCAGGTCCAGGTTCCTTGAAATACTGCAAGGTAGTAACCTGGAAAATAAGAGCAGTACTTTTGCCTGCTTGGTTTAAACATATTTCTTTGTTGTACTAATGAAGCAT